>CM054137.1:7768573-7833573 GCA_028751875.1 Rapana venosa
AGGCACAAGTAATGAAGATTAAAGCAATACTGTGTGGAACATAAATACTGAACACTCGGCAAGATCATTAAAAGGAATATTAATGCTGTTTGAAGAACCAACCACCCCCTTTTCCAGATTAAGTGAGAGGTTCATTAATCCCGGTATTAAACATTTATCATGTACTATAGAGGGGCAGCCAAGTCAAGTCTACGCCTCAGGCTATTTACCATATCAACACTTGATGAGGTAAGAAAATACTTTGGTTCTGGTCAACACAATGATACCACTACTGGTGTTACAAGCAAATCTTTACATCTACATAATGTTAGGCTTCATGAATACCTAACATCTAAATATGCATTGTGGGTTGACTTAAGATCAACAGATGATGAT
Organism: Rapana venosa; assembly: GCA_028751875.1. Lineage (NCBI taxonomy): Eukaryota > Metazoa > Mollusca > Gastropoda > Neogastropoda > Muricidae > Rapana > Rapana venosa. The sequence goes on from CM054137.1 coordinate 7,768,949, forward strand.
AAGCTGCATGGTTCAGGAAGACGCATTGAAAACGGCTCAGAAGGAATAACTATACAAATAGAGAAAGAGCAAGAAAATGATGAGCCCATAAAAATATATCTATTTGTAGTGATGGATGCACAGCTCAACATAGAAGGAAATAGACTAAAAGAAGTTGTTTACTGATGGACCAGCTAAGTTTTCTACCAAAAGAAGCACACTGCTCTCTAATATGCGGGCAGACTGGCTGTGGCAAGACTGTATTTGTTTTGGATTTATTACAAACAGTGTACAAAAATCATTTCGAGTTCATTGTTATATTCTGTCCAACACTACACAACAATAAAACATACAGAGAGAGAAAATTTATTTGGACAGATGAGAATATAATTATAGTCAATCCCTCTGACAGGCTAAGCGAGTGTTTAGAATACTATTACAGGCTCTTTGAAAATAGGCAGACCCTTTTCTTAATAGACGACTGCTCAGCAGAGCGTGACATTGTTAAGAAAAGGAATAGTTTGTCTAAGCTCGCTTTCAGTGGGAGACATGCACAGATATCTGTTTGGTTGCTGACACAAAAATATAATAGCATATTAAAAGATTACCGTGAACAAATCAAAGTCGTAATTTTTCACATGAAAGACAGAGATGGGTTTAATAATTGCCTTCGGGAGAATGATGTTATTACAGACGGACAAGAAAGAGAAAGAATAAAACTAAAACTCAGAAGCTCAAAGCATAGTAAACTAATACTCAAAACAGACCAGCCGACTAAATACTGTGTAGTGTAAAACCCAATAGCTTATTTTTTTTAACAGTGCAGGCTGTTTACAGGGTGAAGTGAAGCGAGGCGATGAAGCAGGCATTGAAAGCAGGTGAAAAACGTTATATACACTATATACAAAGTCATGGTGCAGTCAGACAGATCCACCCGTTAGGCGTAACCGTTTCTATTTTTAGAACCATGTGTGTCATTCAAGCAGCGGGCGAGGTGTGTGTCTCCTACCCCATTTCTTTCTCCCTCTTCAACTCTTTTTTCTGTGGACCAGTATAGCATAAATTCCCATAATTTTATAGTTTTACCCATTAAAAATAAATTAGTATTCCTTTCAGTATACAAAGTCATGGTGCAGTCAGACAGATCCACCGGTTACGCGTAACCGTTTCTATTTTTAGAACCATGTGTGTCATTCAAGCAGCGGGCGAGGTGTGTGTCTCCTACCCCATTTCTTTCTCCCTCTTCAACTCTTTTTTCTGTGGACCAGTATAGCATAAATTCCCATAATTTTATAGTTTTACCCATTAAAAATAAATTAGTATTCGTTTCAGTTTTAGTAGAGAGATGGGGAAAAGGGGCATTCAAGATTGTTGCCTAGTTTTAACTAAAACGCCGCAAGTTTTGAGTCGATGAGGCGCAGCCGAATCGGCTCAAAGTTGCAGAGGTTTGGTAAAATTATCGGCAAAGGAGCTTGAATGCCCCTTTTCCCTATCTCTGTCCAAGAAAACTATGCTAAATGTTTCAATACAAAATAACATGTGATCAACAAGATAAGAAAAAGTGGAAAAGGCAAGCACTTAAAATACTAGCATTTTTTATTCAAAATGTACATTTTTCTTCTACTTGAATAATGTGATTTTAAAGCACAAAAACCCATTAACACAGCCAAGTGTTTTGTACAACTGTTTGCAAACAGTGGTTGACCAACCACTTGAGCAGACCACTAGAGAAAAAACAACCCACACACATGCCAAACAATTTAGTTTTAAACCACCCAGGTTTCATGAGAGCACAAAAGTAAAAGCAAGAAGGTTGAACACAAATTCTGTACCACACTATATGATCACAGTGATCTGCTAGACATGTCACAACATTTCCTACACTGGAATTTTGAAATACACACATTAGAAATGAAGTTGCAGAAAAGTGCCAATGGACACTAGAGATGCAGTACAACAGTTTGACAAATGCCAGAAAGCAGGGAAAATTCATACAGCAAGGAGCTCTGACGATATATTATTTGCTTTAGTCTTCTCAATACTACCAGATTTTTTGTTGGTGATCCTCCAATGTTTTCCCTCATTTTTTTCTGTTACTCTTTCATATTTTCCACTTTCATATGATTTTTGTAACATTGCAGAGCCTCCAACCTCTATTTTAAATTTAGCAAAACCGGGCAAAAACAACAAAAAAAGTCTGTGCTGACAATGGAAATCGGACTGCTGGGAGAGGTGCAGCAGTCTATCAAAGAGCTGGCAGTGCTCTGACCTGGGTAGTGGGCATGGCCCCGATCTATGGCAAAGCAAAGGCAACAAGTAGCAGGATACACCAATCTTTGTCACAATATAGAATTTAAGACAATATTTTTCATTTACAAGATTTTTTTCCAAAAGCAAGCAAAAAAACACCTCTTCTAATGCAAGCTTATTATATAAGACGTACACAGGATTCTTAATAAATTAATATCAATGTTTTAATGTATATAGTACTTTTTAAATTTACTAAGTCAATGTTAGTTACAGGTGAAAATCCAGCCATTTAAGATTTCTTGAAACCATACAAATTCATACTATTTAACTATTTCCACATACCTCCCCCCCCAAAAAAAAATCCACACAGGTGTGCAACTTGTATGCTTGTTGCACAACACAGCATACATACACTGGCAACAACAAAATACCCGTGGTATTTACCATTCCACAGATCTACATGCAGCACTAATCCATCTTCACATATGCATGCACTCATTCCCATTGACCTAAACATTTTGTCTGCACCCCCCCCCCCCCTTTTTATTTATATTTATTAATATAGCCTCTTTTCTGCAGTGCATCCTCACCGACTTGATACTTCCTTCCGCCCCCCACCCACCACATGCAATAATTTATTCTAAAACTAGCCCCCCCCCCCTTTTTTTTATATAAGTTTTTGTTGTGTTTTTTTAAAGCACCTCCTTCAAATAATGATTCAATCACGCATTCTAAAACCAGCACCCCACAGTTTTCTAATGAACATTTTTCTAAAATGCTCCCCACCCTCACCCTCCCCTCACAAAGTGTGTCTGCCTACCCCCTATCCCACCCTCAGTCATTACACCCTTTTCCCCATCCCATAATTACACTAGAATATTCAACATCTCCCCACTCTTCCCTGGTATCCTTTCCCTAAATTTCTAGCACCTGACTTGCCAACCCTAGCAGTATTATTTGATTATGAGGATACTTTTCATGCAATTACTGGAAGTACTTTGATCTAGATAATGTTCAAGTTTTCACTTTGGTGATTTTAAATTGTTTCATGATAATGTTAAAGTTTTCACTTTGGTGATTTTAAATTGTTTACTACTGTTCATGTATTGGGGGGAGAGTTGAGAGCATGGTGTAAAGAAACCCCGTGCTTATCCCTTTACTCCCAATCCAAGCCAACCCAAAAGAAAAATTACAATCCAAGCCAACTCGAAAGAAAAATTAAGCCACCATGTCAGCTTACACCACATTATCCACCTGCCTTTTGTGTCCACATGTGGGGCCAGGGTTAGAACTGATGTTAGGTTAGTGTAAGGGTTAGGGTTAGTTTTAAACGTTAAAAGCGGGCAAGGGTTGTCTGTCAGCTGGTTGGTCCAATTGTTAGAATTCATGTGGACACAAAAGCACACAGACAAATGGTATGTAGCTGTAGACACAATGGTACGTAGCTTGCAACAGTACAGAGCCTGGAGCTTTGAATCAGAAATCACCGGTCCTAGCAACAGTTAACGCTGTGCATTAAACTTCAATGTCCACAAATTTCCAGATAGCTATCATAAATTTCAGGCCTAAAACATTTTTGAACAAGTTGTATCCATTCTAATTCTGAATTCACAATGATGTTGACTACCTAGTTTTTACATTTCTCTGAATTACTTGCTTGCTTGTCATTGTTATGAGTGTAGTCAATACATAATTATGTGTGTGTGTGGGTGAAATAAGTCCGTCTTCTAGTCAAAGGTCTTAAAACATTGAATTCATATATTGGTGTATGGTGTGGGTGTGCGTGGGCGTGTTCACACACACACGTACGTGCTGCGCATATGCGTGCGTAAAAATAAGTTTTTATGTCTTCTAGTCAATGGGTTTAAAATTGTGTTCACAATTGATGTGTGTGCGTGCGTGCGGGTGTTGGTGTGTGTGTGCGCATGCGCGCGGGTGTTGGTGTGTGTGTGCGTTTGTGACATTTTATTTGAAAACCAATATGAAATATAGCTTTTGTGTCTGATATTTGATGTGTATCAATCTGCCTGTCAGTATTGTAATTGCCCTTCATGGGATGATTAAAGTGTTTTTGACTGACTTGACTATCCATTAGAAATTAGTCTAAAATAAACCAAGTAATCAAAAAATCTATCAGCTAATCCTCCATTTCCTATCCCCTCTGCTCCAGATGTGCATCCATACCTCTCCTAAACACCCCTTTCCCTTCCTTGCCTCTCCTTCCAACCCTTTGTCTCCTCCCCTCAACTACCCCCTTTAAACACACACCCCCATCTCAAAAAAAAAATTATACAGCACTAATGTCTTGTGCAATATTAAACTTCATTTACAGATTTTTAAGTCTATACTACCATAAAATCTGACTGATGTACTCGATACTGCAGTGTAGTCAGAGGAGTGGTATACCACTGGCAAATCATCATACAGAAATGTTCACAATACTGTGAGACTTATTAAAAATTCTGCTAACACACACACAAGGTATCTTCAGACTGCTCTCTCAAATCTTGGTCATATGTCAGATGGCCAGAGCATAGATTTGCTTCAAAAAAAAAAAAGCACACACACGCAAACCAAAAATGTTTTATAAATTATCTCACAACCAGGATATTTACCAACATTATGATTTCTCAGGGTTATTTTTAAACAATTTCTACTCCAGCCCAAATCAATGGCTATTCAGTTTCCTTTTTTCAGGTACATAACATTCTATTTTTTCCTATAACTGTTTTTTTTCCTTATAAAAAGAACTTATTACAAATCATTTCTAAGCATAAAGGGGCATACACATTATCACAGAAATATTGTTCTAATCAGCTGATCAGATTCAATGGGGAAAAACTTGATAAATTGCCAGTTCTACACAGCATTTCTTTTTATTCTCCATTTCAAGGATAAAGGAATAAGCACTTGTGCTTATTTTTTTACATCCAGTCCCCATGTGTATGCAGTTTTGCCATCCATTCCCGCTGCCACACAATGGCCTATTCCAAAAAGTGGAACAGGTTTCAACATGTGCATATTAGGACAAGAGTACTATCGCAACGAATTAAATCAGATTCATTTAAAAATAGTTATAAAAAAGCCTTTTTGTACTGCCACAGTATCCTTCAAACATCCATGAAAATGAAAGAACAGGAGTATTTTCTCACACTTCATCAGATTCCTTTTAAAAAGGAAAAAAAGGCCATGTAAAAAAAACTCCAATCCCAAATTCAATGAAATCTATGTCAAAACTACAATACTTTCTCAAACCATAAGGTCTATGTTACAACAAAAAAAAGACAAAAAGCCTTCATGGTATAAAAAACAAAAAATAAACTCAAATCTAAATTCTCTGAAAGCTAAATGAAGACCAGTATATATTCGCAAGAAATAAGGGGGAAGGGGGGGGGGGGGTTAACACCAAACAAAAAAGGTTAACAATTCACTGAAAAATCAAACCATACATAATTTTTCAAAAATCTAGGAGTTGAAATAGAAGTTCCCAGGAACTAAGTATTTTCTCAAGCGATTATGTTATCAGATTCACTTTTAAGCAAACTCAACAATCTTATACATTTATCTTTTTTTCTCGCTTTTTTTTTCTTTAGATAGATGGCTTGATGAAAAAAAGCAAATGCACTGCTTATTCAATGTACCATCTGAAAATAAAAGTTTGACTTTGACTTTGACTATACACATTTTCTATTTTTTTTAAATAGTTATTAATTTTGCCACCCTTTCTCATGGGTAAACACTTTTAAAGCACATTTCCAAGATCTACTCTTTCCATTTTTAAACAAACTCAACAATCTTACACACATAATCATCTATTTTCTGTTTTTAAAAAATAGTTCATTTTCAATTTCACCACCCTTCCTCAAGGGTAAAAAAAATTATTTAACTGTCCCTGCCTAACTTCAATCTTTTCTTGTTTACAGCCCTGCCGACCACAGAGGTCGTACCAGGGCTGTCACGCTGTCAAGTTTCTCAGATTGAAACTGCAACTACACAGATTAAGCCTGGTTTAAAACCAACTGTACTGCCTTTCTGTGCACCAACACCCCGGCAAACCATGATTATGGGTCAACCAAGGTTGAATGTCCTATATAACGGCTGTCATTCTCCTCCTCCTCCATGGCTGTGGTCAGTCTTTTTCCTTCATGCCTGATTTCTGGATGTGCAAGTGTTCCACAGTGATGAAACCTGAAGATTTAAAAAAACATTTCAGGGTTCTGATATGTATTCTATATTAATATTATGTTAACTCTTTCACTCCCTCATCCTAGCATTTCAAGACAACAGCAGTGACAATTATGCCACGTCAGTCAATTGATCGATCACAAAGGGCTTGGATAAGCATTTTTCATGTTTTCTTTCTCATTTTTAATCCACCATATTTTAAGTGCTGACCTATTGATATAAAATTCTGACTTATAACAGAAACTTTATTTTCCCTGATTTTCAAGTGACTGGAAAACATTTCTAAATTTCCTTGGCTTTGTTTCCCCAAAGCAGCCAAACTTGACAGTTAAAATTCACTCGGCTTTATTCAAATGCCTGGCTTCTGAAAGTATCCTGACATTCACATCTGAAAAGAAGCCTCAGAAAAAAGTCATGAAAAACTATTACTCTAAGGAGAGTTTGATCTAATCTGTTTCAACTCCTAACAGCTGGGACACTGCACTGAATTTTGCAGGCAGTTTTTCTTGGGCAAGGTAAACCCAGTGGAGTCAGGGACTCCTGTCCTGAGAGGAGGCTGCATGCCAGGTCTGTGTGTGTGTGCCATCCATGCCACCAGCCATAACTGCCCTACTCCTCTCTGAAAGGTGAATAGGGTTTTATGTGTGATGAACATAAGTGTGCATTCTTACATGCCACCCAGCTTTGCAGTCTCATCCAAAGGACTTTCAGGGAAACAAGTTGGCACCAATGTTAATTCCATGTGAAAACAAACATTGCAGCAATCCCCAGATTAACACCTTGGGGGTCCTCAGTATGTGCACTCTTTGACTCGCTCACCCCACCTGAGAATCGCTGCGAGATTGAAAATTGCACTCTTAATGAGAAGTTAGATTGTACAACTTTATGACTACCTTTCCACACAAGCAATCATGCTCCATCTCGATTTTTTTCTCCTTTAAGGGAGGGTGCAGTTTGCTATGTTGAGAGCTTGTCATGGCTCAAAGCAATCTCCACGTACCAGTTTACAACGCAATAATGTAGGCCTTGGCACTTGGCTTACACCAGTAATAGCCAAAGCTTTTGGCCTGAGCAAAAGCTAGACTTGAACCAGCAATTTGCTTGTCATAGCAGATTTCCTCCCCCTCCCCTCCCCCAACTTTTAGGACTTTGAATTACAGCCAGCCTATGGCAATACAGAAAGGATGGACATTGGGCATTCCTCACCATAAAATAATGTGTACAACATGTGACTATGGTGATCTTGGGGATGAATTCACTTCATCTTTTGATATCCTTTCTTCAGTAATGTCGCAGTGAATATTTAACCAGGTTCTACTACAGACGCCTATTTAAAATTCCACACCCCGTTTACTAGTAAAACCAAAAATAAAATCTTTGTAAAAAAAATTAATGCATGCATTTTTTAGTTTTCCACTGTTGTAGTGTTTAACAATGCGAGAGAATGACTTAATGGTCAAATGTGTAACCACTTCATGTGTTGAATGTTGACAGCTTTTCTGTCAGTCATGTTGACTGCATGGTGACTGAACATGTGCTCTGCTCACTGCCATTGGCATGAACTATCAAAATTGGCTATTCGCATGTAACGCCTGTGGGAGTTTTCAAAATAAATATTTTCAATCCTAATTTTTTTTTTAATTAGCCCCACGCAGCCTGTAGAATCTGACCAGTTCAGTACAGCCACACCATTTTGCTCTTTCCATGCCTGTATTGAGCTCTATTATCTCTTTTTGCATGTAAACATGACACCTGGGAGGAAAATCTTAAGCTCCTTTAAAAGAATCTGAGATTTTAACAAGTCCCTTTAGTTTTTAAAGCAGCTTCTTTTTCACCCCACAAGAGCTGTGTGTTAACTTGTGTTCTCATAAGAAAAAATCTTTGGCCAAATATTTATGACATAGAACCATTCAAATTTTCTGAACACAATGCATTCCAATCTATCATACTTCTCAAAGAGCTTAAATTGGTTTAAGGATTTTGGCCTCAAAGCAATATTTTCTATAATTTTGTTTTTCTACAAGTCACCTGCACCATCACCGAGACTCCCGTTCAAAGGGATATTTCCTCTAGAGTTTACAACAGTGCTGACTCCAATCCTTTTAAAATCCTTCATATGAGACTATGAACTCAAGTGCCATGTGTGAACACACACAGAACACACCCGTTCTGCCTTTTTGCCATCGCATGCTGTTAGGAATTAATTTTTTGTTTTAAATGCTTGCTACTGGCCAACCTCAGAGCTCTAGCCAAGGAACAAAAAAAAATCTTACGAGGAAAGTGATTTACTTACATGGATTTTTGGCAGAGAGTCACACTTCAAGCAGGCAGTTGCAACATCCATGGTAGCAACAAACTGAAGTGGAGATCCTGAGAAGATGAGCACTTGAAATAATGGCACCTGGTTCTCTTCTCCTGATGAACAGTCACAGTACCTGACGACAGTCATCTTCAGTGGCACTCTCCCCCATCACAAGGTACCTGGTAAAAAAGATGCACATCCCTAAGTTTTAAAAAAAAGGAAAGTGAGGAAAAAAACAAACAAAAGGAAAGCAAAGGACAAAAATACACACCAGGAAATGCAGATGGACAGAAAAACAATGAACAGCTGATTACAATGATAAACAGAACTAAACACTAGACCAGGAGAAAGGTCAGCAAGAAATGAGTACACAAGTAAAAACTTTTAAAATATGAATGAATTAACTTTTTTTTTAATGAACATTTTTATTGAAGGAAAAGAATAAGCACCATGGTGGGTTTTTTTCATACAGCCCTCAGTCCAAAAGGTAAATCAATCAACCAATCAAACAAAATGAAAAGTTGGCAAGTACTAAATCTCTTCAAGTTTAACAAAAAGACCTCCCACCCACCCCCAAAAATAAGTAAATAAAAGCATTAGTAGAAATAATTTTATTTCATGTTTAGCCCCACCAACTATGAAAATTACCAGGGCTGTCGCTTCATATCAATGTCACCAAATCTTATTTCAGACTAACATTTACCTCAAGTTAAAAAAATCAAACACCGTCTAATCCCTTCAAATATCTACCTCAAAAATGCAAAAGTGACTAACAAATGCAAAGACTGGGCCGAAAAAGTCTAGAAAGAAAAAAAAAGTGGACACAGAATTGTACACAGCCTTACCTTTTTTTTGCGAGTTTTTTGGTTTTGTTTTTTAAAGGCAGGTCATGACGGCTGCCATCACACGTCAGATCACTGGCACTTGTCTTCAGCCCCTGAAAGCAGTAGGTCACCATCAACACTGAAATTGAAAACTAGTTTTATGTATATAAAATATAAATATCACTACTATCCTATCTATTAAGCGGCAGATTTTATTCACATCTTCATTAGCCTTTCAAACTCTTGTCAAAATAATTAAATTTAGTCAATTTACAATCTTTAAATATCTACCACAAACCTCCAGCTCTTAAACACAATAATTTCAGCATTAACTTTATCCTTTTGTGTACCCCCTATAGGACTTTTCTTGAAAATAAATCTTGCTTTAATTTATAAATCAACCTTATGCAGCCTATAAATTCTGACTACTTCAGTGTAGTGACAGCTAGTTTCACAGACACTGCTTAAAAAAGAAAGTTTCACATTGTGTTCTAAAGCAAAAGCTTTACAATATTAACAAGGAGAATAAACCTGAAAGCAATTTAAGACATCGGTGCCAACAAACTGAACAACAGGTGTTCAGCATGGAAAAAATAAGTGCCAGGCATTTTAAAAACTAATACATCCACTTTTTAAAAATGCCAGGCATTTTAAAAACTAATACATCCACTTTCTTTTCAAAAATACAAGTAAAGGCTCAGGGAAAAAATGTATTCAGTTGGGAAAGAAAAACTACATCACCTGCAAATCTGATAAATTTTTTACTGAGACAAGAACTAGTTGAGATTTGCATTTCATCAGCTTACAGAAATTATAACTTGACATAGTCAAATAAGTGCAGATGTACTGAAGTGATTTTCTTACATAGCCCTTGAAGTATATGACCTCTTGTTTACCACATGTGAACAAGTGTGTCTGAACTGTCAACAGTGATTATAACATTCTCTCTTTGCATTCCCTTACAAGGTGGGATGCATAGTACCCTGTCTTCTGTGCTTGCAACTTTGCAGGTTCACCCATTGGCCTCGGCCAACACATTCAGACTTCAGAGCAGCTAAGTTCATTTACAGATTGCATGCTGGGTTTATTAGAGTTTCTATAATCCACCGAGAGCCAACATGAATAACGGGATCTTTTAACGTTCATACTTTTCTGCATATCTAAATCAATCAGACCCTAAAAAGGACCAAATAAAAAAGAGAGACATACACAAGGACAGACAAACCAAAATGAAAATGAAAATATGCACACACATGGACAGACAAAACGGTCAAGCAGAAGAACAAACATGGAGACAAATGTGTACACGAACATAATTATGTATACACCAAGACGACTGATCACATTATTGATTCTTCTCACCTGCTCTTTGACATGAAGAGGCATCTGACAAGGACTTCACCAGATACCACTGTTACATAACAGCAGTCCACAGATGCAAGGTGGCGGTGAAAATACCCGGAATGCCTCGAGTTTTCTCCAGGCTGGTCTGTCTTCAGCGATTCAGAAGAGCACTGCCATGCCCAGGTTGGTCCATGTTTTGATGTTCTCTGTTCAATTCTGTCTGCTCCTGTGTTGTTTTCCCTCCAGCATTCCCTGCAGGATAGTCTGGCAGAAGTTCTGCATTGTCAAGACTGCTTCAGTCTGCGATGTTCAGTCTGCAATGTTCCGTCTACTCATGTGTGCTTCCACGTCAAAGTGTTTTCAGCAAGATGCAATTATTCAGCCGAGATGTGATGTGACAAAACAATGCCAGCTTCCTCCTCTTTGCAACAGGCAGGTGGGAATCCTGTGGCCCAGCTTTCATGACGAGTTCTCCAGTGTTATGGCACCTGGTAACCAGACGTAAATGTGTAAGCTACAGACAATGCAGTCATGCTGTGAAAGCAAGGGTTTTGGCAATTTATTCCAGTGCATATAAGTAGCAACGGTTTCAACCATGTCATCTCAGTTCTCTGCAATGGGTTTTAACACAATGCTCCTCACTTACCACTGCTACCAAGTTGGTGACAGCCAAAGGTACACTCCATTTGTAAAGATTCAATACACAATCGACTTTTTAGAGTTGGGTCTTCATTGCCATAGGCCTGGATGAATTTAAAAGTTACTCCTCTCACAAGGAGCTCACTGAGCTTTACATTTTACAGGACTTTTTTTTAATAATGCCAAGCAAACTATAAGACTAGGATCCAAGCACACCATGTGCACACATACAAATTAATTATAAATCCTATTTGTAGGTCAGCTGAAAGATAGTATCTCTCTGTAATCAAATACTTACAAATTAGGCCTTGATGCAAAGTTCTCGGAAGTGACATCCTGATGAAGGAAGAGCCAGGTGATGACGGGCCAGGTGTTGATGAAGGAATGGCCAAGTATTGATGAAGGAATGGCCAGGTGTTGATGAAGGAATGGCCAGGTGTTGATAAAGGAAGGGCCAGGTGTTGATGAAGGAATGGCCAGGTGTTGATAAAGGAATGGCCAGGTGTTGATAAAGGAAGGGCCAGGTGTTGATAAAGGAAGGGCCAGGTGTTGATGTCTTGAAGGAATAGCCAGGTCTTGAAGAAGGGCCAAGTCTTGATGAAGAACGGCCAAGTCTTCATGAAGAATGACCAAGTCTTGAAGGAAGGGCCAAGTCTTGAAGGAATGGCCAAGTCTTGATGAAGGAATGGCCAAGTCTTGATGAAGGAATGGCCAAGTCTTGATGAAGGTATGGCCTAGTCTTGATGAAGGAATGGCCTAGTCTTGATGAAGGAATGGCCTAGTCTTGATGAAGGGCCAGGTCTTGATGTCTTGATGAAGGAAGGGCCAAGTCTTGAAGGAATGGCCAGGTCTTGATGAAGGAAGGGCCTAGTCTTGTTGAAGGAATGGCCAAGTCTTGATGAAGGAATGGCCTTGTCTTGATGAAGGAATGGCCTAGTCTTGATGAAGGGCCAGGTCTTGATGTCTTGATGAAGGAAGGGCAAAGTCTTGAAGGAATGGCCAGGCCTTGATAAAGGAAGGGCCTAGTCTTGATGAAGAAATGGCCAAGTCTTGATGAAGGAATGGCCTAGTCTTGATGAAGGAATGGCCTAGTCTTGATGAAGAAGGGCTAGGTCATGATGAAGGAAGGCACCAGTACAGGTTAAACAGCTCACTTAGAACTGCCATGTGATCAGCATCACTTTAACCCTACTGCTAGAACTTCTGGAGACTAAAGGATTAAGAAAAATTTAGATGGTATGGAAAATGCTTACGAGGGTGACAGTCACTAGTCCTGCTCTAAGAAGATGCACAAGAGATATGCACAAGACCTGAGCTACTTTCCCTCTCACCTAAGTATCCACCCACTTGTGCAACATGTCAGTCTTCAGGGCCCGGATCAGACTCCCAAGCTACCTCCAGACCCAAAGCTACAGACCTTCCAAATGTTCATTCCAATCCAATCTTGTTTAGAGACAATATCAGGGATGACACCTTATATTTTGTCTAAATCTCAGATTAATACTGTACCGATAGACATATAAGAAAATGGTCTAAAACTACTACTGTCATTCTTTTTTATCAATTTCCCAGCCAAGGAAAAGGGTCAACCCAGGACAGGGCCGTATTGTGAGAGAACCACAGAAACATAAAACCTATGCCAGATACCTTAAAATCAACCCTGTTTGAACTATCAACTATGACATAGCAACCAGAAAATGCCGATTCTCCAAATAAGTTAAAGAGGGGAAAATCGCCCAAAAAAAAAAGGGTCATTTGGGGCGCAGTAAAATCTTGGCTGTTACCTGAACACCTGACAAAAAAATAACAACGATGGTTATGAACATCACATCACACTTTAGGGGCCCCCCCCTTGGAGAAAATGAATCAATTTGAAGTCATCATGGCATCTTCTACAATTTGAAGTAAGTCATGGCCATCTTTTCTATCAAGTTTGAAGTAAGTCAGGCCATCTTACTATCAATTTTAAGTAATCTTTGGGCCCTCTTTATATCAAGTTTGAAGATGGTCATCTTTCTATAATTTTAAGTCATGGGCATCTTTTACAAGTTTTGTTTTAAGTATGGGCACTTGAACCCCCGTTGAATGCGAAAAGTCCGGGGGCTGAAGTGTGCGGCGGTTCGTACCCCGTTTTTGGGCCGGAAATTTTTCCCCCACCCTTAGACCCTGATGGTGGGGCTGGGCGTAGCTTTCGGGTGGACAAAACCGAGGTCCCCTGTGTTCACGTAATTTTTTACGCACGTAAAAAAACCCCCGGGAACAAGAAGTTGTCCCTGGGAAAATTCTTAGAAAAAAGCCCTTGTAGGGAAACAAATACAGCGAGAAAAAAAAAAAAAAAAAAAAAAAAAAAAAAAAGGGGGAAGGGTGGCGCAGCGCTAAGTGGCGACGCGTTCTCCCGCTCTCCCCGGGGAGAGCAGCCCGAATTCAAATCTGAGCGCTTTGATTTGTTGCTTTACAAGATTCAGCGCTATATAAATTCCATACATTATTATTATTATTATTATCTTTACTATCAAGTTTGAAGTCATGGTCATCTTTACTATCAAGTTTGAAGTAAGTCATGGTCATCTTTACTATCAAGTTTGAAGTCATGGCCATCTTTACTATCAAGTTTGAAGTCATGGTCATCTTTACTATCAAGTTTGAAGTCATGGTCATCTTTACTATCAAGTTTGAAGTCATGGTCATCTTTACTATCAAGTTTGAAGTCATGGCCATCTTTACTATCAAGTTTGAAGTAAGTCATGGTCATCTTTACTATCAAGTTTGAAGTAAGTCATGGTCATCTTTACTATCAAGTTTGAAGTCATGGTCATCTTTACTATCAAGTTTGAAGTCATGGCCATCTTTACTATCAAGTTTGAAGTAAGTCATGGTCATCTTTACTATCAAGTTTGAAGTCATGGTCATCTTTACTATCAAGTTTGAAGTAAGTCATGGTCACCTTTACTAACGAAGGAAAGAAGATTTCTACCAAGCATTGTCAGCACCTTCAAGGATGGTGTTCTTTCCAGAACACCAGGATCAGTCTTCTGTATTCTTTTCTTCTTTTGTGTTTCTGCATATACCAGTTAACCCTTTTCATATTTAAACGCGTCTATTTTGCACCCCCCCCCCCCCCCCCCCCCCCCCCTGCACAAAAAAAAACAAACGTGTAAAAACCTTGCTCACTCTCAGACAGACGACTTGGCCATAACTTCTCTTATGCCCCTTCCCACATACAGCTACCCATCCTCCCCCTTCTGCCTAACATCTTTTCCCTACCCTCCCCCCCTTTTAGAAAAAACAACTCATCCACATCTAAAAACACAACAAAAAAGGTTTATGTGTCGCAGCTTGTATCATGATATCCACCTGCCTTTTGTGTCCACATGTGGGGCCAGGTTAAGAAATAAAGGTTAGTGTAAAGGTTAGTGTTAGTAATTAACATTAGTAACTGGGATAGGGCTGTCCGTCAGCTGGCTTTTCTGTATGCATGTGGACACAATGGCACATAGACACAATGGTACCAAGCTTATGACACAATGGTTTGGAGGTTTCCTTTAAATCATAAATCACCCATCCTATCAACAAGCCATGGTTGATTCCGTTTCTTCACTGACTGGATTTTTTATGACTATTTTTCAGTTCTAAAATGAACTCGGTGATTTCCAGCAGCCTACATTTGTTTTCAAAGTATGGGTACTTTCAAAAGAACAAAAAAAGATACACGAAGGAACAAGTCCAAATGTACAGTTATTTCTTGCATTTCCCCACTGTTAAGTTATTTTTCCAGCTCTGAAATCAGTGACTTCCGGCCTACTGTATTTTTGAAAAGTCGCGTGTTTCTAGAAGAGCCCAAGCTGAATTGAACAAAGATATAACCCCCCAATAAAACTATGTGAAAAAACCTGCTCTTTTATGAGCCAGCCTTTTTTTCTATTCCTACTTACCTAGCCATACATATCCTACCCCTTTCTCCCAACTAACAAAAGAACCTAGTAGATAAACTAAGGAATTAGCCCATAATAAACTATATTTTTTTTAAAAGCCCACTTTTATTTGGTACTTTTATTTTAATTCTATTTCAAATAACCTAGCCACACATAACGTACCCCCTCTTCCAATTATCAGTTCCCTTTTATTACCTCCTCTACAATAACCGATTCCCCCCTATTTTTTTTTAATATACGCACATGCTCACATTTACACACACACACCGTGCTTGCTCAAAATCTGTTCCGTCTTTTGGGAGAGTAGACTACTGTGTGCCAGTGAGAATGGGCGACAATTTTTTTAAACCACGTGCACCTGGAGATCAGATGTAAAAAGCACACCAGTGCTTATCCACCGTCTTCAAAATGGAAGAATAAAAGACAGATACAGACACGCTATAATTTAGTCAGGCATCCATTTCCCCCATGTCTGTTCTCAGTTTACCTCCAGTGTACATCACCTTCACTACCTCCCCTTTCTCCTTTCATTTTGGCCTGAGCAGCGTCAAAATTTGTTAAGTTATTTCTGTTTCATAGCAACTTGAGTTCAAACAAAGTGTTCAAGTCTACTCTGGGAAGTGAGCTTCAGCTACAACTTTCCATAAGTAACCGCTGCTCTTACTGGTTTCTTTCCCTTGAAATGTTTCAGCTATGGAGAATCAGTTCATGAGTTTTCTCCTGCTTTTGCAAGAAGTGTTCACAATCATATCTGCAAAATCATGATTCTGCTCTCTAACCAAACGTACACAGCTTTTAATTCTGAAGCTCTTGCAGCAATACTGTTGAAAACTTTAGTGGGACTGTAGAATATTTTCATTCCAAAGACAAAGACAAATGAAAGTGTGTTTATATCTCAGAACTATTAGCCTAGTAACAGGCTGTCAAGGACTGGCTTTACATCAAGCTCAACATTTTTCTAACCCCATTCCATACAGAAGCTTAAAAAATTCTGTGATGCTGTCACATACACAATCAAGTGGCACTGTACCCCATTACTTGTGCACTTCATCTTGTGTTCTCTGGTCAGAAGGTTCACCGCTGCTGGCCAGAATCTGATAAGCACATAATATAACCAACATATACATTTTTCTATTTTACTTACATATAGATATATAAAACATATACATGTGTCAAACTCGACATATAAAAAGTATTTAATATTCCAGTGTATCTAGCCCCATAAGTTTTATTTCATAGCTATACACTGTGCAAAGTTTCCATTGCCAACTGGACTATAGAAGTCGTTTAATGGACTGTATTTCCTTCACAAAGATTGTGATACATGACTTTTCTTGAACTCCTTCAGGAGTTGCTTTGGCACTGCAGTAAGCAGGCTGTGTCTTGGGCAAGTTGAACCTGGTGGAGCCCATCCCTCTCCAAGTACAGAGTGCATGCATGTACTTTCTGCACATGTGTGCATGAACATGCACACGAACAAGAATGATCTGTCTTAGAGTGTGGGCGTGTGCGAGTGAGAGGGGGGTTGGGAAAGGGGGATGGATGGAAGTTCCAGTTGACAGCACTGGTACAGAGACAATAGCTAGAGTTCAACAGGACAGTACACCAGTGTTGACAGCTTCCCAACCATGTACAGTATCTGCTCTTCCCCCTCCCCTACTCCTACCATCCCCTTCCCCTCTGCTTCACAGCTGCTGGTCCTTGTGTTCCTCTAACAATAATAATCCCCCTCAACTGTTCCTTCCCCACACTTTCTTGGCATTCACCCATTCAGATAATGCTCCCACTTCTTGACACTCCTTTTCCAATGGTACAATTTGTGTGTGTGACCATTTTCTCACCATAAAGGTAGCCAGGTTCAGACTTCCAGAATAAATTCCATATATTATTATTAAAATAGTCACCAGTGTAAATCATTGGGTGGGGTTATTAAATTGTATCTTCTAGCATGGGATGGCCTTTTTGAAAGTTGGAATGGGTTTTAAGGTGTGTGCAACGTGTTGCAAGTCTGCAGTAAAATGCTTGTGCCTAATATCCTGAACATCTGGACAATCAAGAAGCAGATGCTTGATGGTTATTGGCATATCAAGTCAAGCACCATGGAGTTCCCTTGCCATAGAGCAAATGAACACAGTTATGCGAGTGGCCCTATGTACCAAAATGGCGGGCTTAAAACTACAAGTGCTGCAAAAATGAGGACTTCAAAGCATATGCTCCTACAACGAACTTGCATGTTCTTAATAGAAAATAAGCCTAGTACCTACCGTAAAACGGAATGAACGTCTGCACGCGGAACATCAGCTCCATTACATTTGGTACTTGTTGGATGAAAACAACCGAAGTGGACTAAGAGCTTACAAAATTATTAGTCTCAATGGCAAACCACTGATACCACTCCGCCTCAAATCACTACGCGGGATCTCTCACGTGCTAAGGCAGGCAACTCTTCTGCCTCGATTTCCACCCAATTGATTTTTGACATTATTAGAGACCAACATTTGACACCCAGGTATTTATTTTTCATCCAGGATACTTTCAAAACTAATCAAGGTAATATACTTTGCTTGACTTGATCCACGTTTGAGACCGGTGGGGGCTATGCAAATTTTACAGGAAATACTCTTAGTAATAGGGCCTACTTCAACTCCGGGAATACACAAGCTCAACCAATTTATAGATGAAAAGTAACCCTCCACATCCACCCCACATTTCTCATGTTAGAGGGTTTGTTGTGGTTTTATCTAATCAAAGATTGGCAGTGACAAGGGAAAATTTCAAACTCATCCCGTCTCTGTTAGGCTACCTTCCCCCGACCATTGGCTTTACTTTATTTAGCCAAACTATTTTCTGGACAGTAAACATTGGTAAGGAAGGGGAGGTGAAAAGGGTAATGTTTCTTGGTTATTTTACACACACAAAATGTTCAACCGAAATTGCCATACATCTTTGCACCTGCTGAAATAGATCCTAATGAAAAGCAGATAATAAAAGACTTGTGACCATGCTGTCAATTTTTTTTAAAGTCCCAGAGAAAAGGCAGCGAATAGTTTCGTGGTTATGGCATGGAACACGGAAGAATTCAGTTCACTGTTGCAACAATTCCTAAAGGAGTTAAAGCAGAAATCCAGTTACAGGAGTGGGAGCACATGGAAATGTTAACCCCGCCATAATCATCTGTGCAACTTCGTTTTGAGTCCCGGTACAGAAAAGACAAAACAAACCAGGGAAAAAAATCTCACATTCCTCTGGCTTTTCTATAATATGTTTCAATTTTGAATATGCAGAAATGGTTATGAGCAACAAAATGAAGTCATAAAAATAACACTTACCTCAGGCCTCGCCTTACAACCGGCTTGTAGCGGCCAGCAGCAAAGCGTCTTGTTGTTCAGGTGTCAGCAGCGATATGGCAACTCAGTCAGCTGAACAATGGGAAGAGCGCAGGCCTAGTCAGTCAGCGCCCTCTGTGGGTGAACAGAACATTTCCACGTGCATCACGGCTGATTACTGCTGATGGGAGAATACTCTCTCTCTCTCTCTCTCACATCAATTTTTTTTTCTCTTTTTAAAATTATTTTTTTGCTTTTTTTATTTTCCATTTGAAACTATTAACTCTGATTACTAAGGATAGTCCCTTCTCAGGGCAAGGGCCCGTTGAAAAAAAGTATAAGGGCCCTGATGAAAAAAAATGTAGGTCAATACTTATCTGTACCCTAGGGAATAAAGATTATCAATCAATCAATCAATCAATCAATCTCTGTATTGTTAGAAAATATCGGTCTCTCTCCCAATCCCACTAATAGATTTGTTCAAATTTAGTTTACATTACTCAGGCCCTGTGTTGTGGAACTCCCTTTCTGATTCAGTTAGACAGCACCAATCATTCATAATCTTCAACAGTCACCCTTTTAACCCACTTGATGCATCAAAAAGATTCATAATAAACCACACTTCATCCTATTGGAAGCAAAAGTTATATACCTACCTTACCTAATACCACATCCCCCCCCCCCCCTCTCTCTCTCTCTCTCTCTCTGAATATTTTGGCAATAGTTTTAATCATGTTTACCGTTTGTATCTCAAGGAAAGTTTTATTTATGTTAAACTGTATTCTCAATCATATTGTGTGTGTCGTCTGTAATGGAATTTTGTGAACGTTTTATTTCATTATCATATCATTTTGAGTGTAGTTACTATGTCTGCCATAAACATGATATGATGACGCTCATTCTCGTGACAATAAGACAGATTTTGGTATTAGAGTTGAAGGAGTGTGCTCAATATCATCTACCTTACACTACATTCTCTCTCTCTCTCTCTCTTTCGTCTCATGTTCTGTTACGTAATTATACTCAAAATCAAAGTAAATAATTTTCTTAGCATGTGGGCTATCCATTGACATATCAAGACATGTGTGACCCAGTAAGACCATTGTGTCTGCATTTTCATCAGTCCCTTTTGCCTTGATGTCAGCATCACTCAGGGAGGTTTCTTTCTATCCTGCCAGCGTGCTTTCAGAAAGAGTTGAGTGCTCTGTGCCAAGGCCGCTGTAGTTGACAATGGCGCTTTGTACTGACGTCATTTTTAACGTCATCCTGTTTGACTGGGGCCAGAAGGTCTTTCCAAACTTGAGCATTGACTCTTGGTGCATGTAAGGGGGGGCAATTTTTGTCTGGGCAAAGATATTGTCCAGTCGCTCTTTTTTCTCCGACAGTCCCAGGGCCAATCTTTTGTTAATAATCACGGCACTGAGTCTGCAGCTTTGTTGCCTATTTTCTCTTTGTTGTTTAGATCTGACTGATCTCTGTTAGTAAGTCATCATCCAGACATTCGATAGAAAGGGTGTCGTTCGCAACTGTGTTTATTTCATCATTTGATGATGAATCTGATAGCTCCAACTACTTTCACTGAACGTCTGTCCTCGTTTGGCTCATTCTTTGGACTATGATGATCTTTTAAACAAATCGAACACAGTTTGTCCGATTTCAAAGGAAATAGGCTGATTATCTTCCCTGCCTTATCTTTTTACCCCAGTTTGACAAGAACATCAAACTGATGTCAAATCAATGTCCTTCCGATGAGACTAGGCTACGACCGACGCCCGAAAGCCAATTCACGCAGAACATCTTTCGCACACATTAAAAACCCGTTCCACCTTTCGGAAGAGTAGGCCAGCTCGTGCCAGTAGGAATGAATAGACAAAATTAACAACAGCAACAATAACAACAACAAACCAACGCATGCATACAGATGTCGCGTGAGAGATAAAAGTAAACGAAAGAAATCATAGAGATGGTACACATGGGTTGGCTAGATATCCTAAACCCCTTCCTTCTTAAAAGCGTTCACTTTCACCAACACCCCCCCCCCCCCCCCCCCCCCCCCCCCCGTAGTCCCATGGACAGTGGGGGCACTAATGAAGATTTTGCAACCAACTTAATCCACTCCCCGCGATCCTCTGCTTTCCGTAGCAATTCGTTCCATTCAAGGCCAGTCCACTTTCTGATGTCTTCCCATCGTTTTCTCTGTCTGCCTCTTCGTCTCCCTCCTTGTACTGTTCCCTGTAGGACAGTCTTGGCCAGTCAAGATGTTCGTGTGGCGTGCCCGTAGGCTACCTCTTTTGTTTGCGTCTTTTCACTGAAGCCAGGAGTTCTTCATATGGTCCGAAGGCGTTTTTAATTATGGCCTTCACTTCCTCATTAGTGATGTGATCTCTGTATGAGATACCAAGGAGTTTGCGAAAGCACCTCATCTCCATTGCCTGTATTCTTCTTTCATTGTCTGCTGTGATGGTCCCCATTTCACATGCGTACATGTGAAACGTGGACCATGATGATGAATAAAAAATGTTTAAAAAGTGACTCAGAGTACCAAGACCCAACTCTATGAAGTAAAAACTGTTTTATTCCCATCTGCCAAGGACATAGCAGCGACGAATCTGTATTAATAAACCAAGAGAGAGAGGAGAGAGAGAGAGAGAGAGAGAGAGAGAGAGAGAGAGAGGAGAGAGAGAGAGAGAGAGAGAGAGAGAGAGAGAGACAGACAGACAGACAGACAGACAGACAGAGACAGACAGAGACAGACAGACAGACAGAGGGAGGGGGGAGGAGAGAGAGAGGGGGGAGGGACAGACAGAAAGAGACGGACAGAGACAGACAGACAGAGACAGACAGATAGAGACAGAGAGATCAGATTAAATGTATGGGATGCTTGCAGCAAAGTAGGCGTAGGTTTCTTTTACTGAGTGTAATGATGTCTGCGTAATATTGTGCATAATAATAATAATATTAATAATGTAATTCAATTGCTCTTAGTGTACGACATGTAATCAAGTGTGTAATGGTATGTGTATGTGTTATGTGTGTACATGCGTATGTGTATGTGTTATGTGTGTGCATGCGTACGTGTCTACGTGATCTGTGTGTTGTGTGTGTGTGTGTGTGTGTGTGTGTGTGGTTGTGTGTGTGTGTGTGTCTTCAATTTTACGTCTGTTCACTTGAAGTGATATTAGACGATGGAAGCAGGGGGGGGGGGGGGGGGGGGGGGGGGGTGGGGGGGGTGAGTTGCAGCATAATGAGATACGTGTTGGTATGAATGAATGCACATTAAAAGACTATTCCAAACTATATAGGGGGCGGGATAGCTCAGTGGTCGGAGCACTCGGTTTCCCCCAGCCAAGTTAAGCAGCGTCGAGCGTAGTTACCAGTTGGATGGGTGACCGTTTGCGCGCCTTGGCTTCAGGACAGTTCACCCAGTTCACCCAGCTGTAAATGGGTGCCTGCCCTCTTTAGGGTCAGGGAAGGTAAAGCAGCGAGGGAGAGGAGATGGGCGCCGCCCTCAATATGCTGGCCCTAGAGAAGTGAGGTCTCTGACGCCTCGCTCCCCTACGACCTTATAGGTTATGGGACTCCTTTACCTTTACCTTTTTTTTTACCAAACTATATAAACAGTATGTTGCAAAAAACATGGCAAAGAAATGCAAAAATTAACACAAACCCCAGAACAATTGAAAAATACTGTAAGGTTGGAAAACAAACAATTGTGAACTACTTGTAACGCCTGCTGTGAAACAAGTAAAATGTAGATTCCGACGACCATACTTTACAAAAAAGAGAATACTGGGGATTGCAACAGAGACAAGTCTATCTCTATGGGAACTTTAGAAAGCAGATTTTGATATCTACCATCTCTCTTTAAAAAAAGAAGAAAATGGGTTTATGCTTGGCTCTTATGTAAAAGTGCGCCTAGAAGATACATATCCTTCTCATCTTAAGATATACACTGACGGATCCCTTCTTAAAAACAAGGAAGCAGGGGAAGCATTCATCATTCCAGTTTTAAAGGTTTGAAAAGTCCTACCACATCGGAAAAAAATCATTCCATCTTTACTGCTGAACTTACTGCTATTTTGTTGGCTTTGTACTTTCTGCTTGATTTCCCCAATACTGTTTTGCAGATTTCGTTCTGTGTTGATTCTAAATCTGCATTACAGTCTCTCAGTAACTCGTCATCGACCGTTAGGCAGAATCTTATTACTGAAATTAATTTGTTGGTACATTTTCTAATTCTGAGGGGTTCGAATGTTACTTTCTGCTGGGTTCCATCTCATTGTAGTATTCATTTTAATGAAAAGGTTGACAAAGCTGCCAAAAAGGCAGCAAAACATGATAGCCATTCAACTGTTTTAGATATTCCTCTTTCTCTTCATGAAGGTTATGGTTTGCTTCAAAATGTTTGCTGGAAACATGTGAAAACGAAACAGGAAGAGGCTGGTTATCCCCAGCATATTTGTTCAGTTCTGGATATTGAGAACATTCTTTGCACTCAGACGGCTTTCGAAAATCCTGTACTAGAAAAATTGTTTCTCTAATCTACAGATTGAAATTAAATGCCTTTCGAGCAAAATTTGCCAAAATATACAATGTATATGCGGTGACAAATTTTCCAATGTTCATGTTCTGTATCAATGTCAAGGTTTAAAAACATTTTTACCATCATTTCAAGATAAGTCTCTGCAGGAAGTTTTAACCAATCCAGAGTGTGTGAGTGTGTGTGTGTGTGTGTGTGTGTGTGTGTGCGTGCATGTGCGAGCGTGCGTGCTTTGTGCACGCATTCGTGTGTGTGTATGAGGGGGGGGGGGGGGGGGGAGTCCACTAGTGCGTGTTTGTATAATTTTTAAGATTGAAATTGATTACTTTCTGAGATGTATATCTTGTGTTCATTGTTCTTATAAATGGCTAGTAACCAACATGTATGTCTCTGTTTATAGCAAATAAAGTATGGTATTGGTCTGCCAGGCAGTGCATGTTTTCATCATCTTGACCGGCTGCTAGTCCTACCAGACTGTGCAGAGTGTCTTTAAGGTTTTTTTTTTAACTTTTCATCAAATTGACCCAAACGTGCAGAGTTGTTCGAGTTTGCCCCCACCCTCTACATGGGTGATTCCCTCTTCATCAGTTCTTCCCTTGTCATTATTGGCCATACTTCAGTTTTAAGAATATTGTCAACAGGGGAATGATTGGTCAATAGGCCTATACTAGTAGACCAGGGTTAGGGGGCCTAGGGCTAGGCTAGCCTGCCACACCACGCCAGGCAGGAAGTGTTAGCCTGGGTCTAGGCACAGGCCTAGCCTAGATAGCCTAAAGAGCGTAGGCCTAGGCCTGCAGAAACGGGCTCTCTCTCTGGCACACATCACAGGCGGATGTCTACTGCCAGTGGATTGGCTAGGCCTACTGGCGCTCACAGTACATGCGAGATATCAGGCTTACTGATGCACACAGGCAGAGGAAATATATTTTTTAATGAAAATGGGACCTGTCTATTCCAAACATGCAACACAGATCCAGTTGCTGAAAATCGCAACTTGTAATGAGTGTTAATGGGTCTTTTCCCCGCCACCAACCAACTCTGGAATCAATCATCATCATCGCGTTTTTAGGCTATATATATCATATCCCATATCACCACAGGCACATGTACACACATTGATATGAATATATATAAAGCTTGCTCACCTGAAGCTTCTTGTGTAATGTTTGCAAATAGAAATTACTATCAACGCTACCAAACCCTGAGGAACTGCTCTCATAGTACGTCTGCAGGCTGCAAATGCCACGAGTGCAGTCAAAGGGAAACAACTTCATAACTGTGCATTCATGGCAGTATTACGTCCCTTATTACAGACATGACATACTCCTCTCAATGCTTGACAGGGAGTTTATTTATTATTATTTATTCTTTTATTTCGAGAAAAATGGAATAAGCACTCATGTCCTTTTTTTCATCCAGTCCCCGTGTGTATGCAGATTTGTAAATTTTGCTATCCGTTCCCACCGACACACAATTGCCTACTCTTCCGAAAAGCGGAACGAGTTTGAACGTGTGCACAAGATGTTCTGTGTGCGTTCGCTCACGGGACCTCGGGTTTTAGTCTCATCCAAAGGACTTTTGGGGAGAGTGGAGTCGGCACTGATGTTAATTCCAGAGGAAAAATCCTCTTGAATGAGAATCGAAACCGGATTTCTTTCTCAATAGCAGTGTCACTGTAAACACACACACACACACACACACACGCGCGCGCGCGCGCGCGCACGCACACACGCATGCACGCACGCACACACGCACGCACGTGTGTTGTACGTGAATCTTCTGTAACTGTGCTTATTTTTTTCCTTAACAATTATGAATATTTCGCGTAAACCCTCGTATATGATTCTGATAAAACCTCTGTACTTTTCAGGATTTTACAGCAAACTTCTGAAAATCTTCTATTTGTTTTGGTACATGATACACGAATCTGATGAAATCATTGTAACTGCATGGATCTTATAAACTCTCTCTCTCTCTCCCCTCTCTCTCTCTCTCTCTCTCTCTCTCTCTCTCTCTCTCTCTCTCTCTCCATTAGTCCATCTGCAGGTTATCTTTGAAACCACGGTATAGATGTTGTTTTTCCCCTTGAGAAGGGCCAGTTCTCAGTAAGGTCCAAAGAGGTTACTGACCCCCACCGCCACCACCCCCACCCCACGAAAACGAATTTTCAGAAATGTTACAAAAGTGAAGAGTCCCTCAGCCTCCCTACCAAACAGAATTATCTGCCAATGCATTGTGCCTCGTTGAGTACTTCCCCATTCACCTTTCCCCGCCCCTTCCTTTCAGTAATCAAGATATTCTACGACTGTTTTATATCGGGTATCGGTGATGCCTTATGGATCATAGCAGAGAAGACAAGTCCTAAACCAGCATTACATTAATTGTGTCAGAGATTCCGGTAGTCAGAAAGGGGAAGGGATTGTCACAGGAAAGAAACACGAGAACGAGAAAGCAACCTACAAAACCAATACATTGCAATGCAATGCAATGCAGAACAAGACAAGACAATGCAGTGCAATAAAGCACAATACAGCACAATACAATACTTCTTCTTCGTCGTCGTCGAACGCTCTGACAGCAACTGTTGTTGCCTGTTATAATAATTATGAGCGAAAACGCGTCACGCTGCCGTTAAGCGCCTGACAAGTCAGGCCCAGCGCGTCCGACTTCGGCATGAGAGAGAACTGTTCTTTTTAAGTCTTAATGGAAAGAAGGCAGGAGAATGGACCAAGAAGGCAGAAAAGAAGGAGATGACAGGGAGAAAAGGAACAAGGTAAAAACAAAGAGAGGGATAGAAAAGCGGAAATTTCTATCACAGAATGTCCATGTAGGGGTGCTATTTATTCTGACAGGCCCCCGGCAATACAATGAAATACAATGCAAAGTGCTACAATGCAATGCAATACGTAATATTGCAATGCAACAAAATACAACACACTACAGTCCAATGCAATGCAATGAAGCACAACACAATACAATACAGTACAACACAGCACAGTATAAAATAGTGGGGGGGGGAATTACGATAGAATGCATGCAGACCACACAATGCTTTCGTTTTAAATCGATATATGACAATGTAAACATCGTACAAATGAACACCTGTTAAAACCTTTCTCACATTTCCAAAGACCCAAAATGATAGAAAACACGCATCTGATTGTAATCAGATCTTTACTGTCAGTGAGATTACATTTTCAACGACATCATTTATGATAGCAAACGTGCATCTCATTGTAACCAGATCTTTACTGTCAGTGAGATGAAATACTTTCTTTGCTATGTACAAAAACAAGACTGCATACGTGTGTGTGATACACTGGTGACAAGCACACGTGCAATCAAGCGTACACACACACATGCACACGCACGCACGCACGCGCAAGCAAGCAAGCACACACACACGAGCGCGCGCGCGCGCGCGCATGCACACACACACACACGCACGTATGCACGCGCTCGGGCGCACGCACACGCACACACACACACACACACACACACACTGCCATTCAAAATTCAAGACAGAATGATATCAGCCTTATTATGCCCGCACAAAACCTGTCAATAACATCAAAACAACAATGCGCAGTTTATTCTGACACACCAGAAGGAAGGTGGTTGAGCGGTTAAGACCTTCACCTGCCTAACAAACAAACCGTCAGGTTCTGGGTTCCATTCCCCCCAGCCTCGCCCTTTCTTCCCAGTTTGACCAGAAAATCGAACTGCATGTCAAAACCTTAGGATGACACTGTAAAACTAGGCCCTGTCTGCTAATGCAGGGTGATCATATTGTGCAACACGTTAAAAAAAACCTTTTTCGCCTTTCGGAAGAGTAGGCCATTTCGTGGTGGTAGGAACAGATGAACATTTTTCAAAAGCATGAGGCATGCACACAGGTGTGGGGTTTTGACAGCATCCCCGAAGTCGAAATGCGGCTACCGAAGTGGGGCGGGGGGGGAGGGGGGGGGCAAGTATACGCATAAATGTCGCCATCGGTGAACCTCTAACCTTTAGCCGAGGCAAGGGGAAAAACCCAAAGCTGATACATACCCAAACATGTTTATGAGGATAATTATATAAAACAATAGCATTGCAACAATACTGCTTTACCTATGTACAGTCCATGCAGCCTATCATTCAAAACATACACAAGTCAACTCTGTTCACCCTTTTTAGTCCATCCTATGATCAATTAGAAGACAGTTTGGGATGCATGAATATCACGCAGTATCACACACAGTCTTATCTGTTGTTCTACGTCCACATGCTAAAAATTAATGTACATCACAAAAGCGCTTTAAAAACCTTCCAAACAAATATTATGGAATAATCACAATGATGTTTGACTCTCTCTCTCTCTCTCTCTCTCTCTCTCTCTCTCTCTCTCTGTCTCTGTGTGTGTGTGTGTGTGTGTGTGTGTGTGTGTGTGTGTGTGTGTGTGTGTGTGTGCGCGCGCGCGCGCGTGTGTGTGTGTGTGTGTGTGTGTGTGTGTGTGTGTGTGTGTGTGTGTGTGTGTGTGTGTGTTGAGTGGGAACTTGGCAAACATCTTGTTACTCGAATGCTGATTGTAATCATTTTGATGAAACCAACACCATATGGGAGATGTTCAAAAAATGATATGATGAAATTAATTTGGTTGTTTGGGTTGGGGTTTTTTATTTTAATTTTAAAGAAACTAAGCACTAATGTACTACAAAACTCTTCGAGTACAGCTTTGAGCATTGAGTGCTTCAATTCTCCATTTTTGCATTCTGCTTTCTGTGCTTGATCGATTTGCTAGAAAATTGAACATGCTCACACTCTTCATATATATTCAAGAAGGAAGGTGGCAGGACGGTTAAGACGTTCACCTGCCTTACAAGTAAACCGTGAGATTCTGGGTTTGATCCCCATGTAAAAATCCTTCGGATGAGACTATAAACTGAGGCCCTGTGTGCGAATGCGCGCAGAACATCTTGTGCACATGTTAAAACCCGTTCCACCTTTCAAAGAGCAGGCCATTC
Source organism: Rapana venosa (assembly GCA_028751875.1). Taxonomy (NCBI): domain Eukaryota; kingdom Metazoa; phylum Mollusca; class Gastropoda; order Neogastropoda; family Muricidae; genus Rapana; species Rapana venosa. The sequence goes on from CM054137.1 coordinate 7,797,273, forward strand.
GTGCAGGAGGTAAGGGATCACAAATTTTCAAAAACGCATGCACACACGTGTGGTGTTTAGACACCATCCCCGAAGTCGGAATGCGGCTACCTAAATAGTCGGGGGTGGGGGGGAGGGGGGAGGGGGGGAGGGGGAAGTTGCATAGGCAAAAACCTCACCATTGGTGAACCTCGAGCTCTAGCCGAGGAACAAAGAACAAACTGTACATTCAGTGCAAGGTTAACTGTCTGCTTTGTCTGTAAGTCAGAACGGTTATGGATCAGGAGAGAGAAAAAAATAGACGAATCAGACAAAATGGTACATCCTTAGAAGAATGGTCATGGCACACAAACCTGCCACTGTGACCAGCTGCTGTGGCACAGTGGTTAACACACTCAATTCTTGTCTGGAAGGTCGCGCGTTCGAATCCCATAAGAGCCATGGTTGGTTTTTTTAAGATTTCGGTTGACTCCTATCCACAGTGAGTTTGTAATGGGTTCACTGGGAAGACTGGGACCACGCAGTCGAGCTTCAACCACTTTACGAATGCGATGTTGAGAGAGTTACATTAATTATCAATTATTACCAACACTGCAGGTATCCACAGTCGAGCTTCATCCACTTTACGAATGCAATATTGCGAGAGTTACATTAATCATTCTACCAACACTGCAGGTGTCTGTATCTCAGCCTCAGGCCTGGTTGATGCAGGAAACCATCAGGACAGAAATCACGGAGTACAGAACTGTCATGTCGTCTCAACACCAGTAAACCTCCATCATCCTCATACCATCCTCATCCCAGCAACCATCACGGAGTCACAGAAAACTCTCTCTCTCTCTCTCTCTCTCTCTCTCTCTCTCTCTCTCTCTCTCTCTCTCTCTCTCTCTCTCTCTCTCTCTCTTTGTTGCTACAAGACAAAAGCGCCAAAACTTTAAAACCAAACTAAATGGAATAAAGATTTACGATAAAGTATTAGAAGAAGTCAGCTCATATAAACTACTTGGTCTACATATTGATAATAACTTGTCATGGTCTGATCATGTTTTTAGTATTTCAAAAAAATTATCTAAGAAGCTATTCCAACTTAACCGAATAAAACATTTCCTTGACCAGCATACCCGAAAACTATTCTTCTATGCTTATATAAAACCTGATCTTGATTATGCATCTACATGCTGGGATTTGGCAAGTAAAAACTGTTTACGACAACTTGAGAGAGTATATAAACGTTCTCTCAAGTTAATTCTGCTTAGAACTACTTCCTTAGAAACTAATAGCTACAAAGAGTTGAACATTCTTCCTTTTAGTTTACATTGTCTCTTTAATAAAGGTGTATTTATGTATAAGATTATGAATAAACTAGCCCCTCATTATCTTTGTCAGCGGTTCCCTGTTAAAACTGTTCTCAACAAAAGCAGTGTTGTTACTCCTCATCCAAGAACCGATCTGTTTATGTCATCCCTTGTTTATTCTGGTAGCAAATTATGGAACGAAATCCCAGTCATTATAAAAGAGAAAAGTAGCCTATCATCTTTCAAAAAAGCGTACCACACACACTTGTCTAATTTTCTGTAATATGCATTGGGTGAGCGTGCTTGTTGAACTCTGTGTGTGTGAGTGTGTATGCGTGCAAGCGCGCGCAAATGTGTGTGAGTGTGTGTGTGTGTGTGTGTGTGTGTGCGGTGTGTTTTGATGCTCTGTGGTGGTGGGGTTTTTTTTTCTCTTTTTTTCTTTTTTTTTCCCAAATAATGTTCATTGTTTGGTTTTGATGGTGTAATGTGTGGCTATGGTATTTTGATTACGACATAAGGCTGTTATGATATGTGAGGAAATGTACATGTGTATGGATTTGTATCCTGGACGATTTGTGTGATTTGTGCAAGCTCGCACGTGTAGTTGCGTTTCCGTGCATATGTACGCGTAGTGTGTGTATGTGTGTGTGTGTGTGTGTGTTTGTGCGTGCGTGCGCGCGTGCGTGCGTGTGTGTGAGTGTGTGTGTGTTGATTTTTGGGGGAGGGTTATCTGTTTAGGGGAAGCGGGTGTCAATGATGGGAGTTTGTCAGTGTTTAATTGGTTTTGTTTATTTATTCGATTGGTTTACTTTTGTGGTCTTTCATTGATTTTATGACTTAGTCAATAATGGAATGGCAATTTGAATGATTCATTTATTTGCTTTTTGACATTATCTTGTTTGTTGATCAATTGGTTTATTTATGTTTGTTTCACTTTTTCCCCCATGAGGGCCTGGTGTAAAGAAGCCTCTGGCTTATCCAATTACCCTCATTAAAATATTCGAGTTCGAGTTCGAGTTCTCTTTCCCTACGCCCCTTTTGCTCTGTTGTCATGGTGACCTCATTCTTGGGTTCATCACACTGTTCCATACCTGAGGTAGGTTTGTGTCCAGCCTTGAAATTGTAGAGATTCATGGGAGATAGAGTTGTTGAAAAAACGTTGGGATGATCACCAATACAGGGTGAGCATCTCGCCTGGTCTGACATTGCGACTATACCAGTATAGCCATCAGGGGGTGATTGCCATCTCTTAGCAGGTGGCGCTGGCTCAGAACAGGCACCACTGAACACCAAAGTGAACCAACGGCAGTGCAGGGCTCTTCCGGCTGGTGGCTTCACAGCAGCCTAGCTTATAATTATTATAAACTACCTTGAACCGATTGTCTGACCCTTGGCATTATCACACGAAGAGCCTGAGTGATTGTTTGGGGTGGGGGGGGGGGGGGGGGGGGGGGAGTAGTGACATTGGAACGAGGGGCGTGGGAGCACCACAGCAGGTACGTCACAGAAGATGAGACAACAACAACCACCAACAAATCCACCACTGAAGCTTGGCTTGTAACGTCTCCAGAATAAGTTGAAGCTGGAAGGTTGGTGTCAAGGTCACAGGTCAAGGGTCAAGGTCAGCATTCCATGAGCTGATGAACAATGGCGGCCAGAACCAGAACACCGCCACACACCGCCACTGGCACTGTGAAGGTTCCCGTCACTGTCACCAGCAGACCTGCACACACACACACACACACACACACACACAACACACACACACACACACACACACACACACACACACATACACACACACAAACACACACACACACACACACACACAACACACAACACACACACAACACACACACATAACACACACATCTGTTAACCCACTTGTGTCTGGATAAATATGTACACCTGAGTGGTGTACATTACAATGTTGTCTACTGTTACACCTTAGAACACTACCAAATGTAATACACTGCCTTACATGATTGTCAAACGTCATACAGAAACATACAAGATTGTGTCAAGCACCATACATGCTTTACAAGACTTCCATACGTCATACACTGCTTTACAAGACTACCAAACGTCATACACTGCTTTACAAGACTACCAAACGTCATACACTGCTTTACAAGACTACCAAACGTCATACACTGCTTTACAAGACTACCAAACGTCATACACTGCTTTACAAGACTACCAAACGTCATACTCTGCTTTACAAGACTACCAAACGTCATACACTGCTTTACAAGACTACCAAACGTCACATAGTCCCCAACAAGATTACCAAACATACAGTAGCTTACAAGTCTACCAACAGTCACACTGGACATGGCTGTGATTATAATAGTAGTAGCAGCAGCAGTAGTAGTAGTAGTAGTAGTAGTAGTAGTAGTAGTAGTAGTAGTAGTAGTAGTAGTAGTAGTAGTAGTAGTAGTAGTGTACATTTCTGGTATTTAATCTTACAGAAGCCCTAAACACTTTCAATGCATGACATACCAGAGACATACACTGCACCCACGCATGGAGCCCTCTCTTTAAAAAAAGTCCCTCCCGAAGACTACCTACTATACTAAGTGCTCTACAAGACTACAAGGCGAGGGACAAGGGCAGCCTACCGGCCAGAGGAGCCCCTGCAATGGAGGCAAAGGCTTTGACCATGCACATGATGCCGAAGGTGGAGGTCAGGCGATGCAGACCCAGGTACTCCACCAGAATGACCGACTGCAGAGGGGGGAAGGCGCCTGCACACACACACACACACACACACACACACACACACAGAAAGGGAGGAGAGAGAGAGAGAGAGAGAGACACACACACACACACACATACCATCTCCATCATTATCAGTATTGTTGCTATCATCATTGTGGATCGGTGGTCTAGAGGTAACGCGCCTGTCTAGAAAGCGAAAAGTCCGGGTCTGAAGTGTGCGGCGGTTCGTACCCCGTTTGGACCGGAAATTTTTCCCCCATCCATTAGACCATGAGTGGTGGTCTGGGCGCTAGTCTTTCGGATGAGACGATAAACCAAGGTCCCGTGTGTTACACGTAATTATTTAGCGCACGTAAAAAAACCCACGGCAACAAGAGAGTTGTCCCTGGCAAAATTCTTAGAAAAAAGCCACTCTGATAGGGAAACAAATACAGCTGCAGAAAAAAAAAAAAAAAAAAGGGTGAAAGGGTGAAAGGGTGGCGCAGCGCTAAGTGGCGACGCGTTCTCCCGCTCTCCCCGGGGAGAGCAGCCCGAATTTCACGCGAGAGAAATCTGCCGTGACTTAAAGTGGTATGAAATAAAATCTGAGCGCTTTGATTTGTTGCTTTACAAGATTCAGCGCTATATAAATTCCATACATTATTATTATTATTATTATTGTCATCATCGTTGTAATCATAGTCATCATGATCGTCGTCATTGTTGTCAGCATAATCATCATCACTGACATCGTCTTTGTCGTAGTCATCATAACCTTCATCATCATGATCATCATTATCATCATCATCATCACCAACACCACTACCATCACCATCATCATCGTTGCCATCGCTCTCATCACCACCACCACAACCACCACCACCACTACCACAACCACCACCTTCACTACCACCACCACCACTACCACTACCACAAGCATCACCAATATCAATGGCAGGATCAACAGTTTTGCTACAAGCTGAACATTTCCCATGATAAAAATCATTCCTATATTAATCTAAGCATTCTATCAGCTTTTTTGCTTTGTTTTTCACCATATGACTTTGTTTGCCTGATGATGTGGGCATGTATGATGTAAAAAGTGTTCATGGGGGGAGGGGGTGGGGGAAATATATTTATTCATTCTTTTATTTCCAGGATAATGGGATTTAGAGAGAGAGAGAGAGAGAGAGAGAGAGAGAGAGGAAGAGAGAGAGGAGAGAGAGAGAGAGAGAGAGAGAGAGAGAGAGGAGAGAGATAGAGAGAGGAGAGAGAGAGAGAAGATGTACATCATTTTCTGTGGCTATCATTTTATTTGTATCTTACTCATAGTCTGAAGTATTGTTGACAAGACCTATCATTCGTCTGTCTCTGCCACAATTTCTTGATGTCTTTCCCTCCCCTTCCTTTTTCACACATACATGCAAAGCAAGCGTGCGCAGGTACACACACACACACACACACACACACAGGGACCAACGGACAGACAGACGTACAGACAGACAGACTGACCCACTGACCCAGAAAGAAGCCATGCAGACCCAGAGTGAGGGCCAGAGTGGGGAAGGAGGTGGAGAGGGGGAAGGTGAAGCAGGCCACAGCCGACAGCAGGGTGCCCACATTGTACACCTGCAGTGACCCCACCCCCCAGTACACCAGCACCCCCGCCACCAACCTCCCCACCGTGTTCAGCACACCTGCACAGCCAATCAATCAATCAACCAACCAATCAACTAATCAATATAATCACTTGGCTGCTTTAATTTTGTTTCCATAAACTTCTATGTATAAAGGTCAAAGTGTTCCCATAACCTATGCCATTTTGGGGGAGCAAGGTGTCAGAGACCTCAGCTTCTCTAGGGGCCAGCATCTTGAGGGCGGCGCCCATCTCCTCTCCCTCGCTGCTTTACCTTCCCTGACCCTAAAGAGGGCAGGCACCCATTTACAGCTGGGTGACCTGGGGGACTGTACTGAAGCCAAGGTGTGCAAACGGTCACCCATCTCGGTAACCACGCTGGTTGCTGCTTAACTTTAACTTGGGAAAAGTGATCGCTCTGACCACTGAGCTACCCTATCCCCCTGTAAACTTCTATCCCCCTGCAAATAGCTTGCCTTCATTCAGACCTGTTTGTGGCCATTATTTCTCATTGCTTTCTCAACAATGTCCGAATTCTGGAAGACATTCTCATGGTGCCTCTGTAGTGAAGCCCTGGCCGTCCCCTCGGTTGATGGCCCTCTGTCAGCCACCCAACAAGAGCTGCTTTGGCACTGGCCTGTTCTCCTGCATGGACACCACATGTCCACACCATCTTAGCTGAGAGAGTGTTAGCGGTGCATCTGTACTTCAGAGCATCAGTGCATGTGTACTTCAGTGCACCTGTACTTAGCATCGTGGCTTGCAATAGTTCTTTCAGTCAGGCGAGACTCTGATGTACTATTTGCAACAGGGTTCAAATCCCAACCACCCTGAAATCAGTAGTTCGAAACCCTTGCCAGTACTGGATGAATTAAGAGTTGAATTTTTTTTTTTTACAGTTTCCCAGGTTAACACACTCAGACGCACGCACAACACACACACACACACACACAAAAGCACGCGACCCCCCCCCCCCCCCCCCCCAAACACACACACAAATCACGACCCCCCCCCCTCTCTACCGCCCTCTCTCCCCCCCCCCCCCCCCCGCCCTCACCCCCAACCCTCACACAGACACACGACCCCCATCCCCTACCCCCAACCCCTCACCCACCCCCTCACACACACACGACCCCGACCCCCTACCCCCCACCCCTCCACACACACACACACACACACCGACACCCCTCCCCCCCCCCCCCTACATACACACGACACCCCCCCCCCCACCCCCAGCCCTCTCTCACCATAAATGGACAGGATGGTGGCCACCTCCTCCTTGCTGATGGAGTACTGGTAAGCATAGGAAGGGGCCAGCAGAATCGCCACGTTGCACACCAGCTGGATGAGAAAGGCCCCGATGAGGAACAAGGTGAACACCCGATTCTCCCTCATCCACGACCTCATCGACCTCATTCTCATCCTCTTCTCCTCCTCCTCCTCCTTCTTCAAGACTGTTGGAACGGCATCAAGGTCATGGCAGGAGGAGGAGGAGGAGGGTGTGTTGGTTGGAAGGAGAGCGGAGTCGGCTGTGGGTAGGTCTTTGAGCGGGTTGGTGTCTTCTGCTGAAGGCTAGAATGGAAGAGAGAGGGAAAAAGATTAAGAGAGACAGAGAGAGAACAAAGTACAGCACTGTTCACTCAATAATAAACCTTCTGGGGGTCAAACTTGACGTTTTTGTTTTTTGTTATGTTTTGTTTTTTGAAGGGGAGGGGGCGCGTTGGGTGGGGGTTAAATTCTTTTGGCTGGTTGACTTTTTGTTTGCTCAGGTTTGATTTGTTGTTGTTGTTGTTTTGTTGTTCTGTTTTGCTTTTGTTTCTTATTCAATTTTGTCTGTTTTTGTGCTTGCTTACTGTTTTTAACAACCTTTTTTTTTAAAGCCTTGGTTATCTGAGAGACATGGCATATTTGCAGTCAACATTTTAAAATCTAATAGGAGAAAGTGAACTGGAAAAAGGAGATATACAAACTGACAACCAACCGTGGAAAAAAGATGGTATGGTGATATATTTTATGTGAGATGATTAGCTGCTAAACTAAATGAGTCAGCTATATTGTTTCCAGCATGCCATAAGCTATTTGCTTGCTATTGCTCTCAACTTGTGTATGTATATTATTCATGCTTTCTGAAAAAATATATATTTAAACCATAATCTATCTATCTATCTATCTGTCCCGTAGTCTGACGACCGTGGGGGCACCCTCAAAGACTCAGCAACCAGTTCCCTCCATTCTTCTCTCTGTTCTGCCTTTCTCAGGGTTTTGTTGAGTTCTAGGCCTGTCCATTCACTGATGTTATCCTCCCAGCTCTTCCTTGGTCTGCCTCTTCTTCTTCCTCCTTGGACAGTGCCTTGCAAAACTGTCTTTGTAATTCCTTGGGATCTTGTGACATGCCCATACCACTTAAGTTTACGCTTTTTCACGATCGTTAGAAGGTTCTCATAGGGTCCAATGGTTTGCTGGATTCTGTTATGCACGCTTTCGTTGCTTATGTGGTCTTTGTAGGAGATGCCAAGGAGTCTCCGAAAGCATCTCATCTCCACTGCCTGTACTCTTCTCTCCAAATCTGCAGTCAGGGTCCATGATTCACAGGCATACAGAAATATGGATATGACAAGGGAGCGCATTAGTCTGATCTTGGAGATAAGTGAGATATTCTTATCTCTCCAGATGGTGTTTAGATTTGACAAAGCTGTTATTGTCTGTGCAGTCCTGCATACTACTTCTGGCTTGGATCCCTGGTCGGATACAATGGCTCCCAGGTACTTGAAGCTTTGAACTGTTTCCAGCTTCTGGTCATTAACCCTGATATCAGTGCTAATGCCGCTGGTGTTATTAGTCATCAGTTTGGTCTTCTCTGCACTGATTTCCATGCCGTATGTTTTGGAGGCCTTATCCAAGTGTTCTGTTAGGCTGGCAAGCTCTTTTTCTGATCCTGCTATTCCATCAATGTCATCTGCGAAGCGGAGGTTTGTGATCGTTCTGCCACCAATGCTGACTGATCCTTCATGATGTTCCAGTGCATCAGCCATGATTCTCTCAAGGAAGATGTTGAAAAGAGTGGGTGAGAGTAGACAGCCCTGCCTTACTCCAACTGTTGTTCGGAACCATTCTCCAATGTTGTTGTTTGTAGTACACTGCACTGGTGGCCTCGCTGTACAGCTGTTTGATGACTCTGATCAGGTTTGCATTGATGCTGTACAAGTTCATGGTTGCCCACAAAGCTGCATGCCACACCCTGTCAAATGCCTTCTTAAAATCGATAAATACGTGGTATAGGTCTTGTTGATGTTGAAGGTACCGCTCACATAGTATTCTGAGGTTGAATATCTGTTCTGTTTGCTGCGCCCTGCTCTGAAACCTGCTTGTTCCTCAGCAATGATGGTCTCTGCTTGTGGCTTCAGTCTATTCAATATTATCTGCAGCATGACCTTGCTTGGGTGACATATGAGGCTGATTGTGCGGTAATTATGGCATTGTTGTAGATTTCCTTTCTTGGGGAGGGTGATGATGAGTGACTGCGTCCATGGTGTTGGCCATTTTCCTGTCTGCCAGATCTTGTTGCAGATTCTTAGTAGGGCGCTAATCATGGCTTCCCCTCCAGCTTGGACAAACTCAGCTGGAATGTTGTCAGCCCCTGCTGACTTCCCCTTTTTCAGCAATCTGACTGCTGTTTCCACTTCTTCTCGGAGGATAGGGTGACTGTCTGTGTCTTTGCTTTCGGGTACATTAAGGACTTCTGGATCTCCTGCGGTTCTATAGTTATACAGGTCGGAGCAGTATTCTGTCCATCTGTTCAGAATATCCTGGTCGTCAGTGAGACACTTCCCATTTTTGTCTTGGATTGTTAAACCTTTTCTCTGTTTCGTGCTAGTCAGGTCTTTCACCAGCTGATATGCTTTCTTGCTATTGTTTTTCTTGATGTTCTCTTCAATGTCTTGGCACTGTTCACCGATCCATTTCTCTTTTGCCTCCGTCATGGACTTCCTGATTCTATTGTTGACTGCCCTATATTGTTCTGCTCTTTCTTTTGTTTCATTTTTCTTTTTCTTCAACTCTCTACGCTTGTCGCATAGTTGTAGGATGTTAGGTGTGACCCATGGTTTTTTTTGACTGGTCGGCGTTTGCCAAGAAGCTCGTTTGCTGTTTCAGTCACTGCTGTATTGAAACTATTCGTCAGTGTGTCTATGTCTGAGTCTAACACAGTGAGTGCTGCAAACTTTCCACCTATCCTTGCTTGAAAAATTTCTAATACCTCTGGGTCCTTCAGCTTCTCGAGGTCAAATTTGATCCTGATGTTGTTCCGCTTGTGGATTTTCTTTAGACGTAGTCGGAAAGTCATCATCACAAGATCATGATCACTCCCTATGTCTGCCCCTGGAAAACTTCGTGTCTGTGCATAAACCATAATACACCCAAAAAAACCACAAAAAGAAAGAAAGAAGAAAACAGACAAACAAAAGTAAAGAAGAAAACAAACAAAGCAAAAAAGAACAGAATAAACTAAGATAAAAGAAAGAAAGAAGAAAACGAAAAAAAGGACCAAAAACAGAAAGAAAAAAAAGAAAGAAAAATGGAAGAAAGAATAAAACAAACTAACAAAGAAAACACGAAAGAGAGATTGAAAGAAAGAAACAAGAACCTCAAGGAAACACAAAAGAAACACCGAATCAAATCAAATCAAACCAAACACACACAAACAAAGAAGTAAAGAAGCAGCCAACACCAAACAAGCCAACACAGAAGAGGGACTGCAGCCAGATGCTGACCTGCCCAGACAGAAGCGCAGCTCCACTGGCTCTGAGCTGATTCCTCACCACCACCTGCTTCAACATGCCCTCAGCCCCCTGATTCACTGCAGGAAGTGATCGCCCACACACGGCGAGATCACCCCCACGACACCTGGAACCAGGAATGCCCGGAGAAGACCCCCCACAACTTCCCCGCCCTGTGGGCCCAGTTCCTACTCTCCTCCCCTGCGCCATGTTGTCAGAGGACTGATGGGAATGCAGGGAATGACGGGATAGCGATGGCGGGACCTGACAGGCCAGCCAGGTGCTGAGAGCGTTGAGGTGCAGGTGGTGGTCAGGTCTGTGAGAGGAGAGGAGGCCGGATTCCAGATGACCCTGTGACCTGCTCCGGAGGATGGGGCCCTGTGTGGGATCTGGGAGACCGGATATGGACGCGTGACTTCCGCCGATCACGTGATGGCTGCGAAAGAGGTTTTTGACACTGTTGAAAAGGTTTCTGGGTTGAGTTTGGTCTTGAAGCTGGGCAGATTGTGCGTCATCTTCATCACAGTCATGGTCACCTAGGCAATGTTTGTGATGGTGAGGTTGCCCGTCCTCTATAACATGAATCACAGGGGGGAGGTTCACTTCCTGACCATCCCCGCAAAGCTGAGTGGCAGGCAGGGCAAGTTGGTGACCCTCTTTGTCAGACTGCTTCAGCTCTTGCACGCTCACCAGGCTTAAGCTGTGCTGACTGTTCAGGAGAAGGCAGTTCCCTCCCTTGCCCTCCACCTCCACCACCACCACCTTGTCCAGCGGTGCCTTCGTGGAGGGGGAAGGGGGAGGGCGAGGGGGGAGAGGACGCATGAGACTGGCGCAGAAGCAGAAGTGGAGGGTGATGGCGGCCATGATGAGATAGCAGCCCCGCCAGCCGTACTCCGTCATCAGTATCTCTGTCAGCTGTACACACACACGCACATACACACTTAATAAACAGGCATCCATGCACGCACACAAGTATGCATGTCCCCCCCCCCCCCCCACACACACACACACACACCCGTATGCAAATAATCTTGCACGCACGTACATACAGGAATAAGAATTCTTTGGACAAGGTTTTAATTAACTGCTAAAGTTCTGATTGTTTCTATCGTGGCTGATGAACTAGTTTTGTTATTAAAATATTATTTTTATGTAATTGTGCATGTAAAATTGCTTTGGTGTTAAAGCAGTGTCTCTTTATTGATCTCCTGTAACACATGCGGTGTTATTATATAGATTGTCTTTCCAAGGCAGGGACATTATTCTCTCTCTCTCTCTCTCTCTCTCTCTCTCTCTCTCTCTCTCTCTCTCTCTCTCTCTCTCTCTCTCTCTCTCTGTGCAGATGTCCTTTTCTATGACTATACATGATATTCATAAAGATTTGACGTTGGCATTGATGCATGGTGTGAGTGCGTGCGCGCGCGCGCGTGTGTGGGGTACGTGTGTGTGTATGTGTGTGTGTGTGTGTGTGTGTGTGTGTGTGTGTGTGTGTGTGTGTTGTGTGTGTGTGTGTGTGTACGTGTGCATGGGGATGCAAATTGCTTATACAATATTTGTTTTATGTAGTTTACTATTGCTGTTGCTTCCCATAAAAGCACAAAGAATTTTTTATGTTTCTTTCTGTTAGCCAAAATGATACTATTTACGTGGTTTGTTCTCCTTTATATCATGGAGGTTTTGCTTTGTTTGGTTCTGTTTTGGTTTGGGTTTGGGGGGGGGGGGGTTCGAGGGGGGACTATTCGGTTGTCCCCTGTCTCCTTGCTGTTGCCGCTTTTGTTTTGCTCTTGGTTTCTTGCTATTTTTTCGGTTGTTTCTGTGTTTTCTGTTTTGCTTTCTTTCTTACTTGTTGCTACTTTTTCTCTCTTTCTCTCTCTTCGGTGAATTTTGTGGGGATTTTTGTGTAGATATTTTCCCGTATACTGTGTAAGTGTATTGCTATGGGCTTTATTTTATTTTATTATCATATGTATCCCTAAGGGCGGGGACAGGATGTAAAAAAGCACATGGGTGCCTATTCATTATCCTCGAAATAAAAGAATTTGTCATTGTCTCTCCAGTCTTACCGGTGCCAGAGCCAGGAGACCAAAGCCAGACCCCGAGGTGATGATTCCAGCCACCATGCCCCTCTTCTTGTGGAAGTACAGGTTGACCATGGTGATGGAGGGCAGGTAGATCAGCCCCACACCCACACCTGCACAGCAACACACCTACCCTGACTTCTAACTTCCCCCTTAACTCCTGAGAAGTCATCCAATTCATATTTTTTGTCAGTCTACCTATGGAAGGCTTAAGCTTCAACTAAAGCCAAAAACTGCAAGGAGTGGAGGAAGCTGGTTGCAAAATCTTGGTGCCCAACGATCTACAAGACTATGGGATAGGTGAGTGATGAGAGATCTCTCAAATTGAAGGCTAGCTGGATTACTCTACGAAAGATGGGAGAGTCGGAATAGCCCAGTGGTTAGAATTTGAATATCTTGACCTGACATACTCTGGTAGTGCAGGTTTGAGTCTACTGCCTGTTGGAAAGGAGTTATCCCCTTGAGTTAACATTGGTACTGACTCCATTCCCTTGAAAGTCGTTTGGATGAGACCTAAGGTCCTGTGAGTCAATGAACGCAGTCGACTATCTTGTACCCAAACCAAAGAAGCATTCTAAAAACAAAACAAAACAAATACCATCACATTTCAGACCAACACTGAATGATTAATGCTATGGCTAAATGGCTAAGACTGAAGGCCTCTGGCTCAGACCGCTCTGAACGTCTAAGGTTGGAATTCGGGCTTTGCCTGGTGGCACTCAGATGGAACAAGAACCGCGTGCTATACCAACAGGCACCATTTCTTTCCAATACTTTTCTGGTGAACTCCTTTTGTCAAACTGGATATTGAAACATCGCTGAAACCAGGAAATGACACGTAAAAAGCGGAGGTAACTTTTCATTACTGATTTACAGTTACGTCCCACGGTCTGTTTTGAAAGAAGTGAACGACAGAAGCTTAAGCCGAGTGATTAAGATCGTTTGCCTTCGATCCCATGGGTCCATGGGTCATGAGTTCGAATATCGGTGGCGTCCGGTGAATTAAGGGTGAGGAATTTTACAATCTCAAGGTCATCTTCGAGTGCAGACCTGTCAGTGCCTTAATTCCCTTCGTGTATGTATGCATGAATGGATGGATGGATGGATGGATGGATGGATGGATGGATGGATGGATGTATGTATGTATGTATGTATACACACACACACACACACATATATATATATATATAATATATATATATATATATATATATATATATATATATATATATATATATATATATATATTATATATATATATATATATATATATATCTTAACACCACGGCGCTTCAAATCCAGCATCAACAGAGCCAGAACAAGAACCTACCCTGGAGCTGACATAGGCAGCGACCACGACCTTGTGCTGCTGGTATTCAAAATGAAACTGAAGAAAAACAAGCAGCCTGCAAACCCACGTATCAAATTTGACGTGGACAAATTGAAAGATCCAGATGTCGAGGAGATCTTCCAAGCTAAGCTTGGCGGACGTTTTGCGGCATTAACCCTCCTGGACAATGACATCAACGACCTCACCAACAACTTTAATGAGGCATTCCGAGAAACAGCAGAGGAGGTACTCGGTCGTCAGAGGAATAAACACCAGCCATGGACTACCAATGACATCTTGGACCTCTGCGATACAAGAAGAGCACTGAAACCAACCAGGTCTTCCAACCCTAAAGAATACCGGGAGGCCAACAATCTTGTGAAGAAGTCAATGTTAAAGGCCAGAGAGAAGTGGATCAGTGATCAATGTGATGAGATCGAAAAAGCATAAAAAGTGGGCAACAGTAAAAAGGCGTACGACACCCTGAAGAAAACTCACAAAACCACTTCAAACCAAATCATCAGTCATTGAAGACAGCTCCGGAAACCTCCTCACAAAAAGCTCAGCTGCATTGAACAGGTGGTCTGAGTATTGTCCAAGAACTATACAACTACCCAATCCAACCTGACAAGAGCATAATAGAGAGGAAGCAGCAACATCAAGGGTACCCTCGCCATTACCTATACTGAGGGAAGAAGTGGAAAAAAGCCACCCGAAGTTTCCAGTAGGAAAGTCCCCAGGAGCAGACAACATACCAGCAGAGTGCTCAAGCATGGTGGCGAAACAGTCACACACATGTTACAGCTATCTGTCAGAAGATTGGGAGACAAAACAGGGGCCCAAAACAGAATGGACACAATCACTCATCATACCCCTGCCCAAAAAGGGGGAAAATTTACGCCAATTCCAAAACTATAGAAAAATCGCCTCATCAACCACGCAGCAAGATCATGCTCAAAGTTATTTTGAATCGACTCAAGAAGGAGGCAGAAGAACACCTTGCAGAAGAACAAGCTGGGTTCAGGGCAGCAGGAGCACAATCGAACAGATTTTTAAAATGCCACATCCTGATGGAAAAACATCTTCAATATCAGAGAGACCTGTTTTTCCCCAAAATTCATCGACTTCAAGAAGGCTTTCGACAGAGTATGGCATGAAGGCCTGTGGCAGGTCCTCAGAATGTTTGGCATTGAAGAAGGACTAGTGCAAACCATTCAAGCACTATACAACACCGCAAGCAGTGCAGTCCTTCTGAACAATCAGGTCGGAAGCTACTTCAAAACCACAGTTGGGGTCCGACAAGGATGCCTGTTATCTCCAATCCTGTTTAATATATTCTTGGAAAACATTATGAGAGAGACCCTCCATGACTTCCACTCTACCATCTCCATTGGCGGCAGACCCCTCAAAAACTTGCGGTTTGCCGATGACATTGACCTCATGGGCGGAAGTAACACAGAGCTGCAAGATCTTACGACCAGACTTGGAACAGAGCTGGAGATATGGGATGGAGGTGAGCTCGGGGGAAAAGTAAAGTACTTGTGAACAGCACGAGCAATGCCACTGCTAAAAAATTTTCAAAGAACGGCCAGCGACTGGAGGAGGTAGACGCTTTTAAATTCCTTGGCGCTACACTCACAAAGGACGGGCGATCGACGACAGAAATCAAAGTCAGACTAGCCATGGCAACATCTTCCATGACAAAACTCACCACCAATTGGAAAAGTAAAGAGATCAGTTTCCCAATCAAACTAAAGCTCTACAAAGCCCTAATTCAGACTATCCTGCTGTACGGAAGTGAAACCTGGACATTGACTGCTGAAACAGCAAAGCGAATCCAGTCATTTGAAACAAAATGCCATAGAAAACTGCTGGGCATATCCTGGAGAGAACGAAAGACCAATGAATTTGTCAAAATAACACGCTGGCAGGTCCACAGGAACCCTTCTCACCATCGTCAAGAAGAAAAAGCTGACATGGTTCGGCCACGTCACCCGCCACACACCCTGCCAAAAACAGTACTGCAGGGAACACTCGAAGGTGGCAGAAAGAGGGGAAGACAGAACAAGTCATGGATGGACAACATCAGAGAATGGACCAGGATGAATGACTCGGCACTACTGCGCAGAGCCGAGGACCGAGATGGATGGAGGAGGCTTACCACGGCATCGTCTTTCGTGTCTCCTCCACGACCGCCAAGGTCATGGGACTGATGATGATTGATATATATATATATATATATATATATATATATATATATATATATATATATATATAAAATATATATATATATTATGCAGAAGATCAAATACGCATGTTAAAGATCCCGTAATTCATGTCAGCGTTCAGTGGGTGACAAAAACACGAACATACCCAGCATACATCCCTAAAGTTGGAGTGCAGGTACCCTCATGGGTACAAACGGTCTGCGTAAGCAAACTATCACCATTAGTCAACCTAGGAGCCTTAAACGAGGAACGATAAAAACCAAAATATCTATTTTCTTGACAAAACTATGTCAAATCATTCACTGAACGTTACAAAAATAGACTTGGTGATTTAGAACAACGTTATATGAAATTCTCCTCCACTTTCCAAAGCAGATGTTATGGTGACAGTTTGGTAAAGAAAACGACCAAGGTCATGCATACAGGTGACTCTATGGATGGAAACACAAGATGATGGAGAACCCCTCGAAGATGGCGAACATTTCAAATACTTGGGTCATACAAATCAGCCGATGCCTCATGGTAAGTCAAAGGACACCTAAAGGCTAGGGACGGCGTCAAGTCACCCAAAGAATGGTCGAAATTCCTAACAGTTCTAAAGACAGATATTTAGGAAATGAGCTCAAACTTTAAATACTGTGAACATTTATTTCGCCTGTTGTTTTATATGGAAGCGAAGGCTGGACTATTAGGCAGATGAAAACAATAAAAATTCAGAGATGAGGTTCTACAAAAGACTTCTCAAAATGAGCTGGCCCAAAATTCAAACAAACCAAAGCATTGTGGACAAACCGAACAAAACTTGAACATGTCAGGCCTGGTTAGGGAAAAAAAGGAAACAGTTTGGACACGCTACAAGACAGCAGAGCTGCCATGTCATAAAGACTGGCCAGGGCAAGATGAAGGGCAGGAGATGACAAAGGAAGACAGACCACCGACTTCCTATAATTTATAGAGAACATAGCCAAGTGGATGACAGAGCTGTAGAAAGATGAAATCTCCAGAAGGACTGAAGACAGAAGGGAGGGAGACAGCTGCCGGGGCATGCATCAGCAGCTACCATCAACACTAATGTGGCCGACAGATGTGTCGTAAACAGCACGATATTATAGTATCACGTGAAACGAGAGATGCTATATATAGACATGGATATTTATTATACACACACACACACTCAAAACACACACCAAAAACACACATACACACACAACACACACACATACACACACACACACACACACATACACACACACACACACACACACACACACACACACACACACACACTGACCAGCCAGGAAGCCGAAGGTGAGGAGGAAGAGGTGGATGTTGGGGGCAAAAGCACTGGCCCCCACCCCCACCGCTGCCAACAGTCCTCCACACATCCCCACCCTCCGACACCCCCACCTCTGCACCAGGTAGGCTGTCACTGGTCCTGTTGGCATCATCGTCGTCATCATCATCATCGTCATCATCGTCGTCGTCACCATTATCATTATCATTGTCGTCGTCATCATCGTCGTCGTCGTCGTAATCGTCATCATCGTCGTCGTCATCGTCGTCATCATCTTCAACGTCGTCGTCGTCGTCATCGTCGTCGTCACCGTTATCATAGTCATCGTCATCGTTGTCGTCATCACCATCATCAACATCATCATCACCAACACCACTACCATCGCCATCATTATTATCATTATCATCACTGTCATTATTATCATCACCACAACCACTATCAGCATCAGCATCATCGTCAATGTTGTCATTGTCTTCAGCAGCAGCAGTAGCAGCAGTATCATGACTACCATCACCCAATACAACACGATTCGATGCTATATAACACACCACAACACAATGCAACATTGCACAACAATACACCTCACAGAACAGAGCATTCCGGTATATCACAACACAATCGCAACACATCATTACAACATAACACAACACAATACAACATATAACAAAACACCAGAGCAGAATAAATGCACACCACATCACACTTCTCAACATAAAACAACACTACACGACACACCACAACACACCACAACACAAAACAAAACACCACACCACACCACAACACACCACACCACACCACAACACACCACACCACACCAAACACAACACACCACAACACAACACACACACACCCATCACACACACCACACCATAACACACACACACACACCAACACCACAACCATACAACACACACACACACCACACCACACCACAACACAAACAACCACAACAAAAACAACACCACACACCACAACACAACAACACAGAACAACACAACACAACATACACCACAACACAACAACACAACACACTACAACACAACAAACCACACCACATCACAACACACAACACAACACACCACCCCAACACACACACAACATACACTACACCACAACAACACACACAACAACACAACACACACACAACACCACATACACACAACACAACACTTACATCACACACATACCACACACTTTCCACCACCACACCTACACCACACCCACACCACCACACCACACCACCACACACCACACCATAACACACCACACCACACCATACACACCACACCACACCACACCACACCACAACACAACGTCACAACGACACACCACAAACTGACCCATGAATTGATACATGCCACCAAGGATGGCTGGAGGGAGAGAGGTCACGGACATTCCGGTGTCAAAGGTCACCAGCAACTCCGGAATCAGCAACCCAAACGTGGCCAAGATGCCGTCCAGGATGAAGGCCACCACAAACCCAGACAGCATCACCATCCACCCCCACCCTCCCTCTGGCGCATACACCGTGTCTTCCGTGCCTGTGCTTTCGTCATCAGTTCCTGTGCTGGTGTCATCAGTCCCTGTGCTGGCGTCATCGGTCCTTGTGCTGGCGTCATCCCTTTCTGTGCTCACGTCATCAGTTCCTGTGCCTGTTTCGTCCGTGTGGTTGCTCACGTTGTCCAAGTCCTGGTTTTGTCGCTGGCAGACAACTTTGACTTGAGACAGCTTTTCTAGGGAGAGGTTAGAAACCACGTTCTTGCTTTTCTTTGCGGGGTCCATTTCTAGAGAAGTAGAGTGAGAGATTGTTGAGGCCATGTTTTTTGTGTTTACATTCCAGTCTTAAGCTTTATGCGTTCCAAGACATGAAGTTATATGGTAGGTCCACTTTTTTCACATTTTAAAATGGATTAGTGCCATCATACATGGTCAACTTGCATGTGTCAGAATGGAGAAATTATGGGAAGCATTTTTTTGTCCTGGTTGCAGACAAATCAGTAGTTCTGGAGAAGGAAGAAGAGACACAAGCCCGTGAAGACACAAATTGTCATGAAGATACAGAATGAAGACACACGTGGTCATATTGATGACGGATACTCATGATAATCCGCATGCGTTTAGTCTGAAACAAATCGACAACAACAAATAAGTTTGACTTCAGAATTGTATGCTACTGGCATGAAGAAACAACAAAACGAAATATTAAACTCATTCACTCTCTCTGGTAACTATGAGCTGAGAGATAATAGGTTGGTCTAAGTGGATAGAACCAAACTCGTGATCTTACAGAAAGTGAGGTTGTGGGTTTGAATCTTTGCTGAAGTCCGTCGGAAATGGGGATTTACATCTAAAGGACTTGCAGGACAATGGAGACTTAACCAATGTTAACTCCGGGGCGGGAGGGTGGGGGAAGGGGGGAGTTTTCTGTCCAACGGACACCTCAGTGAAGACTGGACCCCAGACCCTCAGTCACTGCCTCATCACGAGTTTAACACCCTAACCACTTAGGCCCGTTTTCCCACCGAGCCATGGTACTGCAAAATCAAACCTGTTGTGGTAATAGGGCTTGTTTTTTCTTTTGAAGGAAATTAGTCCCAGTCTAATATGACCCCCCTCCCCCCACAAAAAAAACCCACACACACACAAATACGAGGAGTCGAGGAAATAGTGAAGTTGTGTCTGTGACTTCCGTAATACAAAACAACAACCAGAACACTGGCACACCTTGACTGACCTGAAAACTGGAAAATGGCTGACACGTCAACTGTCAACCGTGATGTACTGTTAGGAACTAGAACAGTGGGTTACCTGGACAGGAGTGACACTGAAGAAGTGGTTTTCATCTTGTTTTCTATACAACTGCACACTTTTGGATAATTATGACATTTCTACTTTAACGAGGGCAGGGCCTTGATATGGCCTCTGTGGTCGGCTGGGCGATGAACAACAGGATCGGATTGTCTAAAGAAACACTGATGCAGCAACAAAACACAAGCACAAAGGCGATACAAGACAACAATACAATACAACGCAACAACATAATGCAATACAACAATGAATGCAGTACAATACAATGTAATGCAATACAATGTATGAGATTTAGCAAGACAGAGAGAGAGAGAGAGAGAGAGAGAGAGAGAGAGAGAGAGAGAGAGAGAGAGAGAGAGAGAGAGAGAGAATCAAATCAAATCAAATTATTTTATTTCGAGGATAATAAATAAACACCCATATGCTTTATTTACATCCAGTCCCCACCTTTAGAGACACATCATGATACTAAAATAAGCCCAATACCCATACATTCACACAGTATAAAAAAGAAAACAAGAAAATAACACCCACCTCCCCCCCCCCAAAAAAAAAAACCCAAAAACAACAGAAAACAACAAAACAAACAAACCAAAAAACAAAAACATGCACAATATAAAGGAGAAAAAATCATGCAAATAGTATCATTTGGCAAACGGGAAAATAAACGTCAAGCAATTCATTACACTTTTTTTTAATAGGAAAAGCAGTAGCAATAGTAACCTATACAAAAGCGAATATCATATAATTACACAGAGAGAAGGAGAGAGAGAGAGAGAGAGAGAGAGAGAGAGAGAGAGAGAGAGAGAGAGAGAGAGAAGAGAAGAGAGAGAGAGAGAGAGAGAGAGCAGTGTCTCTTCAAACCTATCCATGTACACATGGTGTGATAATGCTCATATACATGGATCGCTGACTGCCCAAAAAGTGAGAAGCACAGGTTCCATCCCGGTTTGTGTCCGAACTCTCCCTCCCCCCCCCCCCCCCCCCCCCCCAATCCACTAGACCTTGAGTGGTGGTCTTGGTGCTAGTCTTTTGGGTGAGACAACAAGCCGAGGTCCCATGTGCAACACACATTTAGTGCATGTAAAAGATCTACGGCAATAAAAGTCTTGTCCCTGGCAAAATTTAAGTTAAAAAAGGACATTCTCATGGGAAAACAAATACATATACGGACAGAATTTTGTTGAACGAGTGGCGCTGCTCTTGTGGCGATGCACTCTCTCTAAGGAGAGAGGATAGAATTTCACTTAGACAAATCTGTCCTGACTGAAAGTAGTATACAATACAACACAGTGCAGTACAATGCAATAACTAAACTAATATGAACCCACTATAAACAAACTTCAATGCATCTCTACAATATCTACACTAACAGGAATAAACCATACACAAAATATAAACAAACAATAAGAAACAAAAACACCTACTATTCAAAAATGATAATCAACAACAACAAAGATAACCAACCAATGATAAAAACAAACTATGAACAAAACAAACAAACCACCCCCAAAAAAAAACACAACCTTTTCCTTCATCAGAAAACCACACACTAAAATAACCCAGGCTTCTTAAACAGACCACATTGCCAAGGACAAACACTGTGAGTCACAGTCAGGTTTTGTTAAGAAATGTGTCACATTGTAAACACAACCAATCAGGAACAAGACCAAAAGTCAATTATCTACCCTCATAAAGGGCAAGCATCCACCAGATGGCCTGCTGTAATAACTGTAGGCGGTGTGATGAACACGATTAATTGCGTCCCATTATTGATTGATCTTCTGCTAAGGCCTTTTGCACTTCCCTGATGTGGTTGAGCTTGTGTGACAAAGGGGTTAATTAATCGTTACTGGATAGAAGGAGTTAATCGATTGTTACTGGACAGAAGGAGTTAATTGTTACCAGCTAGAAGGAGTTAATGGATGGTTAGGGGATAGAAGGAGTTAATCCATTGTTATCAGATAGAAAGAGTTAATTGATTGCTACCACATAAAAAGCCATGGATTGTAAATTGATATAAGTTCATTGATTGTGAGGGTATAAGTTCATGGATTCTAATGGGATATATAGTTCATTGATTGTGACGGGTATAAGTTCATGGATTCTAATGGGATATAAGTTCATTGATTGTAATGGGATATAAGTTCATGGACTGTAACGGGATATACGTTCATTGATTGTAATGAGATAAAAGTTCATGGATTATAATGGGATATAAGTTCATGGATTATAATGGGATATAAGTTCATGGATTATAACGGGATAGTTCTTTGATCATTACGGGATAGTTCTTTGATCATTACAGGATAGTTCTTTGATCATTATGGGATAGTTCTTTGATCATTATGGGATAAAAGGGACTCAATGATTGTTACAGGATATAAGTTCACTCATTGTTACAGGATATAAGTTCACTCATTGCTACAGGATTCAAGGAGTTCACTCATTGTTACAGGATAAAGTTTCAGCACTATATAAATTCCATACATTATTATTATTATTATAAGTTCACTCATTGTTACAGGATACAAGGAGTTAATTCTTTGTTTTGGTATGAAAGGAGTTTATTGATTGTTAAGGGATATAAGATGTTCCTTAATTATCATGGTATGAAAGGAGTTAATTGATTGTTAAGGGATATAAGATGTTCACTAATTATTACAGGATAGTTTTTTTAAGGATATAAAATATTCATAGATTATTAGGGGAATGTTCATTCATTGTTACCCCAAAACTGACAACTAACAGAAAGGATCAACTAAAGAAAAGTATATTTTGTACTATGAAAGTAAAAAAATGAATGCATTCACTTATGGTAAACTATACATATAATTATACTCCACATTTGTGAACATCACACACAGAGAGAGAGAGAGAGATATATATGAGAAACCAACCACTGATTTTATCACTTATAATACATAGGCCTACATACATACATGCATACATACATAATAATGCAAAGACGTGCTTACATTCTTGTAAAAAATGGTTCACATATCCGCACACTCTGCACTATGGAAAACAACACTAGATCTACATGTGTTGCTGTTATCCAATGCACACTATAGTCCAGCTACTTCCAACGCTATTTCTTATAGCTTATTCACGTAACATTCTAGACAGTTAATTTTAGACACACAAATTGGACCATGGGCAAAAGTCAAGTCACTGACCTCTGAAAGGTCATTGTCGAATGTTTGTTTTAGGATAGGATAACTCCAGCAACACTGACCCCCACCTCCCACACCCACCCACACCAACTAATTATTCTTAAGTGTGCATGCACTGCTCGCGCCAACCTTTCTTGGTCAGGTGATAAAATGAATCTTGTTACGGTTTTGTCTTAAGGCATTCTTGTCACGAATTCTCTTGCATGGAAAATTTGTTGCGTCTATGTTATGGTGTGACGTAAGAGTGTTGTTGTTTTTTAGTTAAATTTTTTAAAAGAAGTTGTCCCAGACCAAAATTGTGTCAGTTACTGATGTAAACCAAGTAGCCTACCATGGCCTACATTGCATTGTTGTTACGTTGTAACGTGTTATGTTGAGATTAAATCTTCAGCCATGACACTCTCTTAGCATGGCAACACAGTCCTGTTCTTCATTAAAGGCGCAACACCCTCTGAAGTCGGAGTGTGGCTGCTATAATTATGGCAAGGAAAAAAATGGAAATAGTCAAGCAGGCAAACTTCTCATCCACTGTGTATTTTGGGCTGATATTAATAAAAGTACACAGGCAAACCTCTTTTTTCTTTCTTTCTTTTATTTCGAGGATGATGGAATAAGCACTCGTGTGCTTTATTTACATCCAGTCCCCGTGTGTATGCAGTTTTGTAAAATTTTGTCATCCGTTCCCACCGACACACAAATGGCCTAGTCTTACGAAAAGCGGAACAGGTTTTATACGTGTAGGCAAGATGTTCTGCGTACATTTGCTTGCAGGACCTCGGTTTATAGCCTCATCGGAAGAACTTTCAGGGGGAGTGGGGTCATTTTCACCATGGGTTCCCCCGCGGGTATGCCGGGGACCCGCCAGTATGAATAACATCCCCACCTTCTAGATATTCTGGGCTAGGAATTCCCCCTTTTCTATCCCTCTCTTTGTTTCTGCCTTGTTCCTTTTCTTCCTGTCACCTCCTTTTTGTCTGTTTTCTGCCTTCTTGGTTCATTCTCCTGCCTTTTTCTCCTCAGAAAGACTGAAACGATAACAATTATCTCCCATGCCGAAGTCGGAGGCGATGGGCCAGATTTATGAAACGTTGAACGACAGCTTCATTTTCGCTCTTACGACAGACAACAATAGCTAGTGTCTGAGTGTTTGACGAAGAAGAAGAAGAAGAAGAAGAAGAAGAAGAAGAAGAAGAAGAAGATGAGATGAATGATGATGAAGATGGTGGTGGGGTGGTGGTGTGGTGATGATGTGTGGTGGGTTATGATTTGGTTGGTGGTGACGAGACGACACGGCGCGTCGATGACGAGATCGACGAACAGACGACAATGATGATGATGATGATAAATTTTATCATAATAATTTATGAGAAGTAATTGCTTGAGTAGGCATGAGGTGATCTTCGATGACTATTTCAAACTTGTAAACCTTCCCCATTTCAATATTGCCACCTCTCTTCTCCTTCTTCTTATGCTTCTTCCTTCTGTTTTTCTTCCTTCTTTCTACAAAGTGTCGCTTCTACAACATGAAGACACCCACAATGGAGTGATGGGGAACGGAATCTCACCATTTTTTCCATCATCTTTTCGTTCATTGTTTGAAAAACTTGATGCTCATCCCACTTTCCCAGCCAGACTGAGGAGAAAGGGAAAGCGAACCTCACTTCCCAAACGCTTGCACACGAGCGTCTTTGCCACTCTGCTACCGCCCCCCCCCCCCCCCCCCCCCCCTCCACTTCTGCTGCAGTTTACGATTTTATGTTTTAATGTGTGATCATAACATACAAGAGGTAAAGGTGTCTCATAACCTATGCGGTCGTTGGGGAGCGAGATATCAGAGACCTCAGTTTCTCCTGGGGCCAGCATATTGAGAGCGGCGCCCATCTCCTCTCCCTGGCTGCTTTACTTTCCCTGACCCTAAAGAGGGCGAGCACCCATTTACAGCTGGGTGAACTGGGGGATTGTACTGAAGGCAAGGCGCACAGTCAGCCATCCATCTGCTTGGTCAGAGCACTCGCTTTCCCCAAGCTAAGGTTAAGCAGCACTGAGCGTGGTTATCAAGTGGATGGCTAACCGTTTGCACGCCTTGGCTTCAGTACAGTCCCCCAGTTCACCCAGCCGTCAATGGGTACCTGCCTCTTTAGGGTCAGGGAAGGTGAAGCAGCGAGGGAGAGGAGATGGGTGCCGCCCTCAAAATGCTGGCCCTAGAGAAGTGAGGTCTCTGACAATCTCGCTCCCCAACGAGCAGGTAGGTGATGGGACACCTTTACCTTAACATAAGCAGCTGCTATCAAAGAGTTCACATGCGAATCACAAGGTTTATCTTAACCTACACACACGAGCAGCGCACGTGTGCTTACACCCATGTGCACAGGCAAGTGCACGCACGCACCACGCACGCACACACACACACACACTATTTGTTCATTCAACAGGGGATAGACACAGGCATCTGAATTTGTTTTTTTTTCGTAGTTACATTTCGATCCCTTTTTCCTAATGATTGCTATTATCTTGTCATTAGTCGACATTGTGTTTTCTGTTATGCTATACCGCTGTTTATACTGATTGGCCCCTGGCATCCCCACAGCGGCGTTTTAAATATCCATTTTCTTCTTCCCTTTAACAAAACTGTCTCCCATTTTAATGAATATTTCTGATCATACGCCTATCCTAAGACCTCAAAGGGGACGGCAGAAAACCTTAAATTGCAATGAAGCTGTTAAGGAGGAAGGTGGCAGAATGGTTCAGACGCTCGTCTGCCGATGTTGAAGACGAGAGGTTCGCCTCTCCCTTTCTCCCCAGTCTGATTGGGAAAGTGGACTGAGCGTCTAGTCCAGCAGGTGGACAAAAAAACTCGAACATCCCCCCTCCCCACTTTGTGGAAGGAAATGAAGAAGGAGAAAAAAAAGTTGGACGGAGAAAATGGAGAGGTGACGATATTGAATTGATCAGATTCAGTAGTGCAGTGCTCACAGCACAAATGTACAGTCTTACGACCAAAGGGTAAATACCACAATAAACAAAAACGTCAGGAGAAAATGTTGACGGGTTATACTGAAGTGAGAGACGCTTTACATCTCTGACTGACTTTATACTTAATTATGACTTCTCTCTGACCCTGCTGTGGTACATTCACACAGCAGACAGGGGAGGGAAGCAGCGTGCATTCTTTGACTTGTCGCTTCTGCTGCAGTTCCTAGGGCAGTGACAACAGCGATATAAAAAAAAAAATCAGCAGCAAAAAACAATAAATCCTTCACCTTCTGCAAACTTCTAGTATTCCCCCTGTTTTTTGTTTTTGTTTGTTTTGTGTTTGGGGTTTTTTTTTGTTTTCTTGGGGGGGTTGTTGTTGTTAAGTTTTGTTTGTTTGTTTGTTTGTATTGGGGGTGGAGGTTGAACATAATTTTTTTTAAAACCTGTTTCTA
This sequence comes from Rapana venosa, assembly GCA_028751875.1. Lineage (NCBI taxonomy): Eukaryota > Metazoa > Mollusca > Gastropoda > Neogastropoda > Muricidae > Rapana > Rapana venosa. The sequence continues at coordinate 7,823,997 of CM054137.1, forward strand.
ATTTTTACACACTCTCTCTCTCTCTCTCTCTCTCTCTCCTCTCTCTCCTCTCTCTCCTCTCTCTCTCTCTCTCTCTCTCCTTCTCTCTGTGCACGCTCGCGCGCGCGCATGTGTGTGTATGTGTGTGTGTGTGTTGGGGGAAGGGGGGGGGGGGGGGGGGGGGGTTCTTTTCATTGGTTTAATGTCGATTCACTACAAGGTGATACAGACAACGATACAGATCTTTCCTGTCGTGGATGTACAGAATGGAACAGAGGGTGAATGGGGAACAAAGATATCAACAACAACAACAACAACAACAACAAACAAATAAAAGATGACCACTGTCCCAAAGATCGATGCTACAGAAGCCTTCCTACCGCTGGCTGAGAAACTCTTCCAGTTACTGATAATTATAATTTAGGGGACGAGATAGCTCAGTGGTCAGAGCACTCGCTTTCCCCAAGCTAAGGTTAAGGAGCATCGAGCGTGGTTACCACTTGGATGGGTGACCGTTTGCGTGCCTTGGCTTCAGTACAGTTCCCCAGTTCACCCAGCTGTCAATGGGTACCTGCCCTCTTTAGGGTCATGGAAGGTAAAGCAGCGAGGGAGAGGAGATGGGCGCCGCCCTCAATATGCTGGCCCCTAGATAAGTTGAGGCCCCTGATGCCTCGCTTCCCTACGACCACATAGGTTATGCCTTTTTGTTGATATAATTATACTTTGGGGAATCACACGAGACACCTTGACTATTGCCATAATTATTTCCTATATATAAGTCTGCTTCTTTTTTTTCTTATAATTATAGTTTTCTTCGTTCCTCGGCTAGAGCTCCGGATTTACTAAGGATGAGATTTTTGCGTATGCCACCGGTTTTGTGCCCACAATTAAGGTAGCCGCATGTAACCTTCGGGGGCTATTTTCTATTAGAAAATATTGAGCACTGGGCAGTCAGATAATATACTGTGGACTGAAATAATAATATCAGAACATTCTTTTCAATGTTATCTTTCCAAGCACTTAAGCACAACTCATAAATCATTATTTCTATATTTCGTGAACAAAACAGAATTTTACAAGGCGTTCTAAAAACATATGAAGCGGACAGACTTTGTGAAAATTGAACAGCTTTCATATAACGATAAATCTAGACCTGTACTAGAGCTCAGTGATTTGCAAGTGTCATCTGAAGCGCACCGCTTCGCTAACAATCTTCTGTCAACTCGTTCCAGTAAAGACCGCAATGTGATGGAATTCAGCACACACACACACACACACACACACACACAAACAAAACCTTTAGGCATCAGACAGTGAATCAGGAATTTTATTTCAAAGACAGTGCCGTTGCTTATTTTATGCTCCCAATGTTTCAAGGCAAGTAGAGCTGATTTTGACTCAATACAAAAACGATGCTGTAAACAGTTAGAACAAGTATTTAAAAGATAATGAGGTGTCATCGAAAATTGCAAATATAGATTTTAAAGCTCTTTCTAAGCCCTTATCCTAGAACTGTAATTGTCTGTTAATTTTTCAATCCAGGATGATGAATGCAGCTAGGCACACACTGACCTGTGCCCAAAACGGATCCGTCTGTGTAGAATACTATTACTAAGCTTGAAGACCAGTTCCAACTTCTATGGTGTGTGCGCTTTTGTTTTTAAAATTATTGTTCTTTTATTTCGAGGAAAATGGACAAAGCACTCGGATGGTTTTTTACATCCAGTCCCCGTGTGTATGCAGTTTTGTAATTTTTGTCATCAGTTCCCACAGGCACACAATGGCCTACTCTTCCGAAAAGCGAAACCGGTTTTAACGCGTGCGCAAGATTTTGTGCGTGTGTTCGTACACGGGACCTCGGTTTATAGTGTGTGTGTGTGTGTGTGTGTGTTGTGTGTGTGTGTGTGTGTGTGTGTGTGTGTGGTGTGTGTGTGTGTGTGTGTGGTGTGTGTGTGTGTGTGTGTGTGTGTGTGTGTGTGTGTGTGTGTGTCTGTCTGTGTGTGCGTACGTGTGTGCGCTTGCATGTGTGTGCGTGCGTGCGTACGTGCGCTTGCATGTGTGTGCGAGCGTGCGTGCGTGTGCTTGCATGTGCACGTGCGTACGTGCGCTTGCATGTGTGTGCGTGCGTGCGCGTGCTCGCATGTGCGGTGCGTTCGTACGTCGTGCGTGGTGTGTGTGTGTGTGTGTGTGCGCGCGCGCGGTGTGTGTGTGTGTGTGTGTGTGGGGGGTGTGTGTGTGTGTGTGTGTGTGTGTGTGTGTGTGTGTGTGTGTGTGTGTGTGATGCCTTTCTTATCTGGGACTTCAGTGACCCTGAGAACACCAGTGTAACTTAGCATCCAGCTGATAATAATTATACCGATGTCAACGTTCTGTTTGCAACTTCATATGTAGAAAACACACACACACCCACACACACACACACAGGATTTTTCCTCTGGAGTTAACATCAGTACCGACTCCACTCTCCCCAAAAGTCCTTCGGATGAGACTATAAACCGAGGTCCCATGTGCGAACACACGCAAAACATCTTGCGCACACGTTAAAACCCGTTCCGCTTTTCGGAAAAGTAGGCTATTGTGTGCCGGTGGGAACGGATGACAAAATTTACAAAACTGCATACACAGAGGGATTGGATGTAAAAAACCATCCGAGTGCTTTGTCCATTTTCCTCGAAATAAAAGAATAATTTTAAAAACAAAAAATGTAAAAAAAAAATATATAAAAAACCAACCCACCCAAGTGCTATCCATACTCGAAATAACAGCATGAAATAAAATAAATCTAAAAAAATAGAATAGCATCACACCCATAGGAAGAAGGCAAGAAGAAGAGCAAGGAAGAAGGAAGAATGGTGTGAGACAAAACGAATAGGTAGTACTATCTTAGAAGCCAAGGTTCCTATCAAAAAGTGCCCACAACACACCACTCTATGTTTTCACGACAAACCGAAGAATAAAACATCAACAGATTCTTCTTAAATTAATCCACGCTACAAAGAGCATGTGCAATACAAAGATTTATATGAATTTTTTTAAATTATTTTTAAAATTCGTATAAATAAAACAAACAAAACTGAATTTCAATGTTCTCAAAGTTTAGTTTTAAAGTGCCAGAGAGGGGAGGGGGTGGGGGGTGCAGTGGATAGAGAGAGGTGGGAGAGGGGGAAGAGACAAAAGTGGGGGAAGGGAGGGAGACAGAGAGCGGAAGACGTGAGAGAGGGAGGAGGGAGGCGCAAGAACAGAGAGAGTGTGAGAAGAGAGAGAGAGAGAGAGAGAGAGAGAGAGAGAGAGAGAGAGAGAAGAGAGAGAGAGAGAGAGAGAGAGAGAGAGAGAGAGAGAAGAGAGAGAGAGAGACTCGCATTTCTCTCGCAATGAAATGTAAGGGGGATAACAAAAATCGGACAAAATGGCAGGCAACACACAACATGCTTGTCGTTCTTGCTTGTTTGCTCGATTTTTTTTTTCTCTCCCCCCACTGCAATGTTTATCTTCCTCCTTTTTGAAATGAAGAAGTCATAGCTTCATAGTAGTAGGAGGAGCAGCAGCAGCAGCGGCAGCGGCAGTAGTAGTAGTAGGAGGAGGAGGAGGAGGAGGGGCATTTCAAATAAATAATTGCAAGCCTGGCCTGGCATGACTTCCCTTGCACGCACGCACCCCCCCCCCCCCCCCCCCCCCCCCCCCACACACACACATACAAACGCACGCGCGCGCAAGCAGTATTTTGTGGAAGGACATTAAACTAAAGAACTAACACTTTTTTTTTATAATTTAATTAAACCATATTCATTCGAGGGTAACTTGACCGTCACTTCGAGGCTTTACGTAAAAGTATACAGACATAATATAATTCTAAGTACTTACTAAGACTTACTCATTATGATCTGCCATGAGCATAGTGGTTCTTAACAGACTAGAGTGCTCCTCAAAATGTAATGTCCGTGGAAGATAGTCAAGTCGTAAATCCAGAACAACAAGACAAATAAATGAGAAGGGGCGTTCATCTTCTTTTGCGTTTTTACACAATGAACTTTGTTGGATTGCATTTGCATTATCAGCATTGATGTACTGTAATATCCGTTATTCTTATAAATGTTGGTCATACAACTTCTGCTATGCCTATGTATCAATATTAAGCAAAATATATTGTTCATGCTGTGACCAGCTTTTAAATATTGCATCCAAGAAGCATCTGTCACTGTTCTGCATAATTAAGTTCGTTCCGATCCTGCCATCTGTTGTCAGTCATTTTCAGTTCTTTCACAAAATGATACACTGATGATTATCGTCAACTTAATGGCTTATCCAGGTGTTCTCCAGGCCACTTGCCTGTATAAAAATCCATCCTTTTGTTTTTCGTTTCTCGGCTATTTCTCCGAGGCTCACCAGTGGTGATACTTTTTGCGTATGCGACAGTTATCCATCATTAAGGTAGCTTCACTCCGACTTCGGGGATCTTGTCTAAACACACCACCAGTGTGACTGTGTGCTTTCTTTCATTTTGTCACACGTTCCTACCCACGCAATGGCCTACTCTTATGAAGGGTGGAACAGGTTTTAATCACTATATACATCCGTGGTTTTAACGTGTGCACAAGATGTTCTGCGTGCAGTAGCACTCCGGAGATCTCGGTTTATAGTTTCATCCTTGATCCTAAGGACCTCTGGAGGCAGTGGAATGAAGTCGGTATTGTGATTAACTCCATGGGGAAAATCCCTTCAAAAAGGCGTCTGGGTGGTGGCTCAAACCCAGGTGGTCAAACTGCCCCCCCCTTCCGACGAACCCAAGACTTTTCCCCCGTGAAAAAGTAAAAGGTAGTAACGTCTTATAATATGCCTTTATTTCTTTGTACATATATATGCGAAGGTTCATGCCACTATCCATACACAGATAATTATGATGAAGCTTGGAACGAGACGAAACTGCCAAAGCGTTTGTCTGACCACCAATAACTAAGTGATAAAGGTCTTGTTTCAATCAGGTTGTTTTCTGGAAAGCGTGATGCTTAAATAAAAAATCCATGGCCGTCAAACGTTTATGTTTAGGCTTTTTTCGGTTTTTGTTTGTCTGTTTGGTTGAGGTGCTCTTGGCCTGTTTTTACTTGAACAAAAACTTAATATTATGATAGGCCTACGTGTTTCAGATTGATTTATTTGAAACAGGCTTGAAAAGATAAGCAAATTTCTCTATCTCACAGCGCGAGTTTCGGGTTTTCCCGATCAGTGGCACTCGAAAAATAGCTCGGAATTTGGATTCGACAGTTTTACACTAGGCCTAGGCCTAAACTGGAAACGAACTTCCCCGCTTAAAGCCTAACCTAGATCTAGTAATAATAATAATTATAATAATGATAATAATACATGAAATTTATATAGAGCCATATCTTGGGGGGAAAAAACACCCAAATCATAGCGCTTTCGTTCATCCCACTCATTCACATACTACATTCACACGCACACACATAAAGGTTATACAATTCGACAGTGTGGTGGGGATTTGTCTGTTGAGGGCAGGGACACAAATGAGATGGAACAAGAGAGGAGAATCTTAGGTTTGAAATAAACGAGTCTTGAGGCCGGATTTAAAAGCTTCATAAGAAGGCTTTTGGCGGAGGGAGAGAGGGAGGTCATTCCAGATCGATGGACCAGAAACAGAGAAAGAGCGACGGCCAACGGTGGACTGGTTGAATCTAGGTGTTCTTAAGCACAAGGTATCTGCAGCAGAGCGGAGGGAACGAGAAGGAGTGTACAGATGAAGACATTCATAGAGGTAGGAAGGTGCTGTTTTGTGGAGGCATTTGTAACAGAGGGTACCTAGCCTAGTCTTAGGCCTATCCTAGGTTAGTCCAACATTGATAGACCAATGCCTAGGCCTTACTGCAGTAGGCTAATCGATAGGCCTACATTGTTAGACCTAAAGGGGAAGGGGGGGGGGGGGGGGGGGGCTAGGCCTACTTGTAGGCCTATGGGTTCACAAACTGTGTAAGCTAGGCCTATGTCTAGCCTAATCGATATGGCCATTTACGATAGATATTACGCCTAACCTACCATCCGTTCATTTTTCACTCATGGACATTGTTCATTTTTCACTCATGGACATTAAGGATGCTGTTTAATCAAAATCCTCAATTTTATTTTAAGAAATTGTTGAACGTAAATTGTTTTACAAGGTTCTTAAATAATATTCACGTAACATTCACGTTTAAATTTGTGGTGGTCAGTCACCATGTAGCATGGTAACATTAATAAAAGATGCATATAACTTGGGTATATGTTCGTGTCATGACGCGTGCAGGAAGAAAAAATAATATGTACAACAGTTTACACACTTACTGAAAGTATTATGAAATACACTGCAAATTACTTTACAACAAGTTCATAGAAACATCTACTTATACAAATATTATTTAAGAACCTTGTAAAACAATTTACGTTCAACAATTTCTTAAAATAAAATTGAGGTTTTTGATTAAACAGCATCCTTAAGTTTATTACTAAAGAAATAAAAGAGTCAGTATCTTTGTCTATTTTTAGTAACTTACTGCACGTCATTTTCTAGACGAAAGAGTGTACCAGTGCTGTTTGTGACTACAAAGTCATTGATCGTTACAGAATGAGCAGAGACAAAGAACCACACGCAGAGTGGAAACTGTATAGGCCTACTTTAAAAATATTTATTATGACAATAGTAATAAAACAAACAAAAATTGTTTATCTGTAAAACCTGGGGAGGAAGAAGGAGGAGAAAAATTGCCTGTGGGCACATAGAAGGGGTTAGTGCACCAAGTGGCTTATATTCTTTTGCCACAGGTGTGTTTTATTTTATTTTATTCTTTTACACCAAGGACAATGAACTAAGCACTTAAGTGCTTTTTTTTCTTTACACCCAGTCTCCGTGTGTATGTGGTTTTGTAAAATTGTGTCATCTGTTCCTACCGGCACACAATGGCCTACTCGTTCGAAAAGAGGAACAGGTTTAAGGTGTGCACCATGATGTTCTTGGCTAAGTGCGTACCCACACGGGGCCTTGGTTCGTGGTCTCTTCCGTGGGACAGTGTGTGTGTGTGTTTATTTATTTATTCTTTTATATCGAGGATAATGGAATAAGCACTCATGTGCTTTTTTTTTTACATCCAGTCCCCGTGTGTGTGTGTGTGTGTGTGTGTGTGTGTGTGTTGTGTGTGTGTGTGTGTGTGTGTGTGTGTGTGTGTGTGTGTGTGTCTTCTTTAATTTAACGACTTTTCACATTACGTGATATTATAAATATGAGAAATGTAGAATATATATTAGAATTAATATTATATATACATAAATATTAGAATTTATTAGACATTAGAATATGTGTGTGTGGGTGTGTGTGTGTGCGCGCGCGCGCGCGTGCCAAGTGCAAGCACCCCTTGTGTGTGTGTGTGTGGTGTGTGTGTGTGTGTGTGTGTGTGTGGTGTGTGTGTGTGGTGTGCATTTGAATTTGTTAACTCTGTTAATTGTTATTGTTTGTATGTGTATGGGTGTATTGAATGCAAGCGCTTTTATTTGTTTTTGCAAGATATAGCGCTATCTAAATTCAATTTTATTATAATTATTTCATACCACCATGCTGGCTTCACACACACACACACACACACACACCACACACACACACACACACAAGGAAGTGCTTATGGTGTCAATTTATTATAACAATATTATTCTTGCTCCAGGTGAGCAGTTAATACCTTTTCACATGGTTTTTCTTCTTCAAAAAGGCAGATTCTTCTCTTACTGTGAAGCCTTCTTAGTCAGTTCAATTCTTTAATCATTGTTCACGGAGTTGCCATTTTTTCATCGAAGGGGGTTGTGGTTTTGGGGGGGAAGGGGGTAGAGGGAAGAGAGATAGAAGAGGAGAAATCCTGATTAGGTAGGGCGGGGGGGGGGGGGGGGGGGGGGGGGGGGGGGGGGGGGGGGGGGGGGGGGGGGGGGGTGTGTTTGTTTGTTTCAGTGTTTTTGTTTGTACTTTTTTTGGGGGGAGGAGTGAGAGGTTCGGGAGTTGGATTTTTACTTTCTTTTTTGTTCTTATCATGGATTTGGTCTGTGTTTGTTTGGGTTAGTGGGGTTAACTTGTGATTTTTTTCTTCTTCTTTTTTTCTTTGGGTTAAATCTTAAATAACAAGATTTAAAGATAAAAGCCATGTCGATAAAGTGCGCACATGCGCCCGCACACGTCAAGAGAGAGAGAAGAGAGAGAGAGAGAGAGAGAGAGAGAGAGAGAGAGAGAGAGAGAGAGAGAGAGAGAGAAATTCACACCACAAGCCCATTATAATTATTGTTTTGATTGAAAAGAATAACGCTAGTAAGGGGACCGGGACCGAACAACGACAGATCCTATTCTTCAGAAAACTGCTTCCAACAAGAATCGATCTTTACCTTGGCCGCTTTGGCCTGTAGAAGAAGGAATCATAGAACTGAATAGAAGGGCTGTGTGTGGCCAGACCTCACCTGACCCTCAGACACACTGACTCCATTCCCACTTTAGCTGGCTACAATCTCCAAGATCAGTGTACCCTCTATCTTCAGCAAGCTGCAAAGGAGGATCTGTGTAGAACTTTCACCACGCAAGGCTGCGTCTACTAGGCCTACTAGTGTATGCCCTACCTTTACAAATAATAGGAATTGAATTGATTCATTTTAAGACGGTTATGGCATAAGCAACACGCTGATTTTTTTTCTCTTTATTTTTGAACAACCAGCCAGGAGCAAGGCACAATTATCGTTTACACACATCAGCAAGACTTCTGTGCACACATGCAATCACCGGCACGCTTACGCTCTCATGCATGCACACGCGCGCGCGCGCGCACACACACACACATATCACTCTTTTCTTGGTTTTGTTGTTGTTGCAAACGCAAAATAAAATAAAGTCAGTATTATGACTAAGTTTGATCTCTTACCATTAATAAAGATAATTTTGACAGTTGATATAACCTCCCCCCCCCCCCCCCCACCCCCCCCCCCCCCCCCCCCCACACACACACACACGGACACACGCGCACACACACGTGCGCGCGCGAATACTGTTGTGACAAACAGAAAGGTCAATGACCCCAAACTAAACCCCTGTTGGTACGTCACAGGCTGGCTTTTAACATCAACATGCCTCTGTGTGTGTGTGTGTGTGTGTGTGTGTGGCTTTTAACAACAACGTGCTTCTGTGTGTGTGTGTGTATGTGTGTGTGTGTGTGTGTACACGCCACAGGCCGGCTTTTAACAACAGCGCGCGCGCGAGTGTGTGTGTGTGTGTGTGTGTGGAAAAAGGGGGGGTGGCCGCCTGACACTGTGTGTGGTGTGTGGGGGGTGGGGGGGGCGTGCGTGCGTGTGCGTGTACATGACTCTGTGTGTGTGTGTGTGATTTCTTTTATTTCGAGGATAATGGAATAAGCGCCCGTGTGCTCTTTTTAAAAAAATTTTTTACATCAAGTCCCATGTGCATGCGGTTTTATCAATGTTGATAGGGTTCCCTCTGTCACACAATGGCCCGCTCTTCTGAAAGGCGGAACATGTTTTGACGTGCTCTGTAGTGTGTAAGTGTATGAATGCGTGCGTGCATGCGTGCGTGCGCGCG
>CM054137.1:7836073-7841073 GCA_028751875.1 Rapana venosa
GAATTGTTTCATCTGATTTTGCACTTCACAGGGCGCGTGCCTGCACTAGGGCATACAACTAATATACAATTGATCGGAAAAGAAATCCCACGCAAAGAACTCGGAGGTTCGCTCAAGTATGCACGCATGGAAAATGAAATGAACCGATACGACGCGAAAATTTTGAAGATGGGTTGTAATAAAACGCAGCTGCACAAATGAATCAAAGTCACTGAGTACAGTCACTTAAGAAAGCATATATAATGGCTGCACAAAAAGGAAGCTTTAATGTGTTAGTGACACTGGAAATTCAACATGACATGTGCCAATCATCAGGGCCACATAAATGAATTCGATGAGGTGCTGCACAAAAAAGAGGCTTTTATACTCATGAATAGAATCAAGATTTTTTCCTTCTTTTTTGCCATAGTTCTGATTTTGTGACAATCACTCGATGAGCCAATGCAGCTGCACATAAAGGTAAAAAGAAAACGAAATAAAAATAAAAATTTAAAAAAAAAAATTGCAATTGACCTTTCTTGCGTATTATGACTCGATCAAGCTGCACATTTAAAAAGTCAAAGATCAGTCAGAAATCAAACCCACTTTTCTGATTTTCCGAGCTCAGTTACTGAGCCACTCAGTAAAGCTGCACATGAAAAAAGGCCAACCTTCACATACGTTAAAGACAAGGAGGAGTTCTCAAAACATTTGGCAATGTTTCAGTTAACCAATGCCAGAAGCTGCACATAATAAAGATGCATTGAATCAACAGTTTGTGTTGACATATTTCAGTCATCTCTAGCCATACAGCTCCAAAAACACAAGGTGCAAATCATAAGTGAAAGACTTTGCCTGTTGCAAATGCCCTCAAACTAAATCATGTGCATTTGTGCAGAGAAAAGTACGATTTTTATCAAAGTTGATTTGATCTAGATCTAAGCTACTGATGAAAGAGAACATGAAATTCCAACTGATGATAAAGGGTGTTGTTTTTTCACTGTCAGATCTATTGAGTTGGCACTAGTCTCTTTGCAGCAGAAATTTTCATGAACATTTTTTTCTTTTAAGCTTCCCAGATTTTGTCACTTTGCACATTAGTAATGAAATCTGCTGCAGTATGCCTGACCAAATGCTGGGGCATTGCAAGTACTACTGACGTCAGTTTTCTTGTTCCTACAGTCCCAGAACCACTATGCATTATTGGACTAATTGCTGATTTCATGTATGTGTACATGTACACGAAAGGGATGAAGGCACTTGTATGCCTGCACATAGGTTTACCCTGGGAAATGGTAAAAGTGGCCTGCCTTTCACCTACAAAGCACTAAGGAACATTCTAGCCCACGACCAATAGTTTCCATTGATGCTTAACCATTTGGTTAATGCAGCTGTGCTTCCTCTAGCCTTTTTCTTTGAATATCAAGGAAGTTTTACTTTAGAAAAAAAAAATTAAAAAATAAGGTCACGAAAGAGTTGTCGTTCCTACCACTCCAAGGGAAGTTACTTGACACACTGACCTATCGAAGTTAGGCTAACGAGAATACTGGTAACCTCCACCTAGCTGAGCCTATCCATCAAAAAAATTTCGTACGTTCTAAGCCCCAAGTTCTACCCTATCTCTAGTTCAGACCCAGTCACAAAATATGCAGTATGATGTCGAGTCAAACGCTGGACCAACCACTCAAATCTTCGAAAGAAACGCACGGCGAGAAAATGTTTATTTTAGTAGCAAGGATTGGCCGAAAAAAAACAAAAACAAAACCCCTCCTTTCAACTCTTTTAAATTCGAGTTTGAATCATCAGATGGCCCTCCCCTACTAAAATAAACCTTTACCCCACCAACGTTTTCAGTTCGTTAATGATGAAAGGCCATTACACTATGTACTAGGGAAAAATGGATAAGACAAAGCGACACAGACCAGCATTGGCGATCGAGTTGAAAATTATCCAAGCCTCCTGCAGCACATATCGAATCGCGAGAGAAGCAGCTGTTGGTAAATAATTTGTTTGGGTTTGGGTTTTTTTCACTACCACCTTCACGTCACTTTAAGTGAAAATCCTGAGCCAGAGCAAGACTGGGCAAAAATCCATCGTGTACAGCTTTCAATTCTCAGCAAGCAGACGACCGATATTGTCTATTTTTAGCCATCTGTCTGCGCATGCTCGCGTGTGCTTTTCATGTGAGAGGGGGGGGAGGGGAGGAGATACCTTTTTTTGTTTGATTTGGTTGAATCGTTTTTGTGTTCTCTCTCTCTCTCTCTCTCTCTCTCTCTCTCTCTCTCTATCTCTCTCTCTCTCTCTTCTCTCTCTCTCTCTCTCTCTCTCTCTCTCCTCTCGTTTCTTTCTGTTAGCCAAAATGAAGCTATTTACGTGGTTTGTTCCTTTGTTTGGTTCTGTTTTGGTTGGGTTTGGGGTTGTTGTTGCTTTTTTGAGGGGGGACTATTCGGTTGTTCCCTCTCCCCTTGTTGCCGTTTTTTTTTTGCTCTTGGTTCTTGCTATTTTTCGGTTGTTTCTGTGTTTTCTGTTCTGCTTTCTTTCTTACTTGTTGCTACTTTTTTTTCCCCCTCTCTCTCTCTCTCTCTTTGGTGATTTTTGTGGGGATTTTTGTGTAGATATTTTTTCCCGTAAACTGTGTAAGTGTATTGCTATGGGCTTTATTTTATTTTAGTATCATATATATCCTTAAGGGCGAGGACTGGATGTAAAAAAGCACATGGGTGCTTATTCATCATCCTCGAAATAAAAGAATTTGCCATTGTCATTGTCACACACACACACACACACACACACACACCGATCAATATTTTGTAGACTATAATATAATGATTGCTACCAGTTCAGAGAGTGGTGTATTGTTGATTGGTACCAAGTGGAAGCCGAGAAGCCAGACACGCTGCATGTTAAGTCAAGTCGAAATTATCTCCTCTTGGATGGGGGGGGGGGGGGTTGGTTGTTGATTAAGTCAAAAATAACCTTCTTTTTTTTTTCTTAAGTCAAAATGATCTTTTTTTTCTGAAGTTAAAATGATCTTTTTTCTTAAGTCAAATCGATTTTTTTTTTTTTTTTTTTTTGGGGGGGGGGGTACTTTCTAAGTCAAAATCATCTTTATTGAGGGTTAAAAAAAATGTTTAAAGCTCACACAGCTTTTTTTTTTTTCATCCTGCCCTCACAAGACGAATAACAACAACAAAGAAAAATGACTTATTTGGTGTAAGCAACGCATGTGTTCGCTTAAAATGCGTCATTTTAGACCTTCAGATGGGAAGATCAATCTGCAATGTCCATCGTCTGGGTGAGGGTATACACGGGATCAAACTCAGCGGATTTTCCCGGTAAAGTTGAGGGCGCTCGGACCTCAGCTTCTCCAGGGGCCAGCATTTTGAGGGTGGTGCCCATCTCCTCTCCCCTCCCTCGCTGATTTGGCTACACATTACGATAAATGTTTGCCACTTTTCTTTCTGTTTTTCTCTTAATATTACTCTTGTGATTACATCAACATCTACAGAAATAAATTTTTTAAAATTCCTTTTTGTAAAAGACTAGATCTAGCCACTCAAACCTCGAGTCACTCAAACCTCAATTTTACACAAATTGGGTAGGGTTTTTTGTTTTTCCCCCTAGCAAAAATGCTTTACCCCCCCCCCCCCCCCCCCCCCCCCCCCCCCCCCCCACCCCACCCCGTCCTTGGTCGTCTACGTCTGCCAGCTTCCTAATCACAATATACTTGCGCAGGGTCAACACTGTAGGAACACAAGCAATCCTTCGATCATTTACAACCTTCTCCTGACTGCCTAGTGTTGCGTTAGCCTATGTCCTCAGTACATTTTGTTTATACTTTTAAAAAAATATGTGAAAATCAGCAGAAATGTTCCTAACTAGGCTAGCTCTCTACTTGAACCGGAAGCTAGCTAGCTAGCTAGCTAGATACATACATACATACATACATACATACATGCATACATACATGCATGCATGCATGCATATATACATCCATACATGCATGCATGCATACATACATACATTCACACATACCGACAGAAAGACAGACAGACAGATAGACAGACAGACAGACAGACCTCAAACTCATAACTGTTTCAGCATTTTCCACACACGTTAAAAACCCATCCATCTGCTGCAGAAGAGTAGGCCAGCTCTGGCAGACATACCCAGCATGCATCCTGTAAAATGTAGAAAAATGGACTCCGCCATGCTTCATTATATGGTATGATATTGTTTGTTCTGATGGGAAGGTCAGTAAGAGAGAGAAGGCTTGGACTGGCCAAGACTGTCTTACAGGGAACAGTACAAGGAGGGAGACGAAGAGGCAGAGAGAGAAAACGATGGGAAGACAACATCAGAGAGCGGACTGGCCTTGAGTGGAACGACATGCTACGCAGAACAGAGAACCGCGAGGAGTGGAGGAAGCTGGTTGCAAAATCTTCAGTGGTGCCCCAACGGTCTACTAGACTACGGGATAGATGAAGGGCGAGAAGAAAGGTGTGGACAGAGGTGGAGAAACAGCAACACAGGTACGTCACAGAAAGTCAGATAGCAGCCTGGAGCAACAACAATGATACATAGCAACAACGACCACAAACGAAAACAATCAAAGGAAACACACACACACACACACACACACACCCCCACACACACAGATACACAGATACACACACACACGCAAGCACGCACGCACGCTCGCGCACACACACAACACACACGCACGCACGCATGCGCGCACACACACACACACACGCACACACACACACGCATACACTCATACACACACACACACATACCACACACACACACACACACACACACACACACACACACACACACACACACACACACACACACACACCAAAATCAACCAATATTATCCTACGCCAGCTAAGCTGTCAGAGCACTGGCAGATAACTTACAGCTGGAACGACATCCTAGGAGAATGAAGATTCCCACATAGGACTTTTATTTATTTACTTATTTATTGGACCGGCCTCACTGTACCAAGCCTCCTG
>CM054137.1:7848573-7851073 GCA_028751875.1 Rapana venosa
CGTACGCATACACGCACACAAGCACGCACACAGATACTCTCTCTCTCGTGTGTGTGTGTGTGTGTGTGTGTGTGTGTGTGTGTGTGTGTGTGTGTGTGTGTGTGTGCGCGCGCCCGCTACTGCCTCTACCGCTGTTGCTGCTACTACTACTACTACTACTACTACTGCTGCTGCTTGCTGCTCCTGCTGCTATTGCTGCTTCCACTGCTGCTTCTGCTACCCCTACATTGTTCCAATTACTACTACTAATGCAGCTGCTACTGCTGCTGCTGCAGCTAGTTCTACTACAATCACCATCACTACCACCACCACCACCACCACTACTACTACTACTGTTGCTGCTGCTGCTGCTGCTGCTGCATGCACACCTCCCCCCCTCCCCCCAGCACACACGTCCCACTGCCCTCTCCTCCACCACTACAGACTGCATCTACAGCTGCTACTACCACCACTACTACAACTATAAAAAATAATAAAGGTAAAGGTGTTCCATAACCTAAAAGGTCATAGGGGAGCGAGTCGTCAGATATCTCACTTCTCTTAGGGCCAGCATATTGAGGGCGGCGCCCATCTCCTCTCCCTCGCTGCTTTACTTTCCCTGACCCTAAAGAGGCAGGTACCCATTTACAGCTGGATGAACTGGGGGACTGTACTGAAGCCAAGGCGCACAAACGGTCACCCATCCAACTGGTAACCACGCTCGATGCTGCTTAACCTTGGCTTGGGGAAAACAAGTGACTACAACTATACTTTGCATTATTTCTACTACGTCTCATACTATCCTCATCCTCATCCGTATACTCATACTCATCCTCCTCATCATTATCATCACCATCAACATCATGTGCACCATGGTACAACCGTGACATCCTGGTCACAAAACGCAAACACTGACAACTAGATCGGCAATGGCGAAAAACAAAAACCGACATAAACAAACAGCTTCTTCATAAACAAATCAACAAAGTTAAAACCTTAATTCATTCAGCAAAAACAAGTATTACTCTTCTCAAGTTCTTGATGGCATGTCTATGAAATCTCTCTTTTCCCTCACATCCACGTTTTTGGATCTGAGAAGGCTAGTCCTCTGCCTTCTATTCACGACCACTCTGAACTTCCTTCTATATTTTCTGCATTCCTCCTGACAAAGTCGGCAACATTCCCTTCAGTTTGGATCAGACTCCTTTCCAGCCTGCAACTTCTGATCCCCAATTCTCTGGCACTCCTCTCCTTTCCTTTCATCCAACACGCGAGAAAGAAATCGAGATAAATCTGAAAGGGGTGACTATAAAATCATGTGATCTTGACCCTATACCTGCTTCTCTTTTCGCACAGTGCCTGCCACAACTTATTCCCACTATCACGTGTAGAGAGTCCTAAACAGGAATTCTTTAGGTCGCCACAGGATTCCTAGCACCATCTGATCCGGCACCAGAAATGGGATCCTAAACTTTTCTTATTGTCTTTAGTATCCCTAAAGAGGATTAGGGCTCGCCTACTAATGGGCTGGGAGTGATAAAGGGGGATAGGAAGAGGATAGAAGAAAAATAGAAACGAAATATAAAAGGGAGACAGTAAGTAGTAGTGAAAATTATCACCTCAACTCACTCAGCAATCACACTGAAATACTGTGAATGTGAGGAACAACAACATTCATTCAATGTAATTCTTCAGGCCAAGCAAGTTGGGTTCACAACTTTATTCTACTACTACTACTACTAAACTACAATCACACACATCACCAATTGTACTACAAGTACAATTTAAAACACAAACTATTCTGTTAATTATTTTGTCCAGTTACTAAAAACATAATTGTGTCCAGTCCTCACTATGCAACCAATCAAATGATCACAAAAAAAATAAACGATGATGAATACGATGTAACGATGAAGGGGATTAAAGCGATGTTCCTGAAATAAAAAAGAACAATCAATAGGCCATTTGATCTCTTCATAAAATCAAATTCTTATCACAGGATCAAGGATACCAATCATTACAAGACCCACACTTTCAGGTATAACATATTAATGACAACTTAATATGAATACCCACACAGCAAAAAACTTAAACTCTAACCAGAGTTTGCCATAATAAAACAAAGCTTCAAAATGTACTCTCAGCTTACCCATTTCCCAACTCTTATGAGAATAATTATCCCCACAACAAATCTAACATATCCACCAAAACCACCACATACAATAACTACTAGTCTTACACATGTTTCATTTACTTGAGGACAGCTGATGGTCTATCCTATGAAACTGTGCAAACATTAATTCACATTCATTAAATTCAATCAATCCCCAATGACATTCCAAAGTCATTGCACCTGTTTAAAGATTGCTATTTCATTCCTCACAAAAAATAGAAGTTTGCATTTTTAATAATAACAATCATTACAAAACCACACTAGGCTTTTACACAAATATATTATACACAGTGATAAGCCTTAGTTTGATTTCTTCAGCAATTTGTTGGCTGAACAATATTCTGCCCA
>CM054137.1:7861073-7866073 GCA_028751875.1 Rapana venosa
AGAATGTCAAGGTATGAGTTAAACTTAATTGAAAAACAGATGATGATGTTCCATCAAATATTGGTGCAAAATATTGTTTTATGATAAAAATAACAAAATACTGGTCTTGAGATACATTCATTAAAACCCAACCCTCGTAGAATCAGTGGTAGAGTATGTAGACCCAATATCACCTGCCATGGCCAAAGACAGACTCACTTTGTTGCTAAAAATGCACTAACAGAAAAAAAATCAAAAATCTATCTATAGGCCACATTCTGTGTAGGGGCTGGTATGGCTTTGATGAACAGGAGCTGTTTATAACCCAGAAAAAACAATCAACATCAAAACTAAAAACTTGCTGCAAAGAATTATCTACAGGCAGTGAATACTGTTTCCTTTCAATGCAAACTATACCACATGATGTATAATTATGCACGCAAACATAATCATAATATAATATAATATATATATATATATATATTCTACAACGTAAGGTTGACGCCCTATGAATAACGATCCACTGAGGTCCTATTTCTTGCTGTAAAAAGTGTTGACACATCGTCTGAATACTATTCATAGATTATAAAAACCCACACTAAACAAGAGAAAACACCAACACAGTGTATATCCGCACACACAAATAAACACATGGAGGTATAATTTCCAGCACAACCAGCAAAATAAACACACGCAAAACAAGATATGCCTCACAAAAGCATAACCACAAACAAACATTAGTTAAATGGCATCAGAAACACTAAATTATTCCTGCGTACTTATTTAAGAGAAGAAAAAGAAAAGCAACAAAAGAAATGAACAAAGGATTTAAGTCCCTACAGTTATAACCATCAGTCTTTTTGTTGTCTTTTTTGTTATCATTGTGCATGCCTATAACTAGTCGTCACAGTGTTAAAGATGTATTCATTATTTTGTTATATAGATAATGTCTTAGTGCTCCCCTGTTAGTTATATATCAACAAATATCACAGATCATTTATTATTTCATTTGTGCAAGTCAGGTGTATGTGTATGGTTTTTCTCGCTGTCTTTGTGATTCTTGTTGATGTGCTGTATACAATATTTCACCTTGTGAACTTCAAAGGGTTTTGTTGTTGTTGTTGTTTGTTTTGGGTTTGTTTGTTTTGTTTTGTTTTTGGTTGTTGGTTTGGGTGGGGTTTTTTGGGGGAAAGGTTTGTTTGTTGTTTTTTTGCTTGTGTGGTGTGTTTGTTTGTGTTGTTTGTTTGTGGGGTTTTTTTTTGGAAGGGGGTCTTTTGCTGTGAAATTCTGACTGCCTACTCAAGTCTCTTGCCTCAACAATTCTTGCTTGGCATCTGTGTGTGTGTGTGTGTGTGTGTGTGTGCGCGCGTATACATAAGTGTGTGAATGTGTGCATGCAAGCATGTGTGAGCATGTGTGCATATATACATGTAGACATACATGACACAGTCCCACTCCCATCACAACTTTCTTCTCATTTCATAAAGCGTCCTGACCTTCCCGATATATATATATATAGATTATTCTAATATCCTATCTTTTTTTAGAATCTATTACTATATCTATACCAAACTTTCAAGTTCTTGTCTCTTTTACAACGATCTCACCGTCTCCTGTAGTCTCCTAGGTGATCTACAGATCCTTCCCACCCCATCTCAAACGTGGTCCAACTTCTCTTGTTCCGTCTTGTTCCAGGTGCGTCAGTCGACGTCAGCGCTGTCAGGTGGCTCACAGACAGCTTGGTGACTGCTGCTGTGCCTGTGTCCGGCATCTAAAAAATCGGGGCTGCGAACACACACTTCTTTGTGCTTGCTTGGATCTCCGCTAGAAGCACGAGTTCATGACGCAGCTGTCGGCACACACACACACCAGCTTGCGTTATTGTTGTGTTGTTGTTGGTGTCGTAGTAAACAACTTTATTCTGTAGTGTTGCATATCACAGCTGTCGGCACACACACCAGCTTGCGTTATATTGTTGGTGTTTGTTCGTAGTAAACAACTTAAATTGTTACATATCACAGCTGTCGGAACACACAACAACTTGCGTTATTGTTGTTGGTTGTCGTAGTAAACAACTTAATTGTTATTATCGCAGCTGTTCAACACATAAACCAGCTTTGTTATTAGTTGTTGCTTGGTTATTGTTGTGTTCGTAGTAAACAACTTAAATTGTTACATTATCGCAGCTGTCGGCACACACAACAGCTTGCGTTATTGTTGTGTTGTTGTGTCGTAGTAAACAACTTTATTCTGTATTGTTACATATCGCAGCTGTCGGCACACACAACAGCTTGCGTTATTGTTGGTGTTGTTGGGTGTCGTAGTAAACAACTTAAATTGTTACATATCCAGCTTCAGAACACACAACAGCTTGCATTTAATTTGTTGGTTTGATTTGTGCAGTGATAAACCAACTTTTATACTGTATTGTTACATATCGCAGCTGTCAGCACACACAACAGCTTGTGTTATTGTTGGTGTTGGTGTCGTAGTAAACAACTTAAATTGTTACATATCGCTGCTGTCAGCGCACACAACAGCTTGCGTTATTGTTGTTGTCATAATAAACAACTTTATACTGTATTGTTACATATCAAAGCTGTCAGCACACACAACAGCTTGCGTTATTGTTGGTGTTGTTGTCGTAGTAAACTTTATACTGTATTGTTACATATCGCAGCTGTCAGCTTCCCCCACTTTCAGCTGCTCTCAGCTGCTATCCACTACATCCCAGCCCAGCTAGAGCCAGCAGGAACTGACCACACTGGACTAGGTGAAAAGAAGGGGCACGCTAGACTTAGCACTCTTGGCTGAGTGGTGCTGGATTTGTTGTCTGTCATCTACTGAGCGGATCAGCAGTCTAGCAGTGATGCACTTGCCTAGAAGGGGAAAAGTCCAGATCTGAAGCGTTGGTGGTTCGATCCTCGTTTTCTGCCCGAAACTTTTCCCTCCATCCACAATGGTGGTCTGCATGCTAGTTTTCGGATGAGATGATATAACCAAGGTCCTGTGTTCAATATGCATGTAGTGCATGTTAAAGAACCCATGGAAACCAGAGAGTTGTTCTTGGCAATATTTTGTAGAAAAAAGCCATTCTGGTAGGGAAACAAATACATATACAAACAGGAAAAAGAAAAGGGTGGCGCTGCTCTTGTGGTGAAGCGCTCTCCCCAGGGAGAGCAGCCTGAATTTCACGCAAGGAAATCTGCCGTGACTTGAAGTGGTATACAAAACAATACAATACAATACAATGAAACAATACAAGACAATAGAGGACCAGAGACACAGGTCTAGTATTAGGTATAAACACTGCACCATTTAGCAAAAGTAAGGCACTAAGCTTTGACATACATGTCCAATAACAATACATTAGTGAATCATGTAAACATGAACATGTGTGCATGTGCACAAACACACACGCATACATGCCAGCAAGTACACATGCACTCACATGCACTCACAAGGATGCATGCACTATGCTCATTTTAAGATGACCTGGGAGATGGTAAAAATCCCCGCCCTTACTTCTCCAGATTCCTCTGAAGTCAAAGTATGGCTGCCTATACGGCCAGGTACATAAAAAGTCATACATGCAAACTTCTCATCCAGTGAGCTATTCAATCTCACAGTGATTCCCAGATGGGATGAGTGAGTCAGAGTGCACATTCTGGGTGACCCCTAGGGTGTTAAGCTGGGGAACACCCGACAACATTCATCAGATGACACTGCTCATGCACCCACGGGACTGAAACCAAACATCTTCACCCACTGGCTACAGCATCTGTCACACAAAACACAAAACCAAACCATCTCTCCCTCTCTCTCTCTGTTTCTCCCTGACCTTGATGGCGTGTTTGTAGGACTGCTCAGCCTCCACACGACGCCCGGTGCGCAGGCAGACCAGGGACAGATAACCCCACACCTCGGGGTCGGAGTTGTTCAGGATGTTGGCCTCCATCAGAGCGTCCTCCGACTCCCCCAGCTCCGCCAGCTGCCAACAACACGCCGCCCTGTTAGTCCGCCACTCACAACCATCTTCCTCTTTTTTAAAATTTTTTAAGCAAAGATGATATTTCTTCTTCTTTGTTGAACGCTCAGACAGCAACTACCGTTGTCTGTCACATGAGCGAAAATGCGTTGCGCTGCCGTTAAGCGTCTGACAAGTCAGGCCCAGGGCATCCGACTTCAGCATGGGGGTGAATTGTTATTTTAAGTCTTTCTGTGCTGGGGGGAAAAAAAGCCAGGAGAATGGACCAAGAAGGCAGAAAATAAGACAAGAAGGAGGTGACAAGAAGAAAAGGAACGAGGTAGAAACAAAGAGCGGGATAGAACAGAGTTTCCAGAAGGTGGAGATGCTAGTTATACTGACAGGCCCCCCCAGCATCCCCGTGGAGGTAGTTGATACAAACTTTAATCTTTCGAAGATTTGTACACTCAAAGGGCAGTGGGCCACAAATGCAAAGCTACACTCACCAGTGCAGGTAACAGAAAACTCTACGAATGCAAAATAACCTTTCGTTCAGACTGAACAACTCTCTTGAACTGTGATGTCCTGTACTGTGCGCTACCAATCCCTGAAGTCAGCAGGGGACAGTGAAGACTGGAGCACACAGAGAAGGAGGATCGTGACTGTCCTTACTACTGGGTACTATCTCCAGCTAATGCCACAGGGACATCTCCACTTCCTCTTCATGTTGCTGTTTACAGCCACGCCAACCACAAAGGCCATAGCACAGCTGATAACACATCTCCCTGTTATTACAGCACTCAGGGCCATCTTCATTTCACGTTTATCTCTGAAGTCAGAATGCGGCTACCTAAATAGTGCAGGGTAAAAAGTTCGCATACGCAAACTCTCACCATGTGGTGAACCTCTGAGCTGAGGAACGAAGGAACAAACGAACACAAGAAGCCACGTTCATGTTGTGTACAGCTGCACCAACCACAAAGGCCATACCACAGCTGCTGCCAGTTGCTCCAGTTAAAACAACAACAGAACATCACATGAACAATCACCTCAA
>CM054137.1:7871073-7891073 GCA_028751875.1 Rapana venosa
TAAAAGTGTCATAAGTAGTCTTTTGGTAAAGGGAGAGAGAGAGAGGTCATTCCAGATCACCGGACCAGAAACAGAGAAACAGCGACAGCCAAAGGTGGATTGACTGAATCTCAGTATTCGTAAGCACAAGGTATCTGCAGCAGAGCGGAGGGAATGAGAAGGAGTGTACAGGAGTGTTTATGTGTGTGTGTGTGTGTGTGTGTGTGCGTGCGTGCGTGCGTGCGTGCATGCATGCGTGCATGTGTGTGTGTGTGTGCATGAGACAGGTGAAGATGATTTGAACACTGTTTAACATCTTAACTCTATACACAGAGCCAGATCCCTAATTCAAGACCATAAACAACAACAACACACAGCGAAATTCTGAGCATCCATGTGAAATAAACACACATGTGAAAGTAAAACACAAGTAATGAAAGCGTATTTGCAACTTAACCAGGAGTGTTTCAGATTGACCCTGGAATATTTCAACGCCAGTAAATCTGGTATCTAAAATGACAACAAAATTGACATATCTTCAGTTGCACAAACCACTCACTGCACACAATCGTGTTCTCATTTCAAGTTTGCACACATCCACCCCTGTCCCCCTTTCCTGTATGGAGGATCTATACATGCGTGCACACACACACACACAGCACACACAACACAACACACACACACACGCACACACACACACAGCACAACACACACACACAGCACAGCACAGCACAACACAACACACACATACACAGCACAACACAACACACACAGCACAACACACACACAAACACAACACACACACACACACACACACAGCACAGCACAACCCAACACACACACACACACACATACGCAACCCCCCACCACACACACATACACACAACTACCTCCACCCCACCTCCCCACCCACCCCACCCCCTCTCCACAACCCCAAACCCACCCATCCACCTCACAACCCCTAATTAATTAACCCTTCAACCAAAACCCTACCCCCTACCCCCACCCCACCCCCACCCCGACTCACGGGAATGGCCTTGACCTCCAGCAGCCAGTCCACGGCCTGCATGTAGATGCTCTTGGCGGGGATGGGGGTGGGCTCACGGGGAGGCAACTCCTCCGAGTGCTCCTGGTCCCCGACGACGGGGGTGGTCCTGGCGGAGGCCTTGTTGGCGTGGCTGCCTGGCCGGGAGGAGCCCAGCTGCCTGCCTGCAGACACCGGCACCGCTATAGACCCTGCCGCCGCGTACGCCACGGGATGGCAGAGGGGGGGGGGGGGGGAAGCAGGTACACGCAGGGGGGGGGGGGGGGGGGGGGAGGAAGGAAAGGGTGTGCAGGTATGTTGAATCAGGCAGCGTGCATGGCAGGGACACAGGCAGGTGGCAGGCAGGTTCACAGGTACACAGGCAGGCAGGTGGGTGGTGGTGGGTAGGTTGGTGGACAGAAGGGGTGCAGAGAACCGAAAATGAGCGTGCAAAAAAAGGGAGGAGGAAAGACAGAAAAAGTCGTCATAAAGTGCGATCAAAAATACACAGCCATCAAAATAAAGCAAAATACACAGCCATCAACATACAAGCAAAATACACAACTACCAACATTCAAACAAAATACACAGCCATCAACATACAAACAAAATACACAACCATCAACATACAAACAAAATACACAACCATCAACATACAAATAAAATACACATCCATAAATATACAAACAAAATACACAACCATCAACATACAAACAAAATACACAGCCATCAAACTACAAACAAAATACACAGCCATCAAACTACAAACAAAACACACCAAATACAACAATACACAACATCAACATACAAACAAAATACACAGCCATCAAACTACAAATAAAATACACATCCATCAACATACAAATAAAATACACATCCATAAATATACAAACAAAATACACAACCATCAACATACAAACAATATACACAGCCATCAGAATACAAACACCATATACAACCATCAACATACAAACATGATATACAGCCATCAACATACAAACAGAGAAGCTATGCTTTGAGCATGCAAAACCATGCACAATGTTTCTTTCTCCAACATGAAAAATACACATGAATTCAGAACAGTTTGAAATGATAAAACACGCCAACACACCAAAGAGGCACAAATAGATCATGTTATGTTTCCTCTAAGGATGGTACCATGATAAAATCAGATCTCTGTTTTAACAAATAAAAATTAATTATCTTCTACTGTGCAGTGCAACATGAGTGTAAATATGTGCATATACTGTACAAACAGTGTGATATGACAAGGAATAAATGCATGTTTTTTTTAAATATTCATTTTTTCGTTATTCTTTTATTTCAAGGATAATGGAATAAACACTCATGTGCTTTTTTACATCCAGTCCCCATGTGTAAGCAGTTTTGTACATTTTGTCATCCGTTCCCATCGGCACACAATGGCCTACTCTTCCAAAAAGCAGAACGGGTTTTAACGTGTGTGCAAGTTATTCTCTGCGTGTTTGCACACAGGACTTCGGTTTATAGTCTCATCCAAAGGACTTTGGGGAGAGTGGAGTCTGCACTGATGTTAACTCCAGAAGAAAATTCCTCATGAATGAGAATTGAACCCAGGTCAGCAGATCACAAATACATCACACTAACTACCAGGCTATTCTGTCCCTTGAGTAGTAGCAGTAGTAGTAACAGCAGTCATAACAGCTACAGTATGTGTAGCAGCAGCAGTAGCAGCAGTAGTACAGAATTATTAGTAACAGTAGAAGTAGTAACAGCAGCAGCAGCAGGAGTAGCAGTAGCAGCAGCAGCAGCAGCAGCAACAGCAGTAGTAGTAGTAGTAGTAGTAGTAGTAGTAGTAGTAGTAGTAGTAGTAGTAGTAGCAGCAGCAGCAGCAGCGGCAGCAGCAGCAGCAGCAGCAGCAGCAGCAGCAACAGCAGCAGCAGCAGTAGTAGTAGCAGCAGCATTAGTAGCTGTTGTTGTTGTTGTTGTTGGTGTTGTTGTGGATGCTGTTATTGTTGTTGTAGTAGTTGTGGAAGCAGTAACACCAGTGATGTTGCTGTTCATGTTGTTTACACCTCACCCTAGGCAACTTCACACCGACATCAAGCCATCTGTTTTTCATGGCGCAGCAGCATAATAGTGCTGAATTAGTGTGAAAACAAAATATGCCCCAAATCTTATATTTTACAAACCATAAATGCCTCTTAAACTAACTGCTGCTTTCAAACAAATACAAACACAAAAAAAACAAACCAAACCAAAAAACAAAAGGTGACATGCAATGCATTTCATGGTGGACAATCCACAAAATATGATATTCATAATAATACAAACATGAAACAAAGAATCCTGCCACGTGAGAGACTTAATACCATAATAAAACACAATGTGACAAAAACACACTAAACTGGTGGGGGAGGGGGAAGGGGAGTTGTCTCTTTCTCTTCTCTGTTTTTTGTTTTTGTTTTTGGGGGTTGGGATTTTTGTTATTTTTGTTGTTGTTTTTTTATTTTGTTTCTAGCAAATTACATCTCACTTTAACCTGAAACTGTTCAACAACTTAACACTTCTAAATTAGTCGAAAATGAAAACAAAATCCATGCATAAATCAAGACAATCTGAAGCAATCAAATAAAAAATATATACCAAAAAAAACCCCAACAATATCATAATACAAAACTATATTCATGGAAAAAATCTATGTCCTGGAAAATATGATCCTGATGAATGAATGACAGAATGAAGAACTAGATCTAGCTCAACCTCGAAAAGTGTATTACAGCGATATAGACACAACTAGCCAGCCTTCTGAGGGTGTTCTATACAAAAGCACATGCAAATCAAAATCAAACACAAACAACAAACACACGCAATCATCAGACAAGCAAAAAAATCACAAAAGATCTTTCTGCTTCCCCTATCGAAAGCCAAACCAACACAATAAACATAAAGTCATAACAACAAAGAATTCATTCTTTAAAACTACAGCACATGAACGAATAAGCGGTAAATTTTACGCAGATATGATATCAAAGAAAGAACCACATGAGAAATGACACACACAAAAAACAAATCGAAAAACAACAAACAATGTTGTTCATTTATCTACACATAATAAATGTTTGTGTTCACATAAATGCACATACATCAATAACATAGAAAATTCACACCAGTCAGAAGGAAAATTAAACACAAGAAAGGGGCAGTGAGGGGAACAAGGGGGACGGATACAAAGAATGAAGCGAAGAAATGACACAACAAAAATAGGAAGATAACGTATCATGCTGTAGAAATGTTGTTAACATGAACAATTATGTTCTGTGTTCAACATGCACATCAACATACTGATCGCAACAAAGTCAGAAGAATAAACACAGACAGGGAAGACAGGGAGGAAGGGAAACATAGAAGTGAGGGGAGGGGGGGGTGAAAAGACAGCAGACAACAAACAGAGATACATGCAGAGATGATGAAGCTGTACACTAAGCTATAATAGAAAAAGTCAGACAACAGACCAGCCAGAAGGAACAAAGACAAGAGACAGAAGCAGCAGGGAAGACAGAAGAGAGCAGAGAAGAGCGAGAGAAGAAGGGAGGGTAGAACAGAGAGACGAGACTTCAGGACAGAAAGAAGTCAAGCGAAGAGAAGACAAGAGCAAGAGAGTGAGGTCACTAGACAAAAAGAGAGAGAGAGAGAGAGAGAGGGGGGAGAGAGGAGAGAGAGAGACAGAAGACAGAGAAGGAGAGAGAAGAGAGAGAGAGAGAGGGAGAGAGGAGACACGAGAGAGAGAGAGAGAGAGAGAGAGGAGAGAAGAGAGAGAGAGAGAGAGAGAGAGAGAGAGAGAGAGAGGAGAGAGGAGAGAGAGAGCATTAAAGAAAGACAACATTATCAGAAAGAGACTGACGTACCAATATGAAGACAGACAGACAGACAGACAGAGGCAGGGAGACAAGCAGTCAGGCAAAGAGACCGACAGGCAGTCAGACAGACAGACTGATAGAGACAGATAAATAGACAGGGAGAGACAGAGAGAGACACACACTGACACAGAGACAGACAGACAGAAACAGAGATAGATAGACAAAGAGAAAGAAAACAGAGACACACAGACACAGAGACAGACACAGAGAGAGAGAGAGCAGCAGAAAGAGGGGAAAGCAAATATCATACAAATAAACAGACAGATTAACAAAGTATAACAGTGAACCTGTAAGAAACACAGAAGAAATCATAACTCAGAGACACCATGCACAGAACAGAGAATATGACAGGAGCCATGATTTGTAGGTGTACCATGCATTATGATGAGCAGTTATACTATGCACTATGTTAGTTTCACTAGGCCAGTCTCACACAACATCATCCACAGTCCCCCTGTAACTGTAAGAGTAAAACAACCTCCTGTTTTGTTCTCCTTTTTGTTCAAAAAGAAGAAGACTTGACAACAACAGTTAACAAAAAAAGTTTTGGCACAGAATAAATATGCATTTCTTATGTTTTTTGCAGATAATAAAGTATTTGTAATCATATTTATATGTAGCATTTCTTTAATTCGCATTTGTAAATGTTCTTCATTACAATGTCTCTAGCAACTCTAGTAACCAACCACATGTGAATGTGCTGAAATATGGTTAAGTTATTCCATTCGCAATCTCACCTTCTATCCTTTCAATGCTTTGAAAGTATGGCAGAATTTTGTTGAAAATTTGGAGAATGGATAGTGAGAAACTGTTTAATGTATACGGCTGTTTAAAGTAGATTATAATTATTGTCTCATTTTTGGATGGTCCCACATTCACATTAGTCATGTTTTGGCAGTTGCCATATATGTCACGTTTTGTTTTGGCTTTGTATCGATATGTTTTGTTTGACCTCAACCTAGGGGCTGAAGGCCTGAAGAATAAATTTTGTTCATTGTTCTCTCTTGCTGTAAAGATGTTAGAGTTAGAAGTATTTTTTTAAAATAACATCAAAGAGAGAGAAGAAATTACAGGACACTGTCTCTCAAATGGATGGTAACGAAAATCTGAAAGGAATGACTTGAGTTCTGTACCACTGTCCATCACACCAGACTTCTCTGTGTGAGATTCAGGCTGCTCTCACTGAACACTCTGTGTCACCACAACAGGAGTACACCCCCACCCCCCACCCCTCCAAAATAAAAAAAATCTTGCCTATAAGTGTATCTGTTTTCCAATCAGAGTGGGGGGGGGGGGGGGGGGAGGGTTGTCCTCAGAAATCAGCCAGGGACAACTTCTTTTGTTGCTGTGGATTCTTTTACAAATGCTAAAAAAAACCACCTTGATTTTGCGATTTATAAAAGCAAACTTGAAATCAAACACAACAAATTTATCAGCATGCTTTGGAAAATGCTGAGAGAAACAGAACACGGAAACAACATGCTTTGGAAAGGAAACCTCGACAGGGGGAACCACTCAGCAGGCAGGATGTCAAAGCCCTTTCTTTCTTACTTTCTTTCTTTTTAAAGAATTTTTTTTTAAAGCAATATTGATCCTAAGTGCTCTACAAAGGTCCCCCTCTCTCCTGGGTCAGGAGTGAGCCGTGCAGTCCCACCTCCAGGCCACGTCAGTTACTGTGGGTGTTAGTTCTCTGGCTGGGGACAGGACAGGGCAGGACAGGACAGGGCAGGACAAGACAGGACAGGGCAGGGCAGGACAGGGAAGGACAGGGCAGGACAGGGCAGGACAGGACAGGGCAGGGCAGGACAGGACAGGACAGGACAGTACAGGGCAGGACAGGACAGGATAGGACAGGGCAGGAAGGGCAGGACAGGACAGGACAGGCAGGCAAAACAGGACAGGGCAGGGCAGGACAGGACAGGGCAGGGCATAACAGGACAGGCAGGGCAACAGGACAGGGAACAGGACAGGGCAGGACAGGACAGGACAGACAGGACAGGAGCAGGACAGACAGGACAGGGCAGGACAGGACAGGGCAGGACAGGGCAGACAGGACAGGACAGGGCAGACAGGGCAGGACAGCGGACAGGACAGGCAGGACAGAACAGGACAGGACAGGACATAACAGGACAGGGCAGGACAGAACAGGACAGGCAGACAGGGCAGGACAGGATACAGGACAGGGCAGGACATAAGGCAGGACAGGACAGGACATAACAGGACAGGGCAGGACAGGCAGGACAGGACAGGACAGGGCAGAGGGAGGGGACAGCAGGACGGGACAGGACACAGACAGGCAGGCAGGTGACAGCAGGGCAGCAAACGGGACAGGCACAACGGGCATGGACAGCAGGTGCAGGAGCACAGCCAGCAGCTGTGGTGCAGACAGTACAGGTCACAGGTGCACAGCTCCATGATGGAACAACAACTGGCTACTCTGACAAAACAATGTTTTATTGATTTACTTATTTTTATATCGAGGATAAGAATAAGCACTCGTGCTTTTATTACATCCAGTCCCTGTGTGCATGCAGTTCGTCAGTTTTGTATCAATTCCAAATGACAACAATGGCCTACTTTACAAAAAGCAGATGGGTTTTAAATTGTAACGCAAGATGTTCTGCATGCGTTCAATTACCGGGCCTCTGTGTATAGTCTCATCCGAAGGACTTCTGGGGAGAGTGGAGTCGGCACTGATGTTAACTCCAGAGCGAAAAATCCTCTTGAACGAGACTTGAACCCGGGGTCAGCAGAACAGGAATGCATCACTCTAACCACCAGGCTACCCGGTCCCCAGGTGCCTCCTTCACCAAGAGGGTCGGGTCAGGGCACAGGCTGGACTGCTCAGGCCCCACTGCTCTGAAGTTGCCACGCGTCGGCTGAGGCAAGTCAGCCAGAAAAGAGGGAAAGGGGAGGGGGGTGGAGGTGAAGGGGGTTGTGTTTCCTTGTTCTTGTTGTTGTTGTTGTTTTTTCCCTGGCGGCTTTGACATCCTCTGGACGGCCCCTGAGCCTGACTCACCATGCGGGGTGGGGGGGATGATGCTCAGCCTGGGGTTTTCACTGAACCTCTCTGGGTGACCCTGATCACGCCGCTCGTGCACTGCCAGAATACTGGAACGGTCTGGATGGAGTAGCATGGACGACATCATCCCCCCCACCCCCCACCCCACCCCAAATTCCCGGTCATTACCACTGATTATTTTTTATGACAAGAAAAGAAGTATTGGAGCGAAGATAGGATGATAGTTCAATGAGCGATTTCCTTGGTAGCTGGATGAAAATTATTTTTATTTACTTTTTTATACCTCTTTAAGTCACGGCAGATTTCTCTACGTGAAATTCGGGCTGCTCTCCCCGGGGAGAGCGCGTCGCCACAAGAGCAGCGCCACCCAGTAAGTCGGTTTTATCATACAGGTGAGATTTCTGTCAAGAAAAACTGGTTAGTAATCCTGTGCTATCTTTTAATCCTTTCCTGTCCTATCCTTTTATTTTTATAGCCACACTCCATCTTCAAAGTTAATGTCTGACCATAACGCTAATGGGCAAGTGTTTGTATAAGTATTAAGAAGACGAGGACGAAAAAAGAGAAGGAGAAAGAGGAGGAGGGGGGGGGAGGAGGAAGAGGAGGAGGAAGAAGAGGAGGAGGAGGAAGAGGAGGAGGAGGAGGAAGAGGAGGAGGAGGAGGAAGAGGAGGAGGAGGAGGAAGTAGAAGAGAGAAGAATGATGATGATGATGATGATGATGATGATGATGATGATGATGATGATGGTGATGATGGTAGCATAAAAATGAAAAGGAGAAAAGAAAGAAGAAAAAGAAGAAGATGATGAAAAAGAAAAAAAGTGGAGAAGGCGAAAGGGGATGAAGAGAAGAAGGGAGAAGAGAAGGAGGAGGACAAGGAGGAGGAGAAGGAGAAGGAAGACAAGAAAGAGGGGGAGAAGGAGGAGGAGGAGGAGACAGAGGATGAAAAAACCCAACAGAGTTCACTGAACTAGGTTAAGGAAAATATTAGCACTATTCAAAACTGAAAGCTTTTGATTTACAGAGAGACAGACAGACAGACAGACATAGAAAGAGACAGAGACAGAGAGACAGAGACAGACAGACAGAGAGGGAGAGAGAGAGAGAGATAGAGAGAGAGAGGGAGAGACAGAGAGAGGAGAAAGAGAGAGAGACAGAGAGAGAGAGAGAGAGAGGACTTAGGTAGTATAACTAACTGTATTCTTCAAGACACTACTCTCAACTGGGTTAAACTTCACCACTCAGTGACAGCTGTGCTTCTTCCTCTTTGAATAAACTGGACTTTATTTTAAAAAATAAAAAAAAGAATTACAAAAAATTGTCTGCACAACATTAATTCTACATCTTTAACAGAGATATAAACTGCATTTTTGATGGTTAGATCTGATAAAACAGATTACAGAATCTAGTGAAACACGTCAATGCTTTCAGTTTAGTTTCAAAGATTAAAAAAAGAAACGTCTGTACACACAATTAATGTTATGATCGAAAAATATCAATTTCACTTCAAATTACATATTTTTGTTAAAAATCAGCTAAATATTTAAGTGAAAGACACCAACACTTTCAGTTGAGTTTCAAAAATAAAAAGCAACGTCCACGTGCACAAAAGTGAATGTTACGGCTGCAAAAACACCCTTCTTTGAGTTAGACATAAGAAACGAAAAACAGGTCAATATTTTAGCGGGAGACACAAACGCTTGCAGTTTGCCCTGATAACCCACACAAACCCCCACTCTGCACAGCAGCACAAACCCCCACTCTGCACAGCAGCAGCACAAACCGGTCTCTCACCCCGCTTGTTGGCAGACGTTTTGGTCACTTTGTTGTTGGACGTTGACCGAAGCGAGGGGATGGGAGAGCGGTCTCCGGGGGAAGACGGCTGCTTCATGTCAGGGGCTGCCACTGACAGGCCGCCCTCTGACAAGCCGGCCACCTGTTCCCCTTCGCCTAGGGAGGGACAGAGCACGGGCATCACGGCACACTCTTCTACAGCGTTACCAGGCCAGCGAGCCAGTACCTCCCCCTGTCAGCGGCATGGAGTGGCCTTACGGCGCTTGCAGTGAACAGTAACTACACGGTTTTCTTTTTCTATTTTTGTCTGTTTCACGTAAATGGGTACCTGTCCTCTTTAGGGTCAGGGAAGGTAAAGCAGCGAGGGAGAGGAGATGGGCGCCGCCCTCAATATGCTGGCCCTAGAGAAGTGAGGTCTCTGATGCCTCGCTCCCCTACGACCTTATAGGTTATGGGACCCCTTTACCTATTACCTTACCTATTTCATGTTTGCTGGTAACATCTGCTGACTATCAAAGTCATGGTTGTTCTGTCGTAGTCGCGTTTAATTCCAAAACGTGCACCAGTATTCCATTTGCAAGTTGTAAATCTCTTGATCAGCTCGTTTGATTTGGGGGGGGGGGGGGGGGGGGGGGGGGCGGGAGAGTACTTCAATGAAAATCACAGGGTTTAAGAATGTAAACTTATGTCTCGGGGGGGAAGGAAGGGGGGTGTTGGTTGGGATTTTTTTTTAGATTGTTACCTCCAGTTCTTTTTTACTCAAAAGTCATTGTGGGGGAGTGTTTGATTTTCAACACTGGGCCAGAATGTTGTTGTTAAATGACACATCTAGATTATGTACACTGAGTCCTACACTGAAGCCACAAGAACGCCACCATGCCATTGACAGTGAAGCCAGTCTGGAGCCTGAAGCAAAGCACTGAAACTACAAGCATGACATGATATGACATGACATGATATGATATGATATATAATACCATACTATACCATACAATACAATACAGCAAGCTTCTACCATGCAGTCAGTGACTAGACGGGAGCAGGTTAATTCCCTGTCTCTTCTATCTCTACCACCAGACACACACACACACACACACACACACACACACACACACACACACACATATAAATATGTATGTGACGCTACACACAAAATCATGCATAAGGGTAAAAAAGATTTAAATGAGACTGAAGTGTAATCTAAAGGAAGAGATCATTCCGAACAAGACACACAAAAATATTTCACTTATCTGTATTACTTTTTGAGATACACACGTTGGAGTCTGCAGGTGATCAGTGACCGCGGCTTTAGCGGTGTTCACTTTAATTAACAGCGTGCAGCACAAAACTGCAGCTGGTGACTTATCCATGATTTTGGTGTGCAGCGTCACACACACACATACATTATATATATTTCATATATATATATATAATATATATATATATATATATATATATATATATATATATATATATATATATATATATATTATTATTATATGTATGTATGTACGTATGTATATATATACATATATATATATGTATATACGTTTTCCCTCCCTTCCTGCTTCAACAGTGCATGAGCAATGATGCAAAAGCCTGTTTTCCTCATCTTTCAACATGTATGAATGATCATGTTAAACAACTTTCTGGATTTCTATACATGTTGTTATTCAATGTGTCTCAATAACAGATACTAATATGTGGAATTTGTTTAGTGCTACATTTTTTTTATGTGTCTTGGGGTTAGATATGTATGGGTCCTTACCATCTTGCTCAAAACATTTTGGGAATATTAATGTCTCGAGAAACAGTAAAGGTAAAAAGATATGACCAAACAATGCAATTTCCACTCTCATCTTCTTTTCTCTTTTCTTCACATTTTTTTCCACTTTTTTTGTTAAATACCAGAATATTGAAGTTTCTGGATTCACTTATTTCACACTTAAACTGAACTACCCCCCACTGCCCCCCCCCCCCCCCCCCCCCCCCCCCCCCCCCCCACCTCCCCCTTGCCATCCTCATTTCAACCATTACAAAGAAGGATAGAAACAAGCACAAACAAACAAAATTGTAACAGAAACAACAAAACCCACAAAATATTCTCACAATGAAACTGACCAAACAAAGTAAAACAAGCAAACAAACGTCGACAAAAGTACAACTCAACAACAACAACAACAACAAAGACAACAGGTACAGATACATCCCAAGCCATCTTACACTCTTTGCTCCAATTGATGCACGTAACAACTAACTTATCATATATACAAACACAAACAAAGCAACCACCATCAGCCACTGTAATTCTATAGACACACCACCCTGAACACAACAAGCCCAAAGGACAAACAACAGACTCCACACACACAGACAACGACGACTACAACAACAACGTCTTCCATCACAAGTTTCCAACACACCCCCTTCTGCCCTGGGAGTGTCGGCGACTCCCCTTCTTTCTCCTTCTTCTCTTTCTCATGCTCGTCCTCTCGCGCCGCCCGAGCAATGGCGGCGGCATGAGCTATGTTCAGCTTGTTGGCCTCTAGGTAAGCCATCTCCGCTCCAATATCACTGCTGATGGCGTCGTAGAACAGACCTGAACAAGTAAAATATCACAGATACATACGCGCGTGCATGCGTGTGTGTGTGTGTGAAGGGGGCAGGATAGCTCTGTGGTTACAGCACACAACATCTTGCGCACATGTTAAAACCCCTCCACTTTTCGGAAGAGTAGGCCATGGTGTGTCAGTGGGAAAAGATGACAATATTTACAAACCGCATACATACATACATGGACTGGATGTAAAAAAAAAAAAAAAAGCACATGAGTGTTTATTCCTTTATCCTCGAAATAAAAGAATAAAAGAAAGCAAAGGAAAAGGAAACTGAGTTGGAGACCTGATGGCTAGGAGCATGAGCCACCACCAAAGCACCTTTCCAGGGGATCTTTCCCCTGGAGGTAACATCAGCCCTTTATTTCCAGCTCTGTCAACTATCACTGATTTACACCTATAACCTATTTTATCTCTTTTTGTTTACCTTACAAAATATCCATTATCTTCAAACAAGGTTTTACAAAAACAAATGTTGAAAATGGAAAGGTGTTGAAACTTATATCACGGTTACACCAATGATCTAGTACATCTCTTTTTGTTTAGCTTACAAAATATCCATTATCTTCACACAAAGTTTTTTTTTACAGCAGCTTTTGATAAAAATGGAAATGTGCTGACATTTCCTGCATGGTAAACCCAAAAAATGTCTTTCGACAGGAAAACACTACACACACAGTAAAGCAACGAAAGAGTCTTAAAGGACTGCACTGACCCAGCATGGTCCAGGCCAGGATGCTCTTGGGCTCCACGTTGGTGGCCGCCTCAAACAAGGTTTCCGCCGCCTCGTTGCGCTCCGCCAGCGTGCACACCACTCCATACAGCATCAACCTGTCCTCCGCAACAACAACAACAACAATAATAACAACAACAATAGCAACAATAACAATAGCACTTCTTCACAGTGATGAAGGGATGGGCTATGCCAGGCAATTCAAATAATTTTACTATCTCACAAATAGAGAAACTCACAGGCAGGCTGGCAGGCAGGCAGGCAGACAGGCAGACAGGCAGACTGGCAGGCAGACAGACAGGCAGACTGGCAGGCAGACAGACAGGCAGAGAGACAGACAGGTAGAGAGACATAGACAGAGAAGCAGAGACAGACGTGCAGACAGAGAGCCAGAGACAGAGACACAAAGAGAGACAGGCAGGGAGGCGGGAAACCAGACAGACAAATAGATTGAACAAAACACACACACACACACCACACACACACACAACACACACACACCACACACATCACAAACTACCATCATATGTCGTGGTTGATGGAGATACACTTGTGGAAACACTCCTCTGCCTACACAGCAACAAAAATAAATAAATAAATAACTGATAGAATAAATGATCAATAAATAAATTAACAGGTAGATAGATGAGTCAATATTCAGGTCTTCATCAAACCCACACATACTGATCAAGGGGATTTTTTCCCCCCTGAAGTTAACATCAGTGCTGACTTCACTCCCCTCCCCTAAAGTCCTTCGGATGAGATTATAAACCAAGGTCCTGTGTGTGAACGCACGCAGAACACCTTGCACACACACACACACATTAAAACCTGTTCCACTCTTTGGAAGAGTAGGCTATTGCATGCCTGTGAGAACGGATGACAAAATTTACAAAGCCACATACACACAGGGACTGGATTTCAAAATAAAAGCCTCTGGGTGCTTATTCCATTATCCTCAAAATAAAAGAATGAATAAAAAATAAACAAAAGTAAAGAAATACTGAAGCCTCACAGTTATAACTCAAAACATAAACTATGACCACATCACCAATGAGGAGGAGTGCACCCTATCCTCACTCAAGATGTGTGGCACTATGAACAGATCCCCACCACCTCCACCCCTACCCACCAGCCCGACGCTTGTTAAAGGGAAAGAGATAACTGACAGGACAGGGCAGGACAGGACAGGGCAGGGCAGGACAGGACAGGGCAGGACAGGACAGGGCAGGACAGGACAGGGCAGGGCAGGACAGGACAGGACAGGGCAGGGCAGGACAAGACAGGACAGGGCAGGACAGGGCAGGGCAGGGCAGGACAGGACAGGGCAGGGCAGGGCAGGGCAGGGCAGGGCAGGGCAGGGCAGGGCATGACAGGACAGGACAGGACAGGGCAGGGCAGGGCAGGGCAGGGCAGGGCATGACAGGACAGGACAGGGCAGGAGGCAGGGCAGGGCAGGACAGGGCAGGGCAGGGCAGGGCAGGACAGGACAGGACAGGGCAGGGCAGGGCAGGGGCAGGGCAGGGCAGGGCATGACAGGACAGGACAGGGCAGGGCAGGACAGGACAGGGCAGGGGCAGGGCAGGCAGGGCATGGCTGGGCAGGACAGGGCAGGGCAGGCAGGGTAGGGAAGGGAAGGGAAGGGCAGGGCAGGGCAGGGCAGGACAGGGCAGGACAGGACAGGGCATGACAGGGCAGGACAGGGCAGGACAGGACAGGGCATGAAAGGGCAGGGCATGACAGGGCATGGCAGGGCAGGACAGGGCAGGGCAGGGCAGGGCATGGCGTGTGGCAGAGTTACCTTGGACACGTTGTTGATGTACATGCAGAAGGTGCCAAAGTCCACCCAGTTGTCGGCGTTGATTTCATCTTGGACAATTTCTCTGAAACAGCAAAGCAAAGAACTTTGTTTTATGGTTTTGTAGTGACAATAATCATCATCATCATCATCATCATCATCATCATCATAACCATAATAATAATGATGAGGATGAGGATGATGATGATGAGGAGGAGGATGATGACGACAACAATATTAATAATATATGGAATTTATACGGAGCTGAATCTTGTAAAGCAAAACAAACCAAAGCACCTAACATGTATTACTCTTACAGATCTTTTTTTCTGAAATTCTCTTCTAACACTGATGTGTTGTGTTTTACTGAATGTTGTTGATCTGTGTAACTCATGTGTATGTACACACACACACGCACACTTCTGTAACTCGACTACACAGGTATGCACAGATAGATGTATGCAAAAACTAGTGCACATCTTGGATTCTTGTGTGCATGCATGTGCGCATGTAAAAGCATGCACACACACACATTCACACACCACCCCTCCACACACACACATTCACCCCCACCCTTGCACCTACCCCACCCCACACACCACAACACACATCACATTCACCATCCACTACCACCACCACCACCCCACCACATTCACCCCCCCACCAAACCACACCCCACCCCAGCACAGCACACACCACATACACATTCACCACCACCACCCACCACCACAACACACCACACACATTCACCCCACACCCACACACACACCCACCCCACCACCACTCACACACACAAATTCACACACCACCCCCACACACATACACATCCATCCACGCACCCACCCCACCCCACACACACACACATTCACCCCCACCCATCCACCCCCCCCCACTTCACCACTTCACCACCACCCCACACACACAACAACACACACATTCCTCTTGCCCTTCCTTCCCACTACAACCTCCCCCCATCCTCTCCCCCCCCCACCATGCCCTCCTTCCACCTCCCCCCCACCACCACCCCCACCTCTCCCTCCCCACCCCACACCTCCCACCCCCCAACCCACCCCTCATCCCCCTCTGTCCCCACCCAGCACCACCCAGCCCAGCCAGCCAGGATACCAGCCAGCCAGGCAGGCCAGCAGACAGACCTCCTGGTAGTACTTGGTGGCCAGGGTGAAGTCTTTGTTGACCTCAGCCTCGCGGGCAAAGTGCTTCAGCTGTGCGCTGGTGGTGAGGGGCGGGGGGATGGGGGGCTGGTCCTCGATCTGCAGCACCTTGTTCAGCGACTCGTGCATCTGGTCCACCAGGTACACGTACAGCTCGCTCAGGAACGTCTGCAAAACGGAGACGGCGGTGTGCGTTAAAGAACTCGTGGCGATGACAGTGGGGTGTTTTTTTTTTCTGGTTTTAGTTTAGATTACGTAGGAGGATTTCTAGGGAGGAAAACAAAACGTGAAGAAGAAAGGAGGTGGGGAAGGGTGGTGGGAAGAGAAAAGGAGAGATAGAGTGTGTGTGTGTGAGGGGGGGAGGTGTGAGGGGTGAGTGTGAGTGAGTGAGTGAGTGAGTGAATGTGAGTGTGAGTGTGTGTGTGCATGCATGCATGTGCTTGCAGATGTACTCATGTGTGTGTGTGAAATGGATGTGCTTGAATGCATGTTTACCTCTGTACATGAATATGAACATCTTATGTGTGTATGCGAACTCAATTCTCACAAATTCCTTCTGATTTGATCATCACCACACTCATTCAGGATGTTTACCTGGAGCTGCTGTCGATCGTCGAAGTTGGTGGTCTTGAGGTATTTTTCCCTGACGATCTTGATGACGGCGTGTTTGAGCTGCTCCTTGAAGGCAAAGTACTTGCCCGAGGAGTTGAGGTGATACATCAGCTTCTGACGCCTGACCAGCAAGGAAGAGTAACACACATCCATCCTCAGTGTCAGCATATCTATCACCACCATTATCATGGTATCATCATTGTTTAACTGATGCTGGAGTCGAGTTTTTAAGACCGTTTTACTTCCATCCCATGGGTCGATCAAGTTACTGGTTCAAATCTCCATGGTGAGTTAAGGGTTGGGATTTCTATGATCTCCCAGGTCAGTTTAATATGCAGACCTGCCAGTGCCTTGATTATCTTCCTGTGAGATGAAATATGCACATCAAATATCCAATAATCCAAGTCAGCATTTGGAAGGTTATGGAAACACAACCACACCCAGTATGCATCCTGTACCGTCCCTAAATTGGCAATATCTACTTGGACCTAACTATAACCATAACAACTGTGATTGTTGTTTGTCTTGTATATTGTCATATCATTATTGTTACAACATCAATTACTTGACCAACAATGCAGGTGTGTGTATCTCTCGGGCCTGGTTGAAGCCAGGGTATGTTATGCTAAGAAATGTAGAGTTGAGCCCTGTCATGTAGTCTCAAAGCAGGTGCACTTCCATAGTGACATTATTACATCATCCTCATTCTCATTGATCATCATGTGCTGTATGCTGTACTTCAACACAGCATTAGGTCATGGTGAAGGTGTCCCATAACCTATGTGGTCGTAGGGGAGCGAGGCATCAGAGACCTCAGCTTCTCTAGGGGCCAGCATATTGAGGGCGGCCCTCATCTTCTCTCCCTCGCTGCTTTACCTTCCCTGACCCTAAAGAGGGTTGGTACCCATTTACAGCTGGGTGAACTGGGGAACTGTACTGAACCCAATGTGAGCAAATGGTCACCCATCCAAGTGGTAACGACGCTCGACACTGCTTAACGTGTTTTTGACTTGACTAACCTGGCTGGGGAAAATGAGCGCTCCAACCACTGAGCTATGCCATCCCCAAAACAGCATTAGAGGGAGATAAATCATGATGTATGCTGTGCATCAACAACACAGTCAAGAGATTCCTGACTGTGGTTATGACGCCGCCATCATGATGAAAAAGGGCAGAGCACTCACCTCTCTTCCATGGCTTCGTTGGTCGCTGTCTCCTCTGTCTTTAACTCCTGACCAAACATGTCCCTGCACAGCACCACAGCACACACAGGAGTGAATGCAGGAATGCATACATACATGCACACACATACATATATACATGCATATGTATGCATACATACATACATACATATATACATACATACATACATACATACATACATACATACATACATACACACATACATACATACATATATACATACATGCATACATACATACATACATGCATGCATACATACATACATACATACATACATACATACATGCATGCACACACAAACATACATACATACATACATACATACATGCACACACAAACAACATACATACATACATACATGCACACACAAACAACATACATACATACATACATGCATACATACATGCACACACATACATACATATATACATATATACATGCACACACATACATACATACATGCATACATACATATTGGTTATGGTAATAATGTAGTTAGATAATATTAATCAAGTTGTTTTTTGTTCCTAGATAGATGGCTTGATGAAAAAAAGCAAATGCATTGCTTATTCAATGTACCATCTGGAAATAAAAATTTATAACATACATACACATGCATGCACGCACACGCGCACACACACACACACACAGAGCCATCACCATCATCATAGTCATCGTTATCTATATCACTGTCATCATCATCATGACTGCCATAATTATAATGTTATTGTCATCATTGTTATCATCATAGTCATCATCATCATCATGATTATTACCATGTTTTCCTGTATCACAATACACATACCCCACATCATCTTCCATCGCAACACATAACAAAACCACATCACCCCCTATCACTATGGCGAGATCCACTTGAAAACAGTCAGACACTCAAAATTCTCATCCAGTGTGTACTTTCGATCTCACAGTGATTTACAGGTGGGGTGGGTGAGATCATGCTTAACCTGAGTGACCACCAAGGTGTTTAGCTAGGGAACACCCAACACTCCCATCACAACATGCATGTAGCACACCATCATCAAGAATCTGAACATGAACTGCTCATCAATAAACCAAAACCATAACCAACAAACAAAACAAAAGATGAAAACCAAACTGCATGCAAGTTGTTCTTGTTGTTGCTGCTGCTGCTGTTGTTGATGTTGTTGTTGTTCTCACCGTTGTTGTTGTTGCCATCATCGTAAATGTTGGGCATTCCCCAGCTTAACACCCTGGGGGTCACCCACAATATGCACAATCTAACCCACTCATCCCGCCTGGGAATCACTGTGAGACCATATATACACACTGGCTGAAAAGTTTGCATACGTGACTGTTTTTAAGCACCTCGCCATATAGGCAGCCATATTCTGACTTCGGAGGAGCATGGATGGTGGCTGGCACTCACCTGAATTCTTCCAAAACCAGAGCGGCCACACTGGCAATCTGTCCATGGTAGTCTTCCACTGCCTGCAAAAGTAACATTGTGTCTTTGAAATGAAACAAAACTACATTTTATTTCATGAGGGTAACAGAATAAGTAAGTAAAGGTAAAGGTGTCCCATGACCTAGGTGGTCGTAGGGGAGCGAGGTGTCAGAGACCTCACTTCTCTAGGGCCAGCATATTGAGGGCGGTGCCCATCTCCTCTCCCTCGCTGCTTTACCTTCCCTGACCCAAAAGAGGCAGGTACCCATTTACAGCTGGGTGAACTGGGGGAACTGTGCTGAAGCCAAGGCACGCAAACTGTCACCCATCCAAGAGGTAACCACGCTCGACGCTGCTTAACCTTAGCTGGGGGAAAGCGAGTGCTCCAACCACTGAGCTATGCCTCTCACAGAATCAGTACAAAGATTGTTTGGGGTTTTTTGCCTCCAACCCTTGTTAAAAGCAAATAAAGTAAATGTGGAAACATAAACATGAAAATGTTCCAACAGAACTTCACAAAAAATGTCAACAAGATTTAAAGGAATATAAAAAAAACCATGGTTGTGAAAAGAAACAAAGAAAAGGAAAGAAGGAAGGACAGTTAGGAGGTGGGAGGGGGGGGGGGGAAGGAAAGAAAAGAAAAAATAGGACAGGGGTTAGAGAAGGAGAGGAAAGGGGAAGGGGGTTGAGAAGGAGTGAAAGAAGAAAGAAAAGGAGTGAGAGA
>CM054137.1:7893573-7918573 GCA_028751875.1 Rapana venosa
TAAACACAAGCTTACATATATCCAATATATTTTACCTCCAATACATCAACAAAACTCTCAGTATTCAAACTGGTATCATGAAATATTCTTTAGAGTAACATAGTTACACACAAACTAATATAAAAAGACACAAACCACTCACACACAAAGTCCTGTGTTTAAAAATGGAACAAACACACTGGTTAAATTCAGTATCCAAAAACATAAATAAAATAAAGTGAAACAAAAATGTTGATTAAATTCACTTTAAAAACAAAACAAAAAACCCAAAATATCCAGCAAACATACTGATCAAGTTCAAAGCAATCAAAACTAACAAAATCTATCAAGTAAATTCCTTTTCGATCATTAAAATATAGCAAACATTTTGATGAAACTGGTTTTAGCACACACAAAAACCTAGCATCAAACATTCTGGCTGGTGACCAAAAGAAGCAGCACCATCTGATCATGGAGCCAGATAACCACTAGTGTTAAAGAAAAACAACATTAAAAAGAAACTGAGAAAATAGCAAGGAGCCATATGCTCACTGTTAAGGAGGGGGGGGGGAGGGACGGACAGCCATGTCAATATGTTGGTGAGACAGCAAGACTGATCATGAGTTTTTTATTCCTTAGTTGCTTTATATCCCCCCCCCCCTCTCTCCTCTCTCTCTCTCTCTCTCTCTCTCTCTCTCTCTCTCTCTCTCTCTTGTGCATGTGTATATGTGTGTGTGCTTGCACATGCACGCATGCATGTGTGTGTGTGCATGCATGTGTGTGCATGTGCACATGTGTGCATGCACATGTGCATGTGTTCATGCATGCATGCATGCGTGTGTGAAACTATGCACGAGCATGTGTGTACAAGCATGAAAGCGTGTGTGTTTGTGAACATGTCAAGATATCCAGCAGTCTTCTCTAGCTAGACAAACTTCAAGGTCATTTCACAAACAAGTACACAGTTTGCATTTACAGCATACATTCTATATTGCATCGGTACATTTTTAAAATATAGACACACACCAACACAGCATTCTACGTTGTATAAAACAATTGAGTATTACATTTACATTACGTGTGCACACAGTTATACTTGTTTCCAAAACATAGTCTGCCAAAGTTCCACACGACAGAACAGAACAACAAAATGCAAACCATGTATCACAGACTACAGCATGTGTGATGTGAACTAAGTGATTACTACTGCTGATAGGAAGTCATGCCTTCATGCACACATGTATATAATATACAAATCAATAATTATGAAATGGAACAACACACAATATAATGGCGGTGCTCACACAGTAAGCATGTTTTTATCAACAACACACACACTCTCTCTCTCTCTCTCTCCCACGGGCGGGGACTGGATGTAAAAAAGCACATGAGTACTTATTCATTATCCGGAAAAAAAGAATTTGTTTCTATTACTTACAATATGTAGATGTTCTTTTTATGACTTTATTGGCTTTTTTCCCCCTCTTTATTATGTGAGTGTATGGGTATTGCACTTATTTTATTATCATGACATTCAATTTGAATGAGTATAATCAAAAAGTGTTTGTGTTGATCATGTGCTATGAGTATTACATATTTAGTATTATCCCTGAAACACCCACCCCACCCCCCACCCCACACACACACACTCACACACACACACACACACACACACACACACACACACACACACACACTCACTCACTCACTCATATTCTCTCCCTCAATGACTGTATAGGTTTAGATTTCTTCTTTGTTTTGTTTCTTGTTTTTTTTGTGTGGATGTATGGGTATTAAAATTATTTCATTATCATGACATATAATTTGAAATGAATATAATCTAAAATGAGTGTTGATGGGATCGCATACTGTTTTGGGAATTATATATTGGATATTATCTCTGAAATACACACACACACACACACACACACTCTCTGTCTCTGTCTCTGTCTCTCTCTCACCTTTTATCGTCTTGCTTTTAGTTATAGTGTATCCTGATGAAGGATTCATATTTTATATTTTCAATACTTTATTGGACTTGCCACTGTACTTAAGTTTTAATGAGTGCCCTATTTCAATATCTTATAGTTATGTGTAACAAGTATGTATACCATTTGACAATGTGTAGATGTTTATCTTTATGACTTATTAAGTTTGGTTGTGTTATTTTTCTTGGCTCTGTTGTTGTTCTTCTTGTTGTTTGTCTGTTTTTCTCTTTTTTATCTTCTTCTGTTGGTTTGGTTTTTCCTTCTCTTTTGTTTGTTTTTGGTTAGGGTTTTTTGGGGGGATGGGGGTGGGGGGGGATTTTTAGGGTTTTCTTTTATTTGCTTGCTTTGGGGGGGGGGGGGGGGTGTTGGGGGGGAGCTGTTTTGAAAAGGGTTATTTCCCCTTGTTTTTATTGTGAGACTGTAT
Source organism: Rapana venosa (assembly GCA_028751875.1). NCBI lineage: Eukaryota > Metazoa > Mollusca > Gastropoda > Neogastropoda > Muricidae > Rapana > Rapana venosa. Next base: position 7,895,965 of record CM054137.1, read on the forward strand.
AAGTATTGGGTTATTATTATTAAGATGTATCCCTAACGGGCGGGGACTGGATGTAAAAAAGCACATGTGTGCTTATTCATTATCCTCGAAATAAAAGAATTTGTCATTGTCATTGTCATTGTCTCTCTCTCTCTCTCTCTCTCACATACACTTACATACACACATACCTGTTATTCCTGGAGTGATGACGTAACCATTCATATATTGGTGTATGGTGTGGGTGTGCGTGGGCGTGTTCGCACACACATGTACGTGCGTGTGTACGTGCTGCGTATATGCGTGCGTAAAAATAAGTTTTTATGTCTTCTAGTCAATGAGTTTAAAATTGTGTTCACAATTGATGTGTGTGCGTGCGTGCGGGTGTTTGCGTGTGTGTGCGCATGCGCGCGTGTGTGTTGGTGTGTGTGTGTGTTCGTGACATTTTATTTGAAAACCAATATGAAATATAGCTTTTGTGCCTTTGATATATTTGATGTGTATCAATCTGCCTGTCAGTATTGTAATTGCCCTTCATGGGATGATTAAAGTGTTTTTGACTTGACTTTGACTTGACCCATGTATTATCTTTTGATAAGATCAAATATCGTAATTTACAAGAATATAGAAATGTTGTATCTCTTATCTACAGGTTTAAGCTCAATGCTTTTAGAACTAAATTTTTGAAAAAAGCAACATGTATCTGTGGTGAAAATCTTACCAATGATCACATTCTTTTACGATGCAGAGATCTGAAAAACATCTTACCTGCCTTCCCAGTCTGTAGCTTACAGCAAATTCTTAAAGACATTCCATTACTGAAAGAAATTGTATTGTCATTAAGCCATACTCCTATTTTCAAACTCCTCTAATATATAAGGATAGCTTTAAGTTATATGAATTGGAAAGTCAGTATTTTTGCTGTTTGATGTTTTAGGGGTTGTTTTTGTTGTTGTTTTGGGTTTTTTTCAGAATTCTTGTGTATGCTTTTTAAATAATAGTTATTTATTGCAATTGATTAGTTATGTGCATACCCCTCCCCCCTATACACACGCACGCGCACACACACACACACACACACACACTTTCCTGTCTGATATCACTACTTAGTGGAAGGACGTTAAACTGAAGAACTACTACTACACACACACACACACACAATCTCTCTCTCTCTCTCCTCTCTCTCTCTCTCTCTCTCTCTCTCTCCCCTCTCACACACACACACACACATGTACACACTGTTATCCACTATAGGTTAATATACACACAGATCAGTGGAACGACTGTACCCATTACGTCTCATTCTCTTTACACTCATGCACACACAGGAACAGACATACAGCCACAGTTATCACCAACATGTAGTTATGTCACCATTTTCTCTCTTCATTCTAAAACTGATATTTATCGGTATGAATATGTTGGTGAAGCAATAATAAGCCAGTGATATTTATAAACGACAACAATGTTCATCAACGACAGATATACATGCCTGCAATCGGCTTCCTTTTGCCTACGTTTGCAAAATAACAGACGAAATATCAAACAGTTATCTAAGATAATGAGTGTGAGTGTGCATCTATGCACATGTGCATGCATGCAAAAATACATGCATGTATACTTGCATGTGTAGCAATATGCATGCATGCACACACACACAATTGCTTGAATCCACACATACACATTCACACAGGCATGTAATCAGGGGCATGGGCGCATGCACGCAATCACACACACACGCACACACAAGCACACATGCACGCACGCATGCATGCATGCATGTACGCACACACGCATGCACACACACACATATGCACAACACACACACACATACACACACACTCACAGCTTAAACTTTTTTTTTTTGGCAACATGCCAACCAAACCATGACAATGATGTTCACCACCTCAAATCAACCCCAAAGAAAATCAAACTGATCCAAACTAAACAAACCAAAAGCAAACTATAACAATAAACAACAACTGCAGTCTACATCAGCCCAGCCCATCCACAGCAAAACCATCACAACACTGCATTATAAACCTGCAGGAAATAGGAGAAACAAAGGATCATTTTAGCAGATTTTTTTGTGTTTTTATTTCTGTTTTTGGGAGGGAGGGGGGGTTGTTGTTTTCTGACAATCTTCCTTAATTAAAACTTAAGTCTTTTTGTTAGGATTTTTTTTTTTTTTTTTTTGGGGGGGGGGGGGGTTGGTTTGGGTTTTTTGGGTTGGTTGGTTGGTTGTTGTTTGGGATTGTTTACATGTGGTGAGATGGGAGGGGGGGGGGTGTCTTTGGTCTTAAACAAATATAAACCAAATATTGATCTTTCATTTACATATCCATTTACTCATGTTCTGTTAAATTATGTATAAATGAAGGCAGTTGGAATAATCCCTTAACAACCCTTTCCTCAGCAGTGAGGATTTGAGGAATCAAAAAAAGGAAAATCAAATGAAGAGAGGGAGAGAGGGGGAGGCAAGAATATGGATAGGAATAGGAAGAGAGAGAGAAAAATGGAAGCATTAAAAAAATACCCGGAAAATCAGAAACATTATATGTTAAACAGTAAAATGTTATGTTAGCTTAAAATAATAGAAAATTGCTGTTGATTAATCAAAAAAGATAGAAATTACTAAACTGTACTTTCCGCTAAATTTTGTCTGAGGATGAATAAAACCTGTGCCAACATATGTATGTGTGTTTGTGTGTGTGAGCACATGCATGCATGTGCATGCATTCATTAGTGTGTATGGGTATATGTGTGTGTATACATGTATATATGCACACACATAGAGTCCTGCATGAGCATGCATGTGTTTCCAGATCCCAGAATGAAATAAAGGAACAAACATTGCTTACTGCTCATGAATGCGAATGTATAATGTACATGTGTCAGTCTGTCAGTGCCTCAGCATTTGTGTGTCACTGTGAGTGTGCACTTGAATGCATAATTTTTCACACACACACACACACACACACACACACACAAACACACACACACACATACACACAGGGTTACATGTATTCATCCAAACATACATATGTAACTACATACATACATACACACACATACATCTATACACCTATGTGTCTATCAGTCTACAGTATCCTTGTTTGAAATCTGTCAGAACAAGCCAATACCAAGCGATTATACAAGACACATACACAGACACGCCCCAAACTCATCACTCATCACACCGTAACCTCTAACCAACGCAATGATACGCTTCTTGCAAGGCATAAAACCTAAAAAGCCAGCCATGTTTGTCAAGTAGGCACACAACTCAAGTCAAATCAATGAAAAAATACAGATGCAAACGCATAACCAGATCTCAATTCAACTGGCAAAAAAAACAAAAAAAGAATGGTCAATAATTCGTTACCAATGGCTTTCCTTTAAGTGTCGCATCCTGTTTTGAGTACAGAAAGGAGACCAACATCCAAGTGAAATATGGAAAATAATGATACAGTTGACATACAAAAGCAACAAGAACAACACTACAACAAAACCAAGAGCGCAGAAAAAAAAACCAAGAAATAAACCAACCACCTCCACCCACCCTCCAACAAAAACATGATCATTTTTCTACACATAGGCATCCAGACCATTGTCAAAGTGTAAAGTGGTGCTACCAGATCCTGATGATTGTACCACTAAAAGATATGTAGGATTACCACAGAATTTCCTCACCTATGTGTGATACAGAAAATGTCAAGAACAAACCCTCATGTTTCATACAGTAGAAAAACAAAGGTTTAAAAGATAAAAAGTATCAATACAAATATTACAATAGATTTTTGTTCACTCTTGTTATTCATACTCTAGAAATGGCCTTGTTTTATATGAACCTACAGTGTGACGAGATGAAGTTATGAAGTACAGACAATAAATGTTCTGGACAGTACAATTTGCTCAAAACTGTCACAAATACTTGATATATCAGCTTGGTTTATTTATACAGAACCAAGTAGTAAGATAACATAATAAAGTATGAAAATAGAATTGTCACAGTACACTCTATTTGTGATTGTTAATTATACCCAATAAATCACCTTTTTTTTTTTAAAATATAGAAGAAAAAGAGGAACACAATAACTTTTTCCATAAGATCTAAACAGGAGTACTTCATGGAGTATTTTTCCACATTAGTTACAAAATACCAAAGAAACCAGTGCGTTTTTGACATTACCAAATAAAAAGTATAGTGTTATGAAAAATATAAAGATTAAAGGTTTTCCTCAACCTCTGTTAGCATTGATCAAATGAAAGGCTGCGTACATATTCCAGGATGACAATGAAACATGTCTTACCTTACCCGATGCCTATAGCATAAACAACGCAATGTAATCCAATAACGATAAATGTTCAGTGCAATAATCTTGAGGGAAAAAAATACCTGAAGGGCAAGCATGAAATTTACAGAGACAAAATAATACAGACAACTAGAAAGACGGGCAGAGAGAGAGAGAGAGAGAGGGAAGGGGGAAGGGGGGGGAGGGAGGGAGAGAGACAGATAGACAGACAGACAGACAGAGTGCCTATTGATAATATTTGCATGACAAATGATATACTCTTATCTTTTAGCTTATCTCTTGCTCACTTTGACTCAAGATGTAAGCAGGGCCATAGCCATGCACTGTGCACTTGCTTTTTAAAAAACAACTCACACGTACGCGCACACACACACACACACACACACACCAAACACAGAGCAAACAATTCACATTCATTTCTGTGTTTCAGGCTGATCATAGGGAGGTAGGGGATGATACACACAATTATTCATTTCCATTAACATACACAGAAATATGCAGCATTTTTATATATTTCACAAACAAATCTTATGTACAAAGATATATATGTACACACATGTGTGCACCTGTGTGTGTGTGTGCGTGTGCATGTGTGCACACACACACACACACATCAAACACATCAAACACACACACACACTCACATCAAACACACACACTCACATCAAACACACACACTCACATCAAACACACAACCACACCACACACTCACACACACACACACACAACAACAACAACAACACAACATAACACAACGCACACACACACACATGATTAATGACAGTTTTCACCCCCCCCCCCCCACACACACACAAACAAACACACAAACAAAAACACTGTCAGTGTCACAGCACCAAAACGCCAACACTGTTGGTCAGTTCACACACAAAAAAAGCAGTTTGCCACCCATCCCCCGCTCCACCCCTAACCATCCCTGCCCCTCCCTCCCTCCATTCATCCCCCCCCCCCCCCCCCCCCACCCCCCCCCCCCCCCCCCGTATCCGTTAGCAGCACTGAGGGCAGTCACACAGCACACAGCAGGAGGGCAATGAAGGAGAAGACCATGAAGAAGAAGAAGAAGACTAGCATCACTCAAACTGACAACCGTCTGTGGTGTTTTTCTTTTCTTTTCTCTTTTCTCCAAAGTTCACCTCATACAGCAGTCATATTTTTGGCGTATGATGCAACCAGTCTGACAATGGTATGTAGGTTTGGGAGGGAGGGGGGGGGGGGTGTTTTTTTTCTTTTTTTTCATATTTTGTTGCTTGGCTAGAACTCTGGAGGTTCACCAATGGTCAGATTTTTGCGTATGCGGCCAATTTTTTCTTCCACCATTTAGGTATCCGCATCACAACTTTGGGGATGGTGTCTAAATCCAACACCCATGTGCATGCGATTGGGGGGGGGGGGGGGGGGGGGGGGGGGGGGGGGGGGGGGGGGGGGAGGAAAGGTGGGGGGGGGGGGAAGGGTTTGGTCATCATTTCCCATAATGGCCTACTCTTCTGAAAGGTGGAACAGGTTTTTAATGTAAAAGCAAGATGTTCTTAAAAACTAAGATAATTGGTTCTTGGTGTCCAGAATTTTTGCCGCCATAAAACATGACAGGCCATGCATACTAGACATTTCAGTAGCTTCATTTTCTGATGGTTTGAAATGCTGCGATCTTTCTAGATGATGTTTCTAAGGCTGGATCCTTCTGCTTTTAGCCATGCCTCTGCTTGGTTTTTGCTGTTGTTGTTGTTGTGGTTGGGGTTTTTTTGCTGTTGTTGGTTTGTTTTTTTATTTGGACTGATTTTTGGGGGGAATAACTAGTAGAAAAGATAGAAGCAGTGACCTTATTTCCTTCCCACACCAAGCATCCTTCCTTATTTCCCACACCAACCATCCTTCCTTCCTTCCTTGTCACAACCATCCTTCCTTCCTTCCTTCCTTCCTTCCTTCCTTCTCACAACCATCCTTCACAGCAATCATCCGTCCGTCTTTCCTTCCTTTCTTCCTTCCTTCCCACACCAGCCCTCCTTCCTTCTTTCCTTCCTTCCTTACTTCCCACACCAACCATCCTTCCTTCCTTCCTTCTCACAACCATCCTTCCTTCCTTCCTTCCTTCCTTCCCACAACCATCCTTCCTTCCTTCCTTCCCACAACCATCCTTCCTTCCCACACCAACCATCCTTCCTTCCCACACAAACCATCCTTCCTTCCTTCCCATGGCAGCACCACTCCCTACACCAAAGCAACCCTACGTGTACACAATCCTTTCCCCAACTGTATATAGCCTTTTGTTGGATTCTAACTGGGCAGTGGTTGTTTCAAGCCGCCAGGTTGTTACACAGCCCACACATGAATACACAGCATAAACCTCCAGGTCAGGGCTATGAGGGACCAAACCCCACACCCAGCACACGCATAATGTCGATACCAACCTCCGTCTCACTGTTCTGCACAATGCTATTCGACCTCTGAAAGAAGCCCATGGGGAATTTGGTTTATAAAACAAATCCACACTGCGCCAGCCATACTCAACATTGGTGGACATACAAAAGACAAACACACACACAAGCAAAGGCAGCACCAAAGAGAGAAAAATAAACCCACGGATTGGACTCAACCAGAACAATCTAGCAAATACTACTTGCCAAAATCATAGTTAATTTTTGCTGTATCACACCAATCATACCCAAAGTTGCCATTCCACAAACTGATTCTTACCATGCCAGATTATACTCAGTGCATCAAATAAATACTCACACTCTTCTCAACAGTAGAAATAGGACAAAATGGAATGGAAAAAAAACGCATCAAAAAGATTGGGATTTTTTGGGGGGAATGAGACCATTGATAGAAAGTTTAATAAACAGACAGAATAAGGAGGGGAAAGCTCAGGCATAACATTACAACATTGCTGATTTGCAGACCCAAACATTCAGATTTCATCATCATCATCAGACCCGTGACCTTGGCGGTCGTGGGGGAGACATGAAAGACGATGCTGTGGTAAGCCTCCTCCATCCATCTCGGTCCTCGGCTCTGCGCAGTAGTGCCGAGTCATTCATCCTGGTCCATTCTCTGATGTTGTCCATCCATGACTTGTTCTGTCTTCCCCTCCTTCTGCCACCTTCGAGTGTTCCCTGCAGTACTGTTTTGGGCAGAGTGTTGTGGCGGGTGACGTGGCCGAACCATGTCAGCTTTTTCTTCTTGACGATGGTGAGAAGGGGTTCCTGTGGACCTGCCAGCTGCGTTATTTGACTCTTGACAAATTCATTGGTCTTTCGTTCTCTCCAAGATATGCCCAGTAGTTTTCTATGGCATTTTGTTTCGAATGACTGGATTCGCTTTGCTGTTTCAGCAGTCAATGTCCAGGTTTCACTTCCGTACAGCAGGATTGACTGAATTAGGGCTTTGTAGAGCTTTAGTTTGATTGGGAAACTGATCTCTTTACTTTTCCATATGGTGGTGAGTTTTGTCATGGAAGATGTTGCCATGGCTATTCTGACTTTGATTTCTGTCGTCGATCGCCCGTCCTTTGTGAGTGTAGCGCCGAGGTATTTAAAAGCATCTACCTCCTCCAGTTGTTGGCCGTTCATGTAAATTTAGCGGTGGGCATTGCTCATGCTGTTCACAAGTACTTTACTTTTCTCCGAGCTCACCTCCATCCCATATGCTCCAGCTCTGTTCTCAAAGTCTGGTCGTAAGATCTTGGCACCGATCTGCTTACTTCCGCCCATGATGGTCAATGTCATCGGCAAACCGTAAGTTGTTGGGGGATCTGCCGCCAATGGAGATGGTAGAGTGGAAGTCATGGAGGGTCTCTCTCATGATGTTTTCCAAGAACAGATTGAACAGGACTGGAGATAACAGGCATCCTTGTCGGACCCAACTGTGGTTTTGAAGTAGTCTCCGACCTGATTGTTCAGAAGGACTGCACTGCTTGCAGTGTTGTATAGTGCTTGGATGGATTGCACTAGTCCTTCTTCAATGCCAACATTTGGGACCTGCCACAGGCCTTCGTGCCATACTCTGTCAAAAGCCTTCTTGAAGTCGATGAAGTTGTGGAACAGGTCTCTCTGATGTTGGAGATGTTTTTCCATCATGATGTGGCAGTTAAAAATCTGTTCGATTGTGCTCCTGCCTGCCCTGAACCCAGCTTGTTCCTCTGCAAGGTGTTCTTCTGCCTCCTTCTTGAGTCGATTCAAATAACTTTGAGCATGATCCTTGCTGGCGTGGCTGATGAGGCTGATTGTTTCTATAGTTTTGGCATTGGCGTAAATTCCCCTTCTTGGGCAGGGGTATGATGAGTGATTGTGTCCATTCTGTTGGCCACTGTTTTGTCTCCCAAATCTTCTGACAGATAGCTGTAACATATGTGATGACTGTTTCGCCACCATGCTTGAGCAGCTCTGCTGTATATTGTCTGCTCCTGGGACTTTCTACTGGTAAGCTGCGGATGGCTTCTTCCACTTCTTCCCTCAGTATAGGTAATGGCGAGGGTGCTCTTGATGTTGCTGCTTTCTCTTCTATTATGCTCTTGTCAGGTTGTATTGGGTAGTTGTACAGTTCTTGACAATATTCAGACCACCTGTTCAATGCAGCTGAGCTTTCTGTGAGGAGGTTTCCGGAGCTGTCTTCAATGACTGATGATTTGGTTTGAAGTGGTTTTGTGAGTTTCTTCAGGGTGTCGTATGCCTTTTTACTGTTGCCCACTTTCATGTTTTTTTCGATCTCATCACATTGATCACTGATCCACTTCTCTTGGCCTTTAACATTGACTTCTTCACGAGATTGTTGGCCTCCCGGTATTCTTTAGGGTTGGAAGACCTGGTTGGTTTCAGTGCTCTTCTTGTATCGCAGAGGTCCAAGATGTCATTGGTAGTCCATGGCTGGTGTTTATTCCTCTGACGACCGAGTACCTCCTCTGCTGTTTCTCGGACTGCCTCATTGAAGTTGTTGGTGAGGTCATTGATGTCATTGTCCAGGAGGGTTAATGCCGCAAAACGTCCGCCAAGCTTAGCTTGGAAGACCTCCTCGACATCTGGATCTTTCAGTTTGTCCACGTCAAATTTGATACGTGGGTTTGCAGGCTGTTTGTTTTTCTTCAGCTTCATTTTGAATACCAGCAGCACAAGGTCAGGTCAGTCAGATTTACCCACAAAGATAAGAACCTTGCTCTTATTTGCAAAAGAAAAATGAAGAAAGAAACAAAACCAAAAAAATACAGACAAACCATCATAAAACAATACCAAAATATGAGCACACTTCTTCAACTTCACGATGCTAAACATAAAAACAAAAACCAAAAAATCCTCAAGAATTATCGAGGCTAAACCCCAGAAAACAACGTTCTCTTAAACTATAACAAAAAAACATCAACATACATAAAGATTCATCAAGGAAAAACAGCCACACAAACAAATGCACGCAGAACTTGTTGCACACATGTTAAAACCTGTTCAGCCTTTCAGAAGAATAGGCCATTTGTGCCAGCAGGAACAGACGAGAAAACTCACAAAACTGCATGCAACACGGGGACCAGATGTAAAAAAACCACCAAACAAACAACAACAAAACCAGCACAAAAGTGCTTATTGCATTATCCTTGAAATAAAAGAACAAATAGATGAATAAAAGAAATAACTGAAAATCAGGGCAAGAATCACAATAAGCAACAAAGAAAAACAAGATAAATAAATCTGAATGACCTCACTGGTTTAAAAAAAAAAATCAAAAATAAAACAAGAAAAACAATTATAAATTTTAAAAATTCAATGCAGCAAGGCCCATCCAAAAACTAAAAAACAAAACAAACAAAAACAAATATATGTAAATAATCTCACCCCAAAAAACAACAACAAAACAAAACAAACAAATAAACACCACATTTTCAAGAACAACCACACAAACAAAGTGATGGAGCAACATCCACCAAAGAAAAGCCCACCAAAACAACAACAAACAAATTGGAATAATCTCACCAGGGCAAAACAAAACAAACAAACAACCTCAAATAACAACTTCTTCTTCTTCAAACACTCAGACAGCAACTACTGTTGTCTGTCACATGAGCGAAAATGCGTTGCGCTGCCGTTAAGCGCCTGACAAGTCAGGCCCAGCACATCCGACTTCAGCATGGGAGAGAAAATCTTTTAAGTGTTTTTTTTAAAATAAGGCAGCAGAATGGACCAAGAAGGCAGAAAATAGATGAGGAGGTGACAAGAAGAAAAAAAGGAACAAGGCAGAAACAAGGAGAGGGATAGAAAAAAAAAAGAATATTCCTAGCACAAAATTTGCAGAAGGTGGGGATGCCATTTGTACTGTCAGGCCCTTGGCATCTTCACAGGGAAGTAAATAGCAACTTAAAAACCAATAGAAACCAACACAGCTAGACTTTACAAAATAAAAAAAACACCAAAGAAATGCAACAAACTTAAATTCTCTCACCAAAGAAGAGAGAGAAAAAAAACAACCAACCAACGCGAACAAAAAACTTCAGATTTATCACAATGTATTCACAATACTCTAATACTGTTTCATTATCCCCCCAAAAAAACCAACTACATTTTAAAAAATTTCTGGTTCAAGAAACGACAAAAGCATACACACACAAGAATCAAGATTCAAGATTTAATGCCTTTCACCCCTTTTGGGGTATGGAGGATTACTAACAAAGTGAACACACACACACATACACATACGCACATTCCAAAAGACAAAAGGACACAAAGGGAGACAACAGCAAGGACAAGGCAGACGACTGACCCCTTTCTTGGCGTCCTTCTTCTCTCCCTCTTTGTCCTTGCCGCCCCCACCTCCCCCCTTTCTGGGGGCGGGGGAGGCAGAGCTGCGATGAAGCTGCGTCAGGGCCAGTTTGATGGCCTCCTCCGCGATGCCCGTACGACGCTTCGTCTGTCGACCCAAAGCCACTGGTCAGCAACGGGAAAAAGGAGGGGAGATAGAGGGGAGAGGGGTAGGTGATAGGGGGGCGGGAAGGGGGGGGGGGGGGTAGTGGGGAAGGTGGGACGAGAAAGAGATAGTCAAATAGAATAGATTAATAAATGAATGAATCAATCAATCAATCAATGGATGGATGGATGGATGGATTGACTAAGTGATTGACTGATTGATTGATTGATCGATGGAAGGGGGAAAGAAAAAAAGATAGTCAAACAGAATGAATGAATGAAAGAATGAATGAATTAATTAATTTTATTTAAAGAGGGTAATAGGATAACAACTAGAGATAGAGATAGGACCGATAGAGACAAGAGACGATGACAATGACAAAGGTTTATTGTGATAAGCAAGATGCCCATTCACAAGGGGACAGTAGGAGGGGGTCTAGGCACAAAACACAGAATACCAAGAACTTAACTAACTTCAGCCCAAATAGTCATCATATCATGGATTCCATAACATGGTTACAGGAGAGATTGAAAGCGAGAAAGCGAGAGAGAGAATGGAGAAAGAGAGATAGTGAGTAAGTGTGTGGTGTGTGTGTGTGTGTGTGTGTGTGTGTGTGTTGTGTGTGTGTGTGTGTGTGTGTGTGTGTGTGTGTGTGTGTGTGTGTGTGTGTGTGTGGGTGTGTGTGTGTGCATGTGTGTGTGTGGTGTGTGTGTGTGTGTGTGTGTGTGTTTGTGTGTGTATGTGTATGTTTGTGTGTGTATACGTGTGTGTTTGTTTGTGTGTGTGTGTGTGTGTGTGTGTGTATATACATGTGTGTTTGTGTGTGTGTGTGTGTGTGTGTGTGTGTGTGTGTGTGTGTGTGTGTGTGTGTGTGTGTGTGTGTGTGTGTGTTTGTGTGTGTGTGTGTGTGTTTAAGCATGCATGCATGCGTGTGTTTGTGCACCTGTATGTGTCTGTGTTTGCGCATGTACTTTTCTACCACCACTCATTGTTACCTAACCATAAAAAAGAAGGGATATATGGATTAACAACAAAAACCAACACTCCAACACAGAGAGGAATCTTGAGAGAACAGCACAAGCGACCTTTTCATGGAGCAGATGATCGGAGTAAGGCATCACTTTGTAGGCTCCACGAATCCGCTTCACTGCAACAGATGAACACAGCACATGACTCCACAGATGGTGTCAATGAACACTCACACAACCATGCATACATGCATACACAGGTGCATGCATGCACGTGCGCACACTAACACATGCACACATGCATGCATGTACACACACACATTCAAACATGCATGAAATCAGCTCAGAACAAGCACCACTGAACACTATAAAAGTGACCCAGCAGCAGTGCAGGGTCCCTCTGGCTTGTGGTCCCACAAGCAGCCTGACATTGATAGACACCCTGAAGACTTCAGGCCCTGAGGATGGGACAAAACACATCTGGGTATGGCTGGGGCGGGGAAATTGAAATGAGCGGCGTGGGAACAGCAGGACAGGAACCTTACAGAAGATGAGACAGCACCAAAACCCAAACTCAGTGGCCACTTTCCTAACTATTGTATAGATACACACAGATGCCATAGCTGAGAGGTTAAGACCACTTGACTTCAATCCCATGGGTTCATGAAGTCATGGGTTCAAAACTCAGCGGCATCTAGTGATCTGAGTGGGATTTTTACAATCTCCCAGGTCAACTTCCAAGTGCAGACCTGCCAGTGCTTTTATTCCCTTCATGTACATATACATGCAAAAGATCATACATGCGCATAAAAGCTCCAGTAATTCATGTCAGTGACAGGTAGGTTATGAAAACAAGAACAAGCCAAGCATAATGCCCAGAGTCAGAATGCCGCTACCTTTAAGGTGGAAGGAAAAACAGGTCACATCTGCAAAATCTCACAAATGGTGAACCTCACAGCTCTAGCCAAGGTATGAAAAAGAAAAAAATGATAGATATACCTACCTCCAGGATAGAGAAGATGGAGTACAGACACCTACCTCCAGGATACAGAAGATGGAGTACAGACACCTACCTCCAGGATACAGAAGATGGAGTACAGACACCTACCTCCAGGATACAGAAGATGGAGTACAGACACCTACCTCCAGGATACAGAAGATGGAGTACAGACACCTACCTCCAGGATACAGAAGATGGAGTACAGACACCTACCTCCAGGATACAGAAGATGGAGTACAGACACCTACCTCCAGGATACAGAAGATGGAGTACAGACACCTACCTCCAGGATACAGAAGATGGAGTACAGACACCTACCTCCAGGATACAGAAGATGGAGTACAGATACCTACCTCCAGGATACAGAAGATGGAGTACAGATACCTACCTCCAGGATACAGAAGATGGAGTACAGATACCTACCTCCAGGATACAGAAGATGGAGTACAGATACCTACCTCCAGGATACAGAACATGGATTACAGACACCTACCTCCAGGATACAGAAGATGGAGTACAGACACCTACCTCCAGGATACAGAAGATGGAGTACAGACACCTACCTCCAGGATACAGAAGATGGAGTACAGACACCTACCTCCAGGATACAGAAGATGGAGTACAGACACCTACCTCCAGGATACAGAAGATGGAGTACAGACACCTACCTCCAGGATACAGAAGATGGTAGAGACACCTACCTCCAGGATACAGAAGGGGGGCCAGGTTGAGGAAAGCCACGCCATGGAAACTGAGGACACCTTCATCGTCCTGAACACACAGTCACCATCATTATCATAACATGACATGGCTGAAAATAACAACCAACAACAACAACAGCAGCAGCAGCAGCAGCAGTGACAACAACAGTGATAAAACCAACAACAACAACACACAGGCACACAACTCAGGTACAGGCACACACACACTTATACACGCATGCATGCATGCACACACACACACACAGACATGCATGCGCGCATATGCACACACATATACCAGATACACATTATGCACATGCACGCACAGAAACACAGAGACACACACACACACACAGACAAAAGACACACAGACACACACAAACACATGCATGCATGTACTCACACGGGTATACGCATGCACGCATGCATGCACGCACACACTCACACACACACACATACAAATCATCAGCTTCTCTTGTATAATATCACAGCAGTGAAATATGCCAAATGAAGCTACCACTAACACAACTTCTACTACAATGACTGCTACTACACACTCTCTCTCTCTCCTCTCTCTCTCTCTCTCTCTCATCTCTCTCTCTCTCTCTCTCTCTCTCTCTCTCTCTCTCTCTTAGAGTTCCTACAATTTGCAGTTTGAGTTTATATCTGTTCAATGCCCTGCAAAAACACAGCAGGACTTGGTTGAACATTTTGGGAGTAGTGATTACAGTTGTTGAAAGTAGGTCCTTTGTCTGAAATGTTAAAGTTGGACCCATATTCATGTTCGCCATGTTTTGGCAGTTGCCACATTTGCCTTACAGCTTTGCTTTGTTTCGGCTTTGTCTTGTTTTGCTGTGCTTTGTTTGAGCCCATTCTAGGAGCTGGAGGCCTGAAGAATAAATCTTGTTCATTGTTCATTGCTCTCTCTCTCATGGATTTTTTTTTCTTTTTTCTCTCTAAAAAGCTGAACACCAAAAGAAGAAAACTAACACTCAAAACTAAAACTACAGTGTCAAACTACAGTGGAATAAGAAAAGAAGAGAGAGAGAGAGAGGAATTCACTCTAAAGGATAAACAAATGGTCAATTTCACACTAAAAGTGCAAAGAGGAAAAAGGGAGAACACTCACAAGAGGAAAGGTAGACGTGTTAAGTGAGAGGTCAGATTATCATCAAAGTGTCTGTTTCGGCGTAACGAGTTTATGTCCAAGTAAGGAGATAGCATTCAGTTCACATTATCTCCCTTTGACCATGCGGAACACAGTTATTCATATTGTGTGTGTGTTTGTGTGTAAGTAAAATTGATAAACACAGGCAATAATCAATGTACTCTCTCTCTATCATACACACACACATACACATACATGCGTGAACACAACATACACACATGAAACACACTACACACACACAGACACCACAACAACACACACACACAAACACCAATCAGCTCCAACACACACACACACACACACACACACACACACACACACACACACACACACACACCACATCTACATTTTTTTTCAAAACTCCTCAGATAACAAGCTTAGTCTCTTTCTTGTGCAAAGAAGAATGTCACACACAGACATGAAAAAAAAGAAAAAAATGAGAAAAAGAAGGATAAAGAAAGGAAAGTGTTTCATCCAAGTGTAAGAAGAAGTCATGGAACTCAAAAAACAAAAAGAAAGAGAAAAAAAAACACCACTGACAAAGCGAGATGAATGAATCACACTGTCAGGAAACTTATGTCACATGTTATGTGCAGAAATCTCTCTCTCTCTCTCTCTCTCTCTCTCTCTCTCTCTCTCTCTCTCTCTCTCTCTCTCTCCTCCTTCTCTCTCTCTCTCTCTCTCTCCTGTCTCTCTGTCTGTCTGTCTTCTTCTCTCTCTCTCTCTCTCTCTCTCTTCTCTCTCTCTCTCCTCTCTCTCTCCTTCTCCCCCCTCTCTCTCTCTCCTCTCTCTCCTCTCCTTCTCTCTCTCTTGTTTGTTTTTT
This sequence comes from Rapana venosa, assembly GCA_028751875.1. Classification (NCBI taxonomy): domain Eukaryota; kingdom Metazoa; phylum Mollusca; class Gastropoda; order Neogastropoda; family Muricidae; genus Rapana; species Rapana venosa. The sequence continues at coordinate 7,911,814 of CM054137.1, forward strand.
GTCTTCAGCAGGGGACAAAGACACACTCACAGAATGAAGATAGAGGATTTTTTATTTCTGTAAAAATCAATCCAAACATAGCAGGTGGGGGTGGGGTGGGGGCTAAGGGTAGGTGTGCAGAGGGGTGGTTGTGTGTGTGTGTGTGTGTGTGTGTGTGTGTGTGTGTGTGTGTGTGTGTGTGTGTGTGTGTGTGTGTGTGTGTGTGAGTGTGTTTTCTTCAACCCATGTCCAGTTATAATTTTTGTAGGCTAATGAAATCCAAATCTCGAAAGTTCTCCTGTCGCTCTCAAAATTCATAAGATTTGCAGGTATTTCTTGAAATTTCAATTGTCTTTCATATGTGTAGATTATGTCTTTTAAAGAATTGTGTATACTTAAAAGTAGTATTGAGTCAATAATACTGTTTGCTTATCATTATGCGATGAACTCTTGCTTTTCAGTTACTGTTAGTATTCATGTTATTTTTGGGTATATTGCTGTTAGGTTTATTCTCCTGTTCAATTTGTGTGTAATCCTCCATCCCCAAAAGGGGTGAAAGGAATTGAATCTTGAATCTTGAATCTTGTGTGTTATTTATTTATTTATTTATTTTATTCTTTTTCATCGAGGATAATGGAATAAGCATATATGTGCTTTTTGACATCCAGTCCCCGTGTGTATGCGGTTTTGTAAATTCTGTCACATGTTCCTACTGGCACACAAGGGCCTACTCTTACAAAAAGCGGAACAGGATTTAACATGTGCGCAAGATGTTCTGCGTGCGTTTGCACACGGGACCTTGGTTTATAGTCTCATCCGACTCTGTGTGTGTGTGTTTTGTGCGCGTGTGTGTGTGGTGGCGTGTGTGTGTGGTGTGCGTGTGTGCGTGTGTGGGTGTGTGGGTGTTGTGTGTGTGTGTGTGTGGTGTGTGTGTGTGTGTGTGTGTGTGTGTGTGTGTGTGTGTGTGTGTGTGTGTGTGTGTGTGTGTGTGTGTGTGTGTGTGAAGAAGTGGCACAGAGCAGAGGGGAATGGTGAAAAAACTGGCAATACAATGGAACTCATCTTCAGTGTCTGAGTATTTACACTTTGTTTTAGAAAAAAAAAAAAACACACCTACACACACATACACATTCAACCCCACACACACAACACACACATAACACACACTCACAACACTCACACACACACACACTCACACACACCTTTGACAAATAATATGCACAAGACTGAATTCACATTTTACTAACATACATCTCGTCTAATATCACAACTTGTGAAAAGACGTTAATAAAATTTGAACATATACTAACATACACAGACATGCATACACACACTACACACACACACACACACACACACACACATACTACACACACACACTACACACACACACATCCCCCCAACTCCCCAACCCCACCCCTTCCCCACCCACCCATTTTTCCCTGAATCTGAGCATGAACTAAGCCTCCCCAAAATGATGGTTTGAATTGAAGGGTGGTGAATTCCATTGCAGTGTCAGACAGGTCAGGGAGGGGTTCCATCAAACTGTACACAAACCTCATACACACCCTTCCTTTCTGCTTCCCATTACCATGGCGACCAAACAAACCAACGCACACAGGAATGGTGACACCAAGCAATGATCAGTATGCATCAATACTCCCAAACTCAAAGTAATAGTCAAGGTGTCAAGAATACACTTTTTTTAATCTAAAAAAGCTGAAAGAAAACTGGAAAAAAAATTATATAGTGGACCTTCCATTAGTAAACAAATTGATAGACAAATGACTAGATAAATATATGAATAAATGAATGAATAAATGAATAAATAATATAAATACTGAAAGAGAAAACTAAAAACATAAAGCAAAAACAAAACTGAAGAAGAAAAGTAAGTTAAACAAACAAACGAAAAACAAGAAGAAAAGGGAAAAAATTAAATTCAGTGAAGAAGGAGAAAAACAATGAAAGAAGAAGAAAAAAAAATAAATGAAAAGAATACACACACACAAAAATGTATTCACAAATTCTTATTTCCAAATAACAAATAAAGAAAAAACTTTTTTATGTAAAAAGGATTAAAATAAACACTGATGAACCTCTGACTTTAAAAAGTAACAAAAGAACAACCACAAAAGAAGCATTGCCATATTGTACATTTTTTCTATCATTAGAAAAGTGAAACAGGAGCACCCAGGCTCTACATATGCATGCAAGAATTCATGAAGGCAACCATTCACATGAACAAACATGTGCATGCACACACTACACACACACACAAACACACACACACTCACACACACACACACACACACACACACACACACACACACACACACACATATGCACACACACACACACACACTAATCCCCTACCCACTCCCAAAATTCCTCCCTACACTTCTTTTTCTTAATGTGTCTAATATCACATTTTGTGAAGAGACGTAAAATGAAATTTAACACACACACACACACACACACACACACACAACTCACACACACACACACACACACAACTCTCAACACACACACACACAACTCACACACACACACACAACTCACACATACACTTCTTTTTCTTAATGTGTCTAATTATCACATTTTGTGAAGAGACGTAAAATGAATTTTAACACACACACACACACACACAACTCCCACACACACACACACACACACACACACACACACACACACATACACAACTCGCACACACCATCACAAATTTCTTACTTTTTTGCCCTTGGCCCCAGTAGGCTGAGGCAGGCGGAAGATTTCCACGGGCCAGAATCGATTCTTGGCTATGGAGTCTTGGAACCTGAAACATCAGGCAGCATCACAAATGTAAACATGTTCCCATAACCTATGCCGCCATTGGAGAGCAAGGTGTCAGAAACGTCAGCTTCTCTAGGGGAAGGAAGGTGGCAGGATGGTTAAGACGTTTGCCTGCCAACAAGTAAACCGTGAGGTTCTGGGTTCGATTCCCACCCTCGCCCTTTCTTCCCAGTTTGACAAAAAAATCGAACTGAATGTCAAAGTCCTTCGGATGACACTAAAAAAACCGAGGCCCCGTGTGCGAATGCATGCAGAACATCTTGCACACACATTATTAAATCCTGTTCTGCTGTTTGAAAGAGTAGGCCATTGTGTGCCGGTGGGAACAGATGACAAAATTTTAAAAACCGCATACACATGAATACATTTTTTAAAAAGCGCTTTGATTTGTTGCTTGACAAGATTCAGCGCTATATAAATTCCATACATTATTATTATTATTATATTTAGGGCGGCGCCCCTCTCCTCTCCCTCGCTGCTTTACCTTCCCTGACCCTAAAAAGAACAGGTACCCAATTACAACTGGGTGAAGTGGTGAACTGTATTGAAGCCAAAGCACGTGACTGGTTACCCTTTTGTGAGGCAGCCAGAGAGTACAACACATCAACTCTTCTTTCTTTGTTTCTGTCTGACTGTGTCTCTTTGTCTGTCTGTCTGTTTGTGTCTGTCTCTTTTTGTCTGTCTGTCTGTCTCTGTCTCTCTCTCTCACACACACACAACACACTACAAACACACACATGACCCCCACCCCCCACCTGTGCCCCCCCCCTCCCCCCCAGGCCACATCACCCTACCCCTCATCCAACCCCTTATCCCCCCTGCCCTCCTCCTCCCTCCCCTACCCCCCAGTTACACAAACACACACTCCAGCAAGCAGCCAAAACAAAACAATCTCACCTTTGGTAAACTTTGGAACATGCACACACACATACACACACATACACACACACACACTCACACACATGCACGCATGCACACATGCACGGAAATGAACCTATGGAAGAGTAGGCCATTGGTGCCAGTGGGAACGGATGACAAAATTTACACAACTGCATACACATGGGGGCTAGATGAAATTTTAAAAGCACATGAGTGCTTATTTCATTATCCTCGAAATAAAAGAATAAAATAAATAAATTAAATAAAACACATACACACACAGAACAAATGAATGGATAACAAAATTTACAAAACTGAATACACATGGGAACTGGATGTAAAAAAAAGTACACGAGTGCTTATTCCATTATCCTTTAAATAAAAGAATAAATAAATAAAAGTAAATAAAATAAAACACACACACACTCCCCTACACCCACACTCATGCACACACCTACACATACACCCTACCACCTTCCACCATCCAACACCAACACCACCCATTGCCCACACAACACACATACACACACACACACACTCACACACACACACATACAACACAAACACCACACACACACACACACACACACACACATACAAGCATCTTCTCCCTCCCTCCTCCCTCCCACACTAACACAAATTTAAAAAAATTTTAAAAATGGTACCAGATAGAAAAAAAAAGACACTCCCCCTTCCCCCCTACCACCCACCCCTATCCACCCCCATTCCCCCCCCTATGCATCCACCCCCTCCCCCACCCCTATCTACCCCTTTCCTCCCCCATCCACCCCCTCCCCCCACCCTTATCCACCCCTCCCCATCCACAACCTCTCCCCCCCACCCCTATCCACCCCCCCCCATCCCCCCACCCCTATCCATCCCATCCCCCCTCCACCCCTCCCCCATCCACCCCCTCCCCCATCCACCCCCTCCTTCCCCCCTCCCCTATCCACCCCCACCCCCCCTCTCCCCCATCCACCCCTTCCCCCACCACCCCTCTCCCATCCACCCCCTCCCCCACCCCTATCCACCCCTTTCCTCCCACACCCCCCCTCCCCCCTCCACCCCCTCCTCCCCCCCCCATTCACCCCCCCCCCTCCCCCTCCCCCCCCCCATTCACCCCCCCCCCCTCCCCTCCTTCCCCACCCCCCAGAGGACACACCCCTTGACGGCGGAGGACTCCAGGTAGCAGCGTCGCTCGGTGTTCCAGGTGACGCGCAGCTTCTCCGCCTCCGCCAGCTGCCGCAGCTCCCGGTCCTCCTTGCCGCGCAGCTCCCCGTCCTCGTCCTCCACCGGGTCAGCGGCAATGAAGCTGAAACAGGCCCCTGGTCATCATAATCATCATAATCATAACACATGGAACTTATATAGCCCTATATCTTGCAAAGACAAATCAAAGCGCATGCATTCAACATAATCTTACACAATCATATGGAGGCACCGTGGTCGAGTGGTTTAGGCGGTCAACTCGTGATCCAGAGGTCGCGGGTTCGATCCCCGCTCGGCTCGGTGTTGTGTCCTTGGGAAAGACACTTTACTCCTATTTTCCTCACTCCACCCAGGTGTACAAGTGGGTACCAGCTCTGCTGGGGAAGTATCTGGCGACAGACTAGCGTCCTGTCACAGGGGTGGTGAAAAACCATCAGTTCGCTTAACGCTACAGAAACCGGGATAAGCTCCGGCTCTATGGGCCTTCTGGCTCGAAAGAACATACTTTACACAATCATGCACTCAATGACAAATGATCAATAGTTCAAACAGATATTTACAAACATGGTACACTGCAGACCAAATCTATGAAATAAAATTTCAATAGTCAAATGTTTTTCAAGAGCACACACACACTCACACAGGTCATATACTTTAGCAGGGTGATAGGACATGGGTTAGTGAAGGGTGGGATGGTTCTGATATGAAACAGGAGGGGGGAAATCTTAGGTTTGTTCAGTGGACACGACGTCACGTGACATGACAAGACCTGACGTGACATGACAAGACATGACGTGCAGTGACCTCTTTGGTCGCCGGGGTTAAAAGCTGTGCCGCGACAGCCACTGATGTCAGCTAGGTGCCTCTTGTTGTTGTTGTTGTGTTGTTGTTGCCTCTTGTTGTTGTTGTTGTTGTTGTTGTTGTTGTTGTTGTTGTTGTTGTTGTTGTTGTAAAACCTTAAAATGGTGTGTGTGGTATCGTCTTCTTCAGTGACGACAAGCTCTTGGCACAACAACCTGCAATCTCCTTCTTTATTTTTTGTTATTGTTGTTCCTCAGCTACAGCTCCCTAGTTCACCAAATGGTGAGATTTTGCGTATGTCACCGTTTTGTCCCCACCATGAAGGTAGCCACATTCTGACTTCGGGGATGAATGCAGGGTATGTTTGTTCTTCCGTAACCCATTGAACGATGACATGAACTACGGGATCTTCCACATGTATATCTGATCTTCTGCATGTGCATATACACGATGGAATTAAGGCACTGGCAGGTCTGCACCTGAAATTGACCTGGACGATCATTTTATTAAAAAAATCCCCACCCTTAATTCACCAGACACCACCGAGATTCAAACCCAAGACTTCATGGACCCATAGGATTGAAGTCAAACAGTCTTAACCACTTGGCTGTAGCATCAATCACACACTCCTTTAAAGAAGGGAAAATATTCTGAAGATGGAGTGTGGCTGCCTATATGACAAAGTACATGAAAAAGAGTCATACACACACATTTTTCATCCAGTGTGTACTTAAGGTCTCATGGGATGAGTGAGACAAGGGTGCATATTCTGGGTGACCCCCAGGGATGTTAAGATGTTAAGCTGGGGAACACCCAACAAGAAGTCACTTCTTCCTTCACACACACACACACACACACACACACACACACACACAAACACACACACACACACACACTGACAGACACACACACACACACCACCCCACACACACCACACACACACAACACACACACAACACACCCCACACACACACACACACACACACACAACACACACACACACACACACACACACACAACACACACACACACACCACTCACAACACACACACACACTCAC
>CM054137.1:7923573-7931073 GCA_028751875.1 Rapana venosa
ACACACACACACACACATGCACACATGCATGCACACACGTACGCATGGTGTGAACGCACAACACACATACACACATACACCACACCCCACCACACACACACACACACACACACACCACACAACACTCACTCACACACTCGACTTTCATCCATATTTGTTGATCAACTAAATGGATCATAAATTTTAACTAACAAACAAACAATTCACAATTTACTGCAATACTTCTGTGAACCTCTTCAGTCTGAAGAATAATACAATAGCAGCATTACAATGAAGATTAAAATTTAATAATATAACAGCATTTTCATTATTACCTTAGCCTTGATGATCCTCAGGCATTATTGTTTCAAGCTCTATGTTTCATAAAAAATATGAAATTATAATTTCAAATATTGGAGATGAATTTCCATACTGATTCAACTGTCCACGTCCAGTTTTGTAAACGCAATGCTTCAGGTCTCATTGGAAAGGGGAAGGGGGGGGGGGGGGGGGGGGGGGGGCAGAAGTAGTTTAATCTTAAAGTAAGTGGGGGGGGGGGGAGGCAGAAGTAGTTTAATCTTAAAGTAATCATTTTCAACCTCTTAACTAATGAACACACACAGCAAAGATCAACACTGGTTACACTTGCAACTTTCATCTCTGTTATTAAACTGAAAATATTCCCTAGTTTTATGTAATGTTAACATGAATCATTGTTGGGAGTTGATACGATTCTAATTCTGTTGGCCATATTGCTGCATTGTGACATTTCTTTTAAAAACTGTTTCATTGCTTATTATTTGTCTGTGTGTGTCTGAGAAGGGCACATACAATTGCAGTGTCTTCCGCCTTACATTTTGTTTGTGTTTCTTTAGCTGAAAACCTACCCCCTTCCCCCTCCAACCCCCACCCCTCCTTGGGCCAACGCTGAATAAAAACTGCTTCGAAGTGCTCCTGTTACAGTTAAAAGCAATCTTATTTCTTTCTCATGTCTGGAACTAATGCTGCATGTGCATTCACAAAATGTACTAGCACACTTTAAAGCTCGTATACAAATAGTTTTGTTGGGGGGGGATACATATTCAAATCATGCAGCTAAATAAACACAGATGAATATATTCCCCTTTTCATATACACATTGCACGCACAAGCATATATGTACATGCACACACACACTCATGTAAGCATGCTCATGCATGCTTATAGACACATGCATGCATGCATACGTGTGTGCACACACACACACACATTTAAGCAGCAAGACATGTACACTTATGAATGTGTACTTTCAAACACAGACATAATTACATTATGCAGAACTGTGTGTGCACACACACACACACACACCCCCACACACACACACACTCAACCACACACCACACACAAATTACACCAACTCTATCACACAGTACATCAAAACTTCCGATCCCTTTACAAAATACTGAAAAACACACAATAAATAACTTGGAATCTAAACTTCATACCATCCCCAATACACATAGCAAACCACAGCAAGACACAATACCAAGCTCTACAGGGAAACCCAGATACATATATATATATATATATATTATTATATATATACTTATATATATATATATATACATATATGTATATATATATATTACAACATGAGCATGGGTGACACTTTCCAATTCACTGGCCTGTAGCAATGTCCCCTTGTCTTTGCACAGAACCTTAATTTACATTCTCATCTGTCTCCCTGAAGTTGGAATACGGCTACCTTCATGGTGGGCAAAAAAGGTCACATACGGAAAGTCTCACCATTGGTGAACCTTGAAGCTCTAGCCAGGAAACAAAAAAACAAAAAACCCAAACAAAATCCAACATAAAAAACCTCTCATCCACAGGACGTTCACGGGAAAGGCAGTGGTACCAGTATTATTTCCAAGGGGAAAAAGTCCCCTACAACAGACATCTCAGCGGCCACTGACTCAAACCCATGCCCTCAGTCACAGTAAGATTGTGTTCTAACCACTAGGCTGTCCTGCCCTCTACCACTAGCTTAAAGAGAGAGAAATACATTTGAGTGCTGCTGTTCATTTAGAGAACTGATGACACTCAGTGCAGATACAGCTGGTGATCATGGCCACACAAGACAGCCCCGCACACATTTTTTGGATTTTTTTTTTTGTCATTGAAATCAACAGTCTCATGACTTGCTATCCAATTTCCAAACTAACCGGTAACTTTATTTTTTACCAATTTTCCAAACCCGTCAACTTTAAACTGCAGTTTGAGAGTCGTTCTCACTATTCAATTTCCAAACTAACCTGGTAACGTTTTCTTACCTATTTTCCAAAAACCAATCAACTTTATACTGCAATTTGAGAATCTGTCCTCACTTTTCAATCCTAGGCAAAAGCAAAACATCAGGGGTCATTAATCTGGGAATTTCATCAGGGGCATTGTTTGAATAACTGAAGGAAAGTGTCACCCATGCACAACAACAGCTAAAAAAACACCAAAGCATTCCAACAACTTGCCTTCGATTCTGATCCATCCTGAAAAACCCCATCTTTCAATTTTTACTTGACGTCAGTTTGTGAGCAGCATGCTCCAAAATTATGTTTTATTGAAGTATGTGTGTTCTTCAGTAAGCAGTCTATACATTTGTATTTAAACATTCTATTAATGTCTGCTTGACTGAGGTGTTCATAACTATATGAGATTGAAGCATACACACATATTTGCTCAAACACAGAGCAGTAAGTGTGTATGTGAATGTATGCATACATGAATGCATGTGTTCATTTGCATATGCAGGCGCATATGTATGGGGTGTACACACACACATGCATGTGTGCATGCACCCACACACACACACACTCACACAACCACACATTCATGTACACCCACCACACACACACACACCACACACACACACCTCCACACACAAACAACCACACATTCACATACACCCACCATTTGTATAGTTTATCATAGATTAGGTTTTTTATTCTATGTCTGCATATACATTATCTCTTTTTTTTCTCGCTTTTTTTTTTCTTTAGATAGATGGCTTGATGAAAAAAAGCAAATGCACTACTTATTCAATGTACCATCTGAAAATAAAAGTTTGACTTTGACGACTTTGACTTTGACAACCACTCACACATTACACCCCCCTCAAAAAAAACAACAACCCACTCACACACACACATACATACACACACAAACATCCACATACACACACACATCACACATACAAACAACCACACATTCACATACACCCACAACCACTCACACATTTCACCCTCCCCCAATCCCCCCCCCCCCCAACCCCCCCCTCAACCCCTCCCCCAAAAAACCACTCACACACATCCCCCAATCCCCCCCCCCCGCACACACACACACACACACACAGAGCACTGCTGACAAAGCCCAAGCTGACCTCGCTGCTGCAGGGGACAGGCAGGGTGGCGCTGTAGAAGAACTGGGGGCCGGTGGTGAGCCAGGCCTCAGGGGGGGAGAAGAGGGACTCCACGGTGACGGTCATCAGGTTCCCCTCCTTCAGCTGCTGCGCGTCCAGCAGCGCTTCGCTCACCGCCACCGTCACCTCCATCTCCGGCTGAGGCACAGCAGTAACGTTTTGCCCAAAGTGTCACACACATCTCTTTATTTTTCAAGTTTCTAGGTATGGGGTTATATTTTTGTATGCATGTGAATCGTGGACCATAACAACAGACATTGAAAGAAGGATACAGACAATGGAGGTGAGATGCTTTCACAAACTCCTTGGTATCTCATACATCACTAATGAGGAAGTGAAAACCAGAGTTTAAAAGGCCATCGGATCATATGAAGAGCTCCTGACTTCAGTGAAAAAACGCAAACCAAAGTGGTACAGGCACGTCACACGAACATGTGGACTGGCCAAGACTGTCCTACAGGGAACAGTACAAGGAGGGAGATGAAGAGGTAGACAGAGAAAATGATGGGAAGACAACATCAGAAGGTGGACTGGCCTCAATTGGAATGATTTTCTGGAAAGCAGAAGACCGTGGAGTGATGGTGATATATAGGGTTGCAAATTGGTTTTTTTAAAAAGCAAGATGTGCAATAGTGTAGTTGTTATGTTAAAGAATCATACCATAGTCAGATGCGCTGGGCCTGACTTGTCAGGCACTTAACAGCAGCACAACGCTTTTTCACTCATATGACAGACAACAATAGTTGCTGTTTGAGCATTCAAAGAAGAATGTGAAAGAATAACAGGTTTCTTTTTCATTTCACCTCTTCATGGATTTTTGTGTGTGCTTGTGGTGACCTAGAAAGTGCCCCATCATGGATAAATCTGTGCACATCATTCAGTGAATCTTCATGTTTGCAATAGAAAGGAAACCCACTGCTTGTGACAGTGTCCTTTAGCAGCATCTCTCAGTGTGTGGCAGCAAAAGGGTTACCTCACAAGGATCACAGTTAAATTGCCCTGTCTCTTCCACCTGGACCAACGGTATTGCCGTATTTTGAAAATAATAATAATAATAATAAGATATGGAATTTATATAGCGCTGAATCTTGTAAAAACAAACAAATCGAAGCGCTTGCACTCAAATCCTTTACACGCATCCAACATACTTAAATTTTAAAAATGATAACAGCATACACATTATTTATGGTTAGAAATTTCATTACCTCTACTTTTGAAATTTATCATTACCTCTACTTTTCATATTCATAAACAGTGTTTCCATGTGTGCCTCTGATCAGTTTTGAAAACTGTTAAACCGATACCACACGCTGCAAAATATCCTTGCGAACAGACCAAAGGAGGGAAGGAAGGGAGGGATGGAGGGAGGGAGGGAGGGAGGGGGAAATGCTCAGACACTCACGCGAGGGTGTTCTGGAGGGAGCGAGTCCAGAGGGGAGCCAGGCAGAGGGTTGATGGCCAGAGTGTACTTGCAGCTTGTTTCCCCTGCACACCAGCACACACAACGTGAGCCAACAGCTGAGGTAGACATACATGCTTATAAATTATGAATGCTTTACATCACAAGTGTGTGCCTCACACACACATACATCATGTGGGTGCTGTGCTTGAACATACATGCTTATATGGAATTGTGTGTGTGTGTCTGTCTGTCTGTCTGTCTGTGTATCCTTGTCTGTCTGTCTGTGTCTGTGTGTGTGTGCACATATTTCAGGGATAATGTCAAATCATGACATCATATACTTACATTTTTAAAATGTTTGTCATCCATTCCTACCAGCATGCCATGGCCTACTCTTCCAAAAGGTAGGAACGTGATTTAACATGTTCACAAGATGTTCTGCATGCATCCGTACACAGGACCTCAGTTTAGGGTCTCATCCAAAGGACTTTAGGGGGAAGGAAGTCGGCACTGAAGTTAACTCCAGGGGGAACATCCCCTCAAACAGGCGTCTCTCTCAGTGGCAGCTCAAACCAGTCCCAACAGAGCACAAGCTCAATGCTCTAACCACTAGGCAATCCCACCCCTCATTTTGTTCATTGATGCCACTGATGTATTGATAAAATGTCAGTTTAACACTACTTCTTCTTTGTCAAACGCTGAGACAGCAACTACTGTTGTCTGTCATTTGAGTGAAAATGAGTTGCACTGCCGTTATGCACCTGACAAGTCAGGCTCAGCACATCTGACTTTGGTGTGGAAGAGTAATGTTATCTTTTAGGTCTTTCTGGCAACAAAAAAATGCAGGAGAATGATCCAAGAAGACAGAAAATAGACAAGCAGGAGGTGACAGGAAGAAAAGGAACAAGGCAGAAACAAAGAGAGGGATAGAAAAGAAGGAATTCCTAGCAGAGAATTTGCAGAAGGCGGGGATGCTGTTTAATGACAGGCTGCCGGCATCCCCACAAGGGGAGAAAACTGCAGCACAGCCCCTACCTTTGACCAGAGGCAGCAGGTCCACAGTGCACTGTCCAAGGTTGTTGATCTTCTCCTCCTTCTGACGTCGCTCCTTTGGCATCACTTCAATCACCGTCACTGACACAAACACACATGGCACAAGTACACATGGCATAAATGTCATACACAATGTCACGTGTGGCATACAAACTGGCATGACATTATGATTACCATTGACACATGACACACAGCTGGAATGACATGATGATAATCACTAAGCGCTTCGATTTGTTTGTTTTACAAGATACAGTGCTATATAAATTCCATATATTATTATTAAAGTATGCATAATTCAACATCCCTTGTGCAACTTTTTAACAAAGAGAATTTAAACAAACCTCTACCCTCATTCCCATCTTCTTTATTTTCCTAGCATAAAATCCAACCCAACTCTTTGACAAAATATTGGATAAATACACTTTGCTAGATTCACACACACACACAGACATACACACACACAAAGATAGACATAACATTGCAAGACACAACATAACAACACATGACACAATACAAAGCAGCAGAATGTAAGACAATACAATACAATACGATACAATAATTATGATACAATACAAAACAACTCAACTTTTTTTTTTCTGCATACACATTCTCACACACCACTAAGACACACACACACAATCTCTCTCTCTCTCTCTCTCTCTCTCTCTCTCTCTCTCTCTCTCTCTCTCTCTCTCTCTCCCTCTCTCTCTCTCCACACACACACAAAATCTCTCAACACACACACACAATCTCTCTCTCTCTCTCTCTCTCTCTCTCTCTCTCTCTCTCTCTCTCTCTCTCTCTCTCACACACACACACACACACACACACAAAATCTCTCAACACACACACACACAATCTCTCTCACACACACACACACACACAAAATCTCTCAACACACACACAATCTCTCTCACACACACACACACACACAGCCCAGCGCTCCACTCACACACGACAGGTTTGTAAGCAATCTCATCCAGGGCCAGGGGGTCCTCAAAGGTGCAGTTCAGGTGCGTGCTGAAGTTGAACTCAGCGGGGGCCTCCAGTGTGCAGTCCATTTTGGGCGACTCCCCCAGCACCTTATCCGAGAACTCGGCTTTCACCATCACGTTCACCGTGTCCCCCTTCGATCCACGCTACAAAAAAACATCAGGTATGGTGGACCAACAAGGCAGAAAACAGACAAGAAGGAGGTGACAAAAAGAAAAGGAACAAGGCAGAAACAAAGAGAGGTATTGAAAAGAGGGAATTCCTAGCCCGATAGAACACTGTGTACACTTCAATTCTTACGTCACGCATTTGAATGACAGAGTACATTTCTGGTCTGTTATGTGGATGCCACATGAGACTAAACATAGATTTGTGACCTTGTCAGACAAACAAAGAAAATAAGAAAGCATCATCTTCTTCTTCTTTGTCGAATGCTCAGACAGTAACTATTGTTTACTGTTGAATGAAAATGTGTTGCATTGCTGTTAAGCACCTGACAAGTCAGGCCCAGCACATCCAACTTTGGCATGGGAGAGAATGGTTATCTTTTAAGTCATTCTAGAAAAAAAGGCAGCAGAATGGACCAAGAAGGAAGAAAATACATGACAAGGAGGTGACG
>CM054137.1:7936073-7938573 GCA_028751875.1 Rapana venosa
CCCCCCATAATTTTTTTGTTTTTGGGGTTTTTTTTTTTTTTCTTTTTCCTGACGACACAAAAAGGTAAAACACCCCACACGCGCGCGCGCGCGCGGCGCACGCACCACCCACACACAAACCACCCACGCCGCACGCACGCACGCACGCACCACGCAGCACGACCACAACATACACACCCAAACAAACGTTTCTATATATTGAAACACTTTATCTTTGTCTAATATCCCCTTGAGTGAACAGACGTTAAAAAAAAAAAAAGAACACACACATAGTGTGGTGTGTGTGGGGGGGGGGGGGGGGGGGGGGGGGGTTGGGGGCCAGCCCGTACAAGAGGGAAGGGCCGGTGCCCGGGCCTTTTTTGGCTTTAAAGAGAGGGAGGAAGGCTGTCTGCTGTTGTCTGCTGTGGGATTGTGCCTGTCCGCAACAAGACAGAGAGGGGGCAGGCAGGGAGACGACCCCTGTGTGCAGTCGGGGGGGGGGGGGGGGGGGGGGGGGGGGGGGGGGGGGGGGTTGTTGAGGGGCATCTGCATGGCTGAGTTCATTACCTTTGTTGGGTTTGGAAAAAAAGGGTTTTTGGGGCAGTATGTATGATTTGTATGTAGGTATGTATGTTTTGTTGTTGTAGTATGTTTGTATGTATGTTGTTTTGTATGTGTTGTGTTGTGTGTATGTTGTTGTTGTTTTTTTTGTTTTGTTGTTGGTTGTGTGTATGTATGTATGTGTTGTGGATGTTGTGTGTTGTTTTTTGGGTTTGTATGTTGTTGGTGTTGTTGTATGTATGTATGATGTATGTATGTATGATGTATGTTGTATGTATGTTGATGTATGTATGTATGTTTGTATGTATGTATGTTTTTTGTATTATGTATGTGGTCGTATTTGTATGTAGTATGTATTATGTATGTATGTATGTATGTATGTATTAGTTGTATGTTTATGTTGTTTTGTATGATGTATGTATATTGTTTATGTTTTAAAATGGTGGAGGGATGGATGGATGATGGATGGTTTGATGGATGGGGGAGGGAGGGTTGGTGTGTGGTGTATGTATGGGGATGTGTTGTGTATGATGAAAAGTATGTTGTGTTTATTAGGATGTTTGTACGTTTTGTGTGTCTGTAGGGTGATTATGATGTATTTTTTTTTCTTTTTTTAAAAATTTTTATTTCGGAATAATGGAAAAGCATGGTGTGCTTTTTTACATCCTTTCCCGTGGTATGCAGTTTTGAAAATTTTTTCATGCGTTCCCCCAAAACAATGGCCCACTCTTCCCAAAAACCCACGGTTTTAAAGTGTGTGCAAGATGTTTAAATCTGTGAGTGTGTGTGTGTGTTGGTTTTTGTGTGTTGTGTGTGTTTTGTGTGTGTGTTGTGTGTGGTGTTGGTGTGGGGTGTGTGTGGTTGTGTTGGGTGTTTTGGGGTGTGTGTGGTTTGGGGGGGGGGTTTGGTGTGGTTTGTGGGGGGTGGTGGTGGTGGTGGGTGTTTTGTTTTGTGGTGTGTTTTGTTTGGGGGGGGGGGGGTTAGTTGGCTAGGATTTTGTTAATTCGGATGAGACTATTTTAGTTTCTCCCCCCCCCCCCCCCCACCCCCCCCCCCCCCCCCTCCCCCCCCCCCCCGACTTCACCCTCAGCAGTTCGCCAATGGTGGGAATGTGCGTTTGCCACTGTGTTTACCCCCCATTAGGGTAGCCGCGTTCCGGCTTCAGGGATAAGGATTAGGCCATAAACTGAGGTCCTTTGTGCGAACGTACATAGAACATCGATTTGTTTGTTTTACAAGATTCAGCGCTATAAAAATTCCATTTATTATTTTTTTTATTTTGTTATTTTTTTTTATTATTATTATTATTATTATTATTATTTTATTATTTATTATTTGTTGTTTTTTTGTTGTTTTGTGTGGTTTTGTGGGTTGTGAAGGTTGGAAAAATTTTAAAAAAATTCATTTTTTGGACCGTTGTGGAAGAGTAAAAACTCCAAACAAACAAAAAAAAATCATAAGTGCTCAAATTCCAACCCAAAAGAAACAAAACAATTTGGAAAAAAGAGAAACAAAAAACTATGTGCACCCTGCGCGTTGCGCTCCTTCCTGTCCTCTCTCCCCCTGACCTACAGACCCTTTCACTTTTCTTTGTCAGTTATCTGTTTTAACTGAAAACTATTCTCAAGCTTTCTGGAATTCCACCGAGTCATCAAAAAGTATTTTCGGGGGGGTGTGCGGGGGAGGTGGGGGGGGGTGGTGGGGTGGTGGGGGGGGGGGGGGGGGGGGGGATATTTGATTGGCCAAAAAAGTTATGAGTATATGATGGCTTGCGGGTTTCTGTTTTCTTGTTTTTTTTTTTCCCTTTTTTTCTTTTTTTTCTTTTCTTTAAAAAAAATTTTTTTTAGGCTGGTTCTCTCCATCAAGGACAAATTCTGAGCCTAAGACGCAACATTAACACTATCAGGCACCATACTGCTTTAGCCAGTCAAGTGAGCCAGCCACTCAGGTGTGTACGGAA
>CM054137.1:7946073-7948573 GCA_028751875.1 Rapana venosa
AACTGTCAGCTCTTCCTGCACATCAGACACCCCAGAAGACACACCGATCTTGTTGTCTGTTGCTGGATCACACAGTAGAACAAGTGAATCTGGTGTGGCTGAGGCATTCAATTCACTGCTGACACATAGTTCTGTGTACACACTGGTTTGTTTTTCTTCTGTTTCCACATCGAGCAGGGAGTCAATGTTACACAAGACCGGCTCTTCCAAGACACTGTTATTGTCACATTGGCGACTTGCCTGTCTTTCTTGGTGTTGTCTACTTCTTTGAACATCGCGACGTCTTTGACAAGGGGGTTTCTTGCGATAGTACTGAACACGGGAGTTACGGTTCAGCACCGGGTCCGCCATTTCTGTTGACACTGGCTTGTCAGCTGGCTTCATTCGCAAGACGAACACAACACTGCCGCTCTCTCCCCGCGACTTTCCAGCTCGATACGACGTTGTCGATCAGCAGGGCGTTTAAAGTTGTTATTACAGTAGCTGGAAGGCCAGTAACTGACATTTTGAAGCTAAAATGCAAAAATTTGCAGCAGCTTACTAACAGCACACCCGTTCAGTTCTCGTCCCCTCACGTCGTCCGTCGAGAGAGAGAGAGAGAGAGAGAGAGAGAGAGAGAGAGAGAGACAAACACAGACAAACAGACACAGAGGCAGAGACAGAGAGAGCTTTGGACATAAGACTGTTATCATCATCAGCATCACTACTACCACCACCACTACCACCATCTCTCTCTCTCTCTCTCTGAATAGATTCCACAACAGCTGCTGCAGTAGCTAGGTGTAAAGAAGAGACTAGCAGGCAGGCAGTCAGGCAGGCAGGCAGGCAGGCAGCTGTCAATTACCAACACTCCATCAGCTTCTTCCCGCTAATTAACTAACATACATGTAGAAATGCACTTCCTCTCACACTTCAGTTTATTTTGGGGAGGGGGTGTGTGTAAAGAAATGCCATGCGAGGGGAAAAAAATAAGAGAGAGAGAGGAAATGAATGAATGAATGAATGAATGAATGAATGAATCTTTATTTTTCTAGGGTAACAGAATAAGCATACGCGCATACTCTTTTTTCATCCGGCCCTTGCCCTGATTAGGGACTATCAACAAAACAAGCCAAGAGAGAAAAGCCCTACTACAATAACGACAACATGATATTTAAAAATAGATAAGTGTATATTTAACAATACGTAATCCCCAACTGAGGCATGCCTCAGAAGACTCCTTGGCATTTCATACATGGACCACACTACCAACAACGAAGTTCTACAAACCATCACCCAACAAGTAAAGCACTGTGAAAACCTGCTGACCACAGTCAAGAAAAGGAAGCTCAGATGGTACGGACATGTGACTAGATCAGATGGGCTGTCCAAAACCATACTGCAGGGAACAGTGCAGGGGAAGAGAAGGCGAGGCAGACAGAGGAAGAAATGGGCAGACAACATCACTGAATGGACAGGGAAGAGCTTCTCCACAACCCAGGCACTTGCACACAACCGCCGCAAATGGAGCCAGCTGGTGCAACGTTCGTCAATGCAGTGCCCCTACGACCCCGGAGGGGGTTATGGGAGCAGATGAGATGAGATGAATCCCTAACTGACCTGAACATTAATGTCAAGAGATACATAGATTATAACTTTTTTGGAGAAAACAGATATACGTTCAATCATCATTCTCAAATCAATCGAACATTAACATGAAAACTGATACACTGATTATAATTAAGCAAATTAGATAAAGTAAAATAGAGAAGAGACAGCAAGAAGTGAGAAAGAAAGAAAGAAAGAAAGAAAGAGAGAGAGAGAGAGAGAGAGAGAGAGAGAGAGAGAGAGAGAGAGAGAGAGAGAGAGAAGAGAGAGAGAGAGGAGAGAGAGAGAGAGAGAGAGAGAGAGAGAGAGAGATAATAAACTTGAAGATTGTAACAGAAAAGAGAAGAAGGAAGAAAAGGAAGAAATAATTATCTGTGCAATATGCTAGAAATAACATTCTGAGGAAACAACCCCCTTCCCCCCTTCAAAACACACACGCACGCAACGCACACACACACACACACACACACACACACACACACACACACATTCACGCATCAGCAAAAACTCTTTGCTACACGAGCATCAAACGAGAACAACTACAGATGTCTTCATGTACTGAGATTTTCAAAGCCAGGATAATTACTGTGTAGAACTGACGGATCATCTAGTAACTGCCGCCCTGCACACATCTTGGCAGCAGGAACTGTGAACCCTACAGGTCAACTCTAGATGGATATTTGAGTAGAAAGATTATGATCAGTTGTTTGTCATAAACACGCTTAGGCTATATTGTTTTGAATCGTGTTTTGCAGTTCGCGCTAACAGAACGAAAAAAAAGCTAGAGATAAGGAGCGAGTAAAAGAATAGTGCAATATATACAAAATGATTTATTGAAGAAGAAAGAAGAAAGAAGAAGAAGAAGGAGAGAGAGAGAGGAGGAGAGAGGAGGAGGAGAAGAAGAAGAAGAAGA
>CM054137.1:7958578-8162780 GCA_028751875.1 Rapana venosa
CCCCAAAGCCCTCATTCTGACTACCAATCAGGATGCCAAACTTGTCAATTTCTCATTTTGTCATTTCCTGCTGTCTATCATTTCAATTTGTAATAACTTTTCATAGAACTGTCTGATTTTCAATGTGTTTTCTGTATTGAAGAGCCTTGTTACTGCAGATGAAAACCATATGCACAACTGAACTTTGACCTCCGATGCAGTGCGACTCATCGTGTGGTGGCGTGTCACATAGATGGATTTGTGTTTTTATGCCACTGACACAATCTCCACACTGGTGCCAAGATCTCTACTTCCCATGTCCATAAAAGTTACAACCAAAAACTGTACAAAGCTGAACATTCCACCAAAAACTGCAGTGCTTCAAAAATATTGCCTTGAAGATACAAAATCTGACAGTCTCTAAATTCCTATAACTCTAAATTCCAATAATTAAAATAAAAATATGATGGTCTCTAAATTCCTATAATTAAAATAAAAATATGACGGTCTCTAAATTCCTATAAACAAGATGAAAATGTGACCGTCTTTAAACTCCTACAGATGTTAAAAAAAGATCACACAAAATGTGCAGCACAGATTGCCTGCCCCACCACACCTCAGCCATGAGCATGCATGCAGCCCAGCCGACATCCATTCCACACATGGCCATGAAGGCAAAACGCCTGTGGTCATCTGTTGTCTACAACATGAACACTTGCTGATCTGAATGGAAAAATAAACATGCATATTTAGGACAAACTGCTCACACAGTGCACACCATGCCAAATATGTGGATTTTCAGTCAGCGGCTTGACACTGTTGTCTCATGTGCCAGTGTGTGCCATCTCAGACAGTAACTTGACACAGTCTCATATGCCATTTCAGCCAGCATTTTGACAACGTCTCCTGATGGCTGTATATGTCTAGTCATGTCAGATGTAAACATGCCCTTGGCAAGACTGTTCTCTCTTTTTCCTTGGTCATTTTCTTTTCACACTTAAACCTTGGCTTGTTGCCCGACTGCAAAACTGTGGTCCTCTCACTACATGGCAAGTGATACCCTGCAGCAAGAGTGTAATTTCATTCCTTAGTCAGAGCACCTTGTTCCAACGCCATGAGACCATGCAGACATCAGTTTTAAAAACAAGAGTCTAACATTCTTTTCTGATTCACTTTTCAACAAATACATAATATGTTAACAGAATGTCTTGTATGCAAATCATCATGAATCATTTAATTAGACACTACACTATCAAAATTTATCAACACCAAAAGAAAATTGGGAAGAATTGAGCAAAACACTTTTGTTCACTCTTCAACCACAACAATGCAAAATCTTTACAAAATATAAGCTTCACCAGCCAACATCAGATCTTGGAAGAGATTTGAATCCTTTATAAACAAAGTCTTGTATTAAAATTTTTGTTAGAGTAAACAACAACAACAACAACAACCACCCACCAAACACAACAACCCACAACCGATATTCGTTATTAATCAGGAAGACCACAAACTGAAGGTGAATGCAGACACACAACAACTGTAAAAGACTTCAGAAAACATGGCAGCACTTTGATCAGGGATATGGAGATTTTTTTATACACTCTATAAATCACACATTCATTAAAACAACAAAATAAATGCATGCTCCAACAGAAATATGCAGACACCTTTGTAAGGACAGAGCGATGTTTTCTGCAGAGAAAAATACACTTATGTCTTGAGACAAAAATGACTGTAATTGCACTGATTAATCAGGTATGGCATAGCGCTTTAGGTAATCCACATAAAATTCTCTCTCTTGTAAAAAATTTTTTATAGTTGACACTGATGTAAGTGGTTTGATAACAGAGGGCAAAAATCCCAGAAAGTTTTGAGGCCATGGATTCAGCACTTTTGATGAGAATGGGTTTGTCAGGACAGCAAAGAACGTTAAAGTTTCATAATACATATTAAAATAGAACAAAACAACCAATGAAAAAATACTAGTAGAACTAGCTGTCCCATGCAAAATGCTCTTAAAGATCAACAATAGAAAACTGAAGTACATCAGACACATCAACAGAAACGCCAGAACCAACTTGATGACATCAGTTCTGCAGGGTTGAGTTGTGGCAAAGAGAAAGGAAGGAAGGAATGAAGGTAGGAAGGAAGGAAGGAAGGAAGAAGTCCAGCAACATCCTTCATGGACAACAACAACATCACTGATGCTGGCAGCAGCAGCAGCAGCAGCAGCACACTGAGGGAGGGAGGGAGGCTGCAAGACTTCATCCTCCCCCTATTTTTTCCTCTGAAGTCGGAGTATGGCTGCCTATATGGCGAGGTGCTTGAAAAAGAGTCATACACGCAAACTTCTCATCCAGTGTGTACTTCCTATCTCACAGTGATTCTCAGGTGGGATGAGTGAGGCAGAGGGCATGTTCTGGGTGACCCCCCAGGGTGTAAAGCTGGGGAACGCACAACAACAACAACAACAAGGGTGGCGCTGCTCTTGTGGCGACGCGCTCTCCCCGGGGAGAGCAGCCCGAATTTCACGCAGAGAAATCTCGTGACTTAAAGTGGTATAAAATATAAAATAAAATTAAAATAAATAAAAAATAAATAAAACATCCTCCCCCTACACAGGAGGGAGGGAGGGAGCAGAGGCCTGGCCTTCCTTCAGGACAAGCAGTGGACAGAGCTCCCACCATTGTCTACAGTGATGGAGACAGGTGTGGAGACCAAAGAAGAACAACAATGGACATGGAAATTCACTGAACCCTTTGACCACTACACCCACCCAATGTGCACTCACTGACAGCTCCTCACCTCACCTCACCTCACCTCACCTCACCTCACCTCACCTCACCTATCCCGTCGTCTCTTGGACCATGGGGGCACTAATGAAGATTTTGCAACCTACTTCCTTCACTGCCCGTGGTCCTCTGCTTTCCATAACAATTCATTACACTCAAGGCCAGTCCACTCTCTGATGTTGTCTTCCCATCGTTTTCTCTGTCTGCCTCTTTGTCTCCCTCCTTGTCCTGTTCCCTGTAGCAGTCTTGGCCAGTCCACATGTTTGTGGCTGGGACTATAAGGTGATGTGATAATCAACATCAACATAATACTGACAATGGGATTCTGACTACCTAATGCTGCTCACGAATACTTCACACAGACTAATCACGGTGTGTATTTTCAGTTAATTTCATGTTGCTGATCGACCACGAAGGCCATGTCAGGGCTGTCACTTCATCCAGCTTCAGTGGCTCCAGAAACGCTCAGTTCCAGTCCAAAACCAACACCTCCTAATACCTTCAAATATCCAACACCATGATAAAATCTGATTAAAAAAATGTGATAAAATAGACACACTAAGAAATAACACAACACTTAAGTTATATTTAATTCCCTGATGCCAATAAAACCAGGACATGCTGAGGACACCAGCCATTCCACTTACTTGGTCATCCCCAGGTTACCAAAAAAAGCACAAAAATGATGATAAACACTTCAAAGTAATCAAAAAGTACATAACAAAAATGCCACATGGGTAAATAACACTGCAGAATGGACAGCCTGTGCCCATCCCAGCCTTCACAACATTGCTGCTTGGTTGCCAGAACAAAACAATGCTGGCAAAATGTCATATAATGTATGGAAAAAAATATTTAGCCAAATTGCTTGGAAAAAAGACAGGAGAATGGACTAGGAAGGCCAAAAATAAGAGAGATGATGGAAAGGTCAGGAAAAAGACAGAAACAAAGAGCGGGATAGAAAAGGGGGAAAAGACAGAAGGTGGGGATGCTATTTATACTGAGAGAGCTCCCTGCATCCACACAGGGGTTCCCTGCTGCGTGCACCAAAACAGTTTTATCTACAGACAGAGCAAACAAAACTGCAAACACACAGGGACTGGATGTAAGAAAGCACATGAGTGCTTATAATTCCACAATCCTCGTAATAAAAGAATAAATAAAAATAAACGAGCAAAATCATTAAACCAAAATTCCTGTCATGACACTTAGCAGCTTTTCCTGTCATGGGGTGCTTTTTGGCACACAAACACATGACAGCAAAAGATGTCAGTCATGGGGGCAACACAGAAAGAGGTGTCATGAAACACTGTGCACTATCACCTTTCTTCTTCCAGCTTTTGAACGAGACTCACGTTTTCACAACAAATGCACACACAAATCACCATCACATATTTTCAGTTGATTCTGTACAATTAGAACAATTACTGGAAGAAGAAGAAGAAGAAAAAAATCACCAGGCAATAAAACCACCCCAAAATGTATTGCTAGCTGCTTCTGTAGCCTATGTAGTAAACAATACATCCAGGGGCATAACTGCTAGGAGTTTGATCAATAACCATCTATTCCCTGTGCGACAATTGAATTCATGATTACTAGATTACAGTTAGACATGACAGTATTCCTGGAAGTCAGAATGTGGCTGCCTTCATGGAGGACAACAACGGTCGCATACGCCGAATCTGACCGCTGGTGAACCTCGGAGCTCTGACAAAGGAGCGGGGAAAGCGGTGTTCATGACTGACAGAAGATTTCTCTGCGCACATTCACAGAACTTGGGTCATAAAACCTGCACAGGAAAACACAATTCTTGTATCTGTTATCAGTTCAAAGCTTTAGTAGACTTCAAAAATGTAATTTTCGCGGCCACATAGGTTTGGGTTTTTTTGGGCAACTGTGCATGAAATTAAGTAATTTGTGGATTTTTAAACTTGATAAGTGATGACCTTTTAGCTTGTGGTGTAATGATAAACACTGAATTGTGAAACAGTTTTTGATCAATTAAAGTCTCCATGTCCCATCTTAAAAGATGCAGCAAGAAGGACAGATATATATATATCTATATATCTATATATAATCCTTATATATATCTATATATAAAGGGAAAACAAAACACAGAGAGAAGAAAGACACTGAGAGATCGCTTGCATGCATGAATTTTGCTGTGGGGAAAAATGGTCTATATATGAGGGTAGTGTGTGTGTATACACACACACGCACATACAAATCAAGACCACAACACCAGCACTCCCTCCCTAACCTCCCTGCTCTCCCCTGTACCTCAGCCCCAACCCCTAAATCAGCCTTCAGTTGAAGAAGAAAAAACCCCAAACCCAGAACATTACATAAGAAATATACAATAAAGTCTCTGAGATGGATTGACAGCAGATCTCCTTAAGATTGTTTGACCTTGTAGGTGGATCTCCATGAGATCAACAAGAACAAGACAAAGAAAGAGAAGACAAAACAACACAGACAAAACCAACATAAACAAAATGCAGACAAAATCAACAAACAACACAACAACACAGACTATGTAATTCCCTTCATGGAGATTAAAGTGTTTTTGACTTTGACTCAACAAAACAACCACAGACAAACAACACAGACACAAATCCAAAAAAAACACGACAAAATCAACACGGGACAAAACAACACAGACACAAAATCAACAAAACAACACAGAAAAACAAACACAGACAAAATCAACACAGACAAAACCACACAGACAAAAAAACACAGACACAAAACCCACACAGACAAAACCACCACTGAGACAGACTGAAATATGCACATGGACCAAACACACACACTTCTTCCCCCAACTCACAAATCACAACTGCTGGATTCTTTCCCTTTTTTCCCTTTCTTGGATAGACCTTCCAGGTTCACCAATGGGGAGATTTTGCCTACGCGACCATTTTTGCCCACCATGAAGGTGGCTGCATTTCAACTTCGGGAAAGTTTGCTGGGTGTTTCCGGTACCCACTGACAAGAGTAACAGGATCTTTGATATGCATGTTTGATCTTCTGCATGTGTATATACATGACCAGAATTAAGGCACTGGCAGGTCTGCAATTAAAGTTGACCTGTGAGATCTTAAAAATCCCCAACTTTAATTCACCAGACGCTACCAAGATTGGAACCCACGACTTCACGGACCCATGGGATTGAAGTTGAACGTCTTAACCACTCGGCTGTAGCGTCCATCGACAGGGCCAGAATAAAAGCACACCTTCTACAGTAGGCTTCATTATGGAACGCTCTTTACACAGCACGGGAACAGCAGCTGAACACAACACCAGCAGAACAAACAGAAGTTCAGGGGAAACTGACCTTCACACAGCAGAAATCCAACAAGCTTGGGAGAAAAATAACCCACACACTCCCATCATAACAATATTTCTCATCATAATAAATGTTACTTTTAAAGAAATGTCAAAGAGGGAAAAAAGCAACCTTTGTTTAATTAAAATCATCAACCACCACCTCCCTCAAAACCAAAAGAAAACGAAAACAAATTGAGCACTCCTCTCTCTCTCTCTCACACATACATACATGCATGCACATACGCATGCCCATATGCTCGCATGTGCACACAGACACGCATGCGCGCACACACACACACACGCACATGCGCACAATCACATCCACAACAAAAACTGATGAGGTTGACTAATTCAAAACAGAATGATGTCACATCGATTGTCACGTATAAAAGATATACCAGCACTATAATTTTAGCAGTGTACTACATAATTATGAATAACGGGCATCAACGGTCATGCGTATGTCTTGGACAGTTCTTTCAATGCAGCTCCCAATGCCCAGCTGGTTTCCACTGACTTTATCTCTGTCACAACCTGAAAAAAGCATACAGATAACAATGACATTCATAATGATGATGATGATGATGGTGATGGTGATGATTATGATGGTGGTGCTGCTGCTGATGACGGCTATGATGATGATGACAACAACCACAACCATCATCATCATCATATCATAATAATGATGATAATAATGATGACGATAATGATACCATCTATGATAACCATGATGATATGATGAATAACACGATGATGATGATGATGATGATGATGATTGATTCATTGTAATTGCTATAAGGCACATCATCTTGCGGTTTATAGTCTCATCCAAAGGACTTACGAAAAGAGTGGAGTCGGCGCTGATGTTAACTCCAGAGGAAAAATCCTCTTGAACGAGATCCGAACCCGGGTCAGCAGATCACGAATGCATCACTCTAACCACCAGGCTATCTTGTGTGTGTGTATCTGTGTGTAAATGCATGCAGGCGGGCATGCATGCATGTATGTGTGCGTGAATGTGTGCGTGTAAGGGCATGTGTGCCTGCGTGTGCGCATTTATGAGCACGTATGCATGCCTACATCATGCCTCAATGTAAAAGAATAAAATTAAATTAAAATATAATAAAAAAAATTGTATGTGTGTCTATGTACACTCAAACATACCTGCCTGCCTCCCTACACAACAACACACACATACAAGCTCTAAAAAAAAAACCCCAAAAACACCCACACTCTGAAAACTAAAGCTGGGGGGGGGGGGGGGGGGGGGCCTGAAGGTGACCTACATGGAGCGGTCTGTTCCAGAGCATGAAGCCCTCCCCCAGCAGGCGTGTGATGTAGGTCAGGTCCTGGCACAGGAAAGGCGTGTCTGCACTGGGCCTCTTGCAGGCTGAAACAGGGCATCACACACATCATCACACACATCATCACACACATCACCCACACACATCACCACACACATTCACACACACACATCATCACACACACACATCATCACACACCACACATCACCCACACATCATCACACACATCATCACACACACACACAGCTCTACAGTCTCACCTTTTCCCTACAGGTAACCCGCCACAGGGTAACCAACCATCTGCTAACCCTTCCCTCCATGTATCGCCCACTACTGGGTTACGGTAGCCTACAAACATGCGCACAGTGCACGTGTACTGGGAAAGAGGGGTTCTCTCCCTTAAGGTAGGGGTAGTGTAAAAGAAAGAAAGAGTCACCACCCTGAGTGCAGTGAGAGTCATGGATTGCCTGTGCATTAAATGTTGTCGTCGTCGTTGTTGTTGCTGTTGTTGCTGTGTGTTTCCCAGGTTAACACCTGGGGGGGGGGAGGGGGGGAGGGGAAGGGGGGGTGGGGGGGGAGGGGGAGGGGAGGGGGGAGGGGAGGGGGGATGGGGGGGAGCTGGTGGGGTCCCCTTCCCCCGAACATTTCCCCCCCAGTCCTCATATTTCCCCCTTCCTCCATCCCCATCCTCCACCCCAGAATCACTGAGACTGAAGTAAACATGAAACCCCTTCCGCTTTTTGGAAAAGTAGGCACACACATACATACACACATACACTCACTCACTCACTCACTTACACAAACATGCATGCATACACACCCATGCATGTGTGTGTGTGCGTGCATGCATGTGTGTGTGCATGTGTGTGTGTGCACATCATTTCCCTGCGGCCGTTACATAGCATGATATGCCACACACTCACATGATACAAAGGCCCCTTTTAACACTTATCCAATTTTTATTGCTAAACTTACTAATGGCAAAAGCTTGATTTCAAAATGTTTTTCCTACCATTTAAAATCACAAGGGTCGGCAAAAACCAATGATCAAAGAAAGGTCTCCCCCTTTCTTTCGGTGTGCTACACTCATCACCCTCAGTGCTTTACTGCCTCAAAGAAAACAGAAAGAAACAAGACGGCTTACCTGCATATCCTGCTTTATAAAAATCCTGCACTGTCAAAACCTTCTCCATCTCATTCTCACCTGGAAAACAAACAACATATGAAAGCATGAGACACTGCATGGAATACTTTGTGTTGCTTTTGAACTTGTACACAGAGAATGCAATTTTTTGAAAAAATGACCAAAACATTTAACATGATTCAAACACATCATACCAAGTCCAGCCCAGTGACATAGATGACACACACCACATACACAACACACAATCATAAATACACACACACCACGCATCACACAAACACACACACACGACATACACACACACACACATACACACACACACACAGCACTCTCTCTCCACAGACAACAAATTATCCACCCCCATTCCACACCCCTACACTGTTACCGCAGCACATACACACTTAACATCCCCCTCCCAACACATGTGCCTTTCCTCACATCCACTTCCCATCCCACATCCACCACACCACCACCACTCACACACACACAACACACACACACAACAGACAGACAAAGACAGACAAGACAACACAGACATTGAACAAGACATGTAGAGGACAGGACAAGACAGACAGACAGCAACCACAACAAGGACAGACAGACACGAACAAGACAGACAGACAACGACAGACACAGCCACAGGCAGGTGTCGAGAACCACCAGCACATGGCCCAGGTGAGGACCACATGGAAGTAGGAGATGACCAAAGTGGCTTGTGATGCCTGCCCACCAGCTCCCAGCGGCGGCCTAGGTGTCCGAGACAAGGAACCCCCCCACCTGCCCCAACACCTGTCCCGCGAGGGAGACTCCAGCCCCTGCACACACACACACACACATTCAATTCACACATCAAAACACCAAGGCACAGAGCACAAATTCCGGCGGCTTACCGCCATCAACAAAAAACATTAAACATTTAAACAAAACACACAACATCACTCCACACAGTCAGCAACCACCCCATTACAACGATAAAAAGCATCCCACAAATCAGCAATACCAGCCAGCACAAACCCACCCCAACAAAAATCACTTTACTCCTGTGCGCACAATACAAGCCTACATCCCGCACATACACGTCACTCTCATCGCATGCACGCATCGCACTAAACCACCCACCACCACTAAAATACCAAAATGATAACATTTTAAAGACCAAATATTAATTAAAATATACTATTTCCTTTAAGATAAGAACATCTAAAATAATAACACCCACTATTTAAAAAAAAAAAAAATCATTTGTATAACATGATTAAGACAAATTTATATAAGTTAATACCTATTCTTTCTAACACATTTCTCTTACCTACCTCGCTCTCTCTCTCCCCCCCCCCCCCCCCTCCCCCCCCCCCCCCCCCCCTTCTCTCTCTCGGGTGGGGACTGGATGTAAAAAAGCACATGTGTGCTTATTCATTATCCTCGAAATAAAAGAATTTGTCATTGTCATTTGTCATTGTCATTGTCTCTCTCTCTGTCGTGGGCTTTAGTTCAATTCAGATTTATTGTCATACATCTATTAATTAGCAGAATTGAGGTTGGAATAAAACTATTTTTAAATCGCAGGGTTCTAGACTTGGGTACTCTGTAGCGCTTTTGAGAAGGCAGGAGTTCAAAATATTTTGCAAGCACATGTGTGTCATCACTCACAATCTGTCTAGCTCTGTCTCTCACACGGCATTCATACAAGTCATTCAGTTTCATTTGCTCACAGCCACAATTTTGCCACATCTGGTTACAATCTTGTTTACTATTTTTGTTTTTAACAGTTAGGCCCCCATACCAACAAACCAAGGAAAATGAAAGGACAGACTCATAAAGCATCGGTAGAAATTTTGTAAACTTTTACATTACTTTTAAGACACCGGAGTTTTTGAAGGAAAAAGATGCGTGAGTGGCATTTCCTATTTACAAGATCGTATTAGCATCAAAATTTAGTTTATCATCAATAATAGTGCCTAGATATTTGTATTGGTGTACACGCTCTACCTTTACACCATCAATATAAGATTTGGTATGGGCTGGGGGTCCCTGCGAAAATCAAATCAACATTTCATTTAGTCTTTTTAACATTAAGGTCAAACAGTTCTGTTTGCACCAGGGAGGAGAACTCCTCACTTGTTTAAAATACATGGCATGGGAATTAGACAGATCTTCCAGAGCAGAGTCATCAGAATATTTGATTACGTTAAGATCAGACCAGTGCAGTCATTTGTGTAAAGGGTGAAAAGGATGGGGGACAGAACATGCCTTGGGGGAAATAAACCAGTGAAAGTTGATCTTTGAGTGGATATGGCTTTTTGAAATCGAACAAACTGTGTCCGGTGTGTCAAAAAGCTCATTATCCAAAGAGAATTGCCGAGGACAGACATCTATTGAGAGCAGTTTGAGAGCTAATAGATGGGCTGAATGGTATTAAAGGCAGAAGAGAAGTCAATGAAAAGTATACGAACAAAAGGTCGGTTTTTCTAGGTGGGAATAAACATTATGCAGCAAGGTAATTGTAGCATCATTGTGCTTCTGTTGGCTTTGAATGCAAAACTGAAGAGGATCTAGATATGAAGAGTAGAGAAAAGAAGCCGTTTGAGAACGATTCGTTCAAAACATTCATTACTATTGAGTGAGAAGCTACTGGTCTATAGTCATTTAAAGATTTTGGGGTGATTATTTTTGGAACAGGACAAATTATGATTTTTTCCAGAGACTTGGAACATGGCATGCTTTCAAAGACAAGAAAACAAATCACTAAAACATGACACAGCTGCTCTGCACAACACACACACCACACACACACACACACACACACAGGCATGTACGTATGCACACACACACACAGGCATGTACGCATGCACACACACACAGAGAGGCATGTACGCACGCACACACACACAGGCACGCATGAAAACACACACATCCCATGAGTGTATTTTATTATTATGGGTTGTGTAATAATGTAGTTAGGTAGTATTGATCAAGTTGGCTTTTTTTTTCCTAGATAGATGGCTTGATGAATAAAAGCAAATGCATTGCTTATTCAATGTACCATCTGGAAATAAAAAATTTGACTTTGCTCGCATACACACATATACACATGCACACGTGCACGCATACACACGTAACCACACACACACCACCCTCACACCACACCACACACACAAAAATGTACAATACAAATTTCATGATATGTTAAAGATTTCACAGTCACAGACATATTGGCATGATAAAATCATAATCTTCACAAATTTACAGATAAGAAATTAAACTTTCATTGTAATATATTAATATATATATATATATATATATATATATATATATATATATATATATATATAATATCTCAGTTTTCCAGCTGTCTCCAATCTGACTTGAGAAACTGCTTAATTCCATTTGCAATTCATAAATTCATATTCCATGAAGACAGCATTACACCATTATGTAATAAAATGCACACTAAACTTTTTTTTTTTAACAATTCCACTCCCACCTTGCTCCACCCAAACCAGCAACACACTGACCTGGAAAGAAGGTGCCTGACTTCCCTTCACTCTTAGCAGCTTCATTCAGGAGTCTCTGGGGAGCTGCAATGGATTTTGGGGCAGTGTGTCTTGGGCACGGTGAACCTGACAGACCCCATCACTCTCCAGTTGCTAGATTACATGCTGGGTGTGTTGAAGTCATCCATACCACCAGTCACAACTGACCAACTCTTCCTCAGAAGATGGACGTATTTTGCAGATGTGCACAAGACGTTACATGAGCATTCACATACACGATTTGGTTGACAGCCTCGTCAATATGACTTTCGTGAGAATGCAGTCAGTACCAGTTTTAACTCCAGGGGAAAATATCCTCTCAAACAGACACCTCAGTACAGACCCAAACCCAGGCCCCCAGTTACCATCAGATCATGAGTGTAATGTTCTAACCACTAGACTGTTCTGCCCCCACAGAGAGAGAAAGACAGAAGGAAAAAAATGGATGAAGAAGGCAGCGTAGATACCTGACAGGGTAACTCTGTCCTCCAAAAGTGAAGACGCCAGAATACCCGGCTGGCAGACAGTCCCCTGTCAGAACACCATCTTCCCCTGCACACCACAGTAACACATCAATGCCATTCCTGACAATGCCTGTCAGAACACACTACAGTAACACATCAATGTCATACCTGACAATGCCTGTCAGAACACACCACAGTAACACATCAATGTCATTTCTGACACTACCAGGCCGTCAGAACACATCACAGGTACACATCAAAGTCAAACCTGACAATATTCCTGAAGTCAGAATGCGGCTACCTTCATGGTAGGCAAAAATGGTCAAATACGCAACATCTCATCTTGGAGCCCTAGCCGAGGAACAGGCTAAAAAAACAAAACAAAAAAAAAACAAAAAAAAGGAACCTAACAATACCTGGCTGGCATTTCAGAAGTACACTTTAACCAGCTGAACATCTAAGACAGGAGTGAAGACAATAAAGAATGAAGAAAAGAAGGCTCACATGAAATGGGTGAGGCAGCAAACAGAAAGCAGACCCCTTACCTTTCAGAAATGTACTGTTGCGAGCTGCCAGCAACCCCACACCCAGGTAACTGCAACATCATTATTGCACGTTGGATCAATCATGGCAGAAATGTCTCAGTGTCTTGTCAAGTCAAATCAAAAGCATTTTTATTTGATGGTTCATAATGAAATCATGGGAAATATTCCATCGCTCATTTCTAAAATTACATATTCATCACATGATTGAAAATAGATTATACATGTCTGAATGAGTTAGATGTATCTGCAAAAATAGCCACAACTACACACATATGCATGTGGGCGTGCTTGGCAACACACACACGTGCATGCGCATGAACGCCCACACACACACACACACACACACATGTCGCATGACAGAAGGAGTATCACAAGGCAATGAACATAATATCAATTTTTAATGTCAAAGTTCTAACCATTATACCTGTGTAATGTGCTTTTAGCATGACATTTTTTCCTATACAAGCAAAATATAAATAGTGCTACTATTATTCATTATTATCATCATTATCAACATCTTCTTCTTGTTCTTCTTCTTCTTCTTCTTCTTCTTCTTCATCATCATCATCATCACCATCACCATCATCACCATCATCCTCACTCAGACAACTGCAGCAGACAACGCAGCCTACCTGTGTGTATACAGGGCGAAGTCATGGCCCATCAGCTCAACATCGTGCAGCTTCTCCGTAACCTTTCTCTGCAACAACACAAAGCATCAAATCATAATATGTCATCCCACCATGTCATCAAAAAAGATAGGTCAGAGGCCACGAGGTCATGCCCCCATCAAGTGTGACCCTTGTTTGAGCGCCAACTTTTCTCCCACCCATCAGACCCTGAGCGGTGGTCAGGGTGCTAGTGAAGGTAAGAAAGGAGACGAGAAGAATGTCACCCTGCCCACACAGCATGCAAAGCCAGCACAACTCAGTCCAGGGCCCAGTGCTAACATTAGCCCCTTCCTTTGACCATGTCCAAGTGTGGTCAGTTCCTGCTGTAATCAGCACCAGCTGGAAAGGAACGGATAGCAGTTGAGAGCAGCTGAACGTGGGGGAAACTGACAGCTGTGGGCTGCCTGCCCCCCCCCCCCCCCCCCTCCCACAACACACACACACACCCCATCACCAAGTAGTGACTGGACATTAAACAAAAACAAAACATAAAAACACACCCCACAGTTTTAAAAGAGCATGTAGAACAGAATAGCTCAGTAGTCAGAGCACTCGCTTTCCCCCAGCCAATGTTAAGCAGCATCGAGCATGGTTACCAACTGGATGAGTGACTGTTTGCACGCCTTGGCTTCAGTATAGTTCCCCCAGCTGTCAATGGGTACCTGCCTCTTTAGGGTCAGGGAAGGTAAAGTAGTGAAGGAGAGGAGATGGGCACTGCCCTTAATATGCTGGCCCCTGGAGAAGCTGAGGTCTCTGATGCCTCGCTCCCCTACAACCGTATAGGTAGTGGGAGCATCTATACCTTTTACCTTTATAGAACAGTTCCCTCACCTTGTCTGGGGGCTGGTATGTCAGCTGCATTGAAGCTCCTCCAAGGTCCAAGGTGGCCCCAGTTTTGGAATTCCCGTCCATCTTGCCTGATGACAGTCATGCACACACATACACACAGCTCTCTCAGACATGTTTGTACATGTATGTATAGTGTTCTGCGTTACTGCTGATGGAAATGTTGAGTGTGTGTGTATGTGTGTTTGTGTTGTGTTGTGTTGCACTGTGTGTGATGAAAATGTGCATGTACATGTTTTGTTATCGTGTTAATTGTTTGTTAGTTTTTAGGGTTTCAAGGAAATATTGAGTGCCCTTAATTAATTTTTTTTTTTGTTCTTTGGGGTCTTTCATATAGTTACCATTAATCTTACGCAATCAGCTATAGAAAAAGGGCAATAAAAATGACAATGATGATGATGATGATGATGACAATAATGATGATGATGACGATGATGATGACGACGATGATGATGACAACAACGATGATGATGACTATTGTTGTCGCTGTTGTTATTATTACTTACACTTCTCTTTCACAGGCAGAATAAGATAAGTGTTAATAAAAATTCTATTCTCTTTTTTTCATATTTATATATAGATACAGACAATATTTGTGTTCTAACGAAACACTGACAAACCAGGACTCACCAGTGAGATAGTTGATAGTGATCCATGCATACAGCCCTGACAAAAAAAGAGAGAGAAAAACAATAATAAATAGCACAGTTACAATAGCAACAAAACGTACCAAATTTACCTGATAATGCATTTTCTGGTGAACCCTATGTATGAACAATACACAAGTCTGGTTTGGAGGACGACAAGCTGAGTCTCTTCTCTTCTAACTTTAAAAAAAAAATTTCCTTAATTTTATTAGGAACAAGCACTCATGTGCTTTTTTTCATCCAGTCCCCGTGTGCATGCAGTTTTGTCAATTTTGTCATCCATTCCCACCAGCATACAATGGCCTACTCTTCCAAAAAGCGGAACGGGTTTTTAACATGTGCGCAAGATATTTTACGAGATTCTTTTCTCCCGTAACTCCCTGAGGAGTGGTTGGGGTTTTGCACCGATTTTATTTTTTATGGCTGTGTCTCTTAGGCAAGTTGAACATGGCAGAGCCCATCCCTCTCCAGGCACAGGGAGCATGCTGGGTATGTTTGTGTTTCCATAACCCGCCAAACGCTGATATGAATCACAGGATCTTTCACGTGCATGTCTGATCTTCTGCATGCGTATCTATGCATGAAGGGAGTTGAAGCATTCGTAGGTTTGCACTTAGCGTTGATCCAGGCGAGTGTTAAAAATCTCCACCCTTAACTCACCTGATGGTGCTGCCACCGAAATTTGAAGCCACCACTTCATGGACCCAGTGACTGAAGTCAAACGCTCATATCCACTCATTACAGCCACCATCATGTTTCATGTGTATTGTGTTAGTTTGTTATGTAATACGCTTTGTGCTGCTTTGACAAAGAAGAAGAAATGCTACAGAAAATAACTATTATCACTAGTGTAGTCGAGCGGTTAGAATGTGGAGCTTGTGATATGAAAATTATTTATTTATTTATTTAGTATTTTTTTATTTCAAGGATAGTGGAATAAGTATTCATGTACTTTTTTACACCCAGTCCCTGTGTGTATGCAGTTTTGGAAATTTTGTCATCTGTTCCCACTGGCACACAATGGCCTACTCTTCTGAAAAGCAGAACAGATTTTAATGCATGCACAAGATGTTCTGCGTGAATTTGCACTCGAGACCTTGGTTTATAGTCTCATCCGAAGGACTTTTTGGGAGAGTGGAGTCAGCACTGATGTTAACTCCAGGGGAAAATATCTCCTTGAATAGGATTCGAACCTGGGTCAGCAGATAACAAGCACAATGCGCAAAGCTCTCAGGCTATCCCGTCCCTGTAATAATAAACTGAATAATATACATGAGTAAAACAATAACTGAAGGTGCATGTTGGATCTCCCCTATGGCGTCTGTTTCAGGAGATTTCCCCCTGGAGTTAACACTGGCACTGACTCCACTCCCCTGACAGTCGTTTGGCTGTGACTGTAAAGTGAGGTCCCTTGTGTCATCATGTCACACATCACTGGCGGTATCATGTTGGTGTTGGTGCAGCAGCTAATGCCAAACTCCGTGATGCTGACAGGTGAGGTGTGTGAATAACATTTTGTGCATATCTAAACACCCGTCCATCTTTCCCAGAACACACAGCCAGCTATGTGTAGTGTGTGTGTGTGTTGTGTGTGGGGAGGGGCAAGGGCGGAAGGGGGGGGGGGGGGGGGTGATCATGAACATACCAAGCATCCAATCTGTATTCCACAGAGGGACTGACCCAGAGACCAACCAACTGATCAGCCAACTAACTGACTGACCAACTGACTTATGAATCAACCAACCAACTGACTGACCAACTGACTTATGACCCAACCAACCAACTGACTGACAGACTAACCAGCCAACAGTCCAACTGACAGACAGACTGATTGACCAACTGATCAACCAACCTATTGACTGACTGAAAGACAGTGACAGACAGATTGACAGACAGACAGACAGACATACTGACAGACAGACAGACTGACAGTCAGACAGACATACTGACAGACAGACAGAAATAAAGACAGACAGACGGACAGACAGGCTGACTCTCTAAGCTCCATACCCTCTTCCTCACTGGACAAAATGTCGACATCTTCAGGTCTGTACAGGAAATCTGTCTGAGCCAGCTGCTTTCTGATCTGGAAGCAGATACATGATAATGGTGGTGATGATGATGATGGTGATGACGACAATAATAATAATGATGATGATACAAAAAAATTATGCTGATGGTGGTGGTGGTGGTGGCGGCGGTGGTGGTTGTTGTAGTGGTGATGATGATGATAATGATGATAAAAATAAATGATAATGACAATAATAATGATGATAACAACACAAATAATGATGCTGCAGCTGCTGATGAAGATACATGATGTTACAATAATATTAATGATAACAATAATAACAATGATGCTAACAACGATGACAATAATGTAACAACAATTAATAACAGAAACGAATTCATCGTCCCTGCCAAACAAGTTCATCTCCACTCCCATCCCAACCACCTCCTCATCTCCCCAACCCCTACCATCACACCAACAACATGAGGAAGATTGTGTGGCCGACAGAGATCTCTAACCCTGCAAACCAAGCTGTACGGCCCATGAGAGGAGCTGGAAAGGACTCGCCATTATTTCTCCTAAACACATCTGATGGTGTAAAAAGCGAATGACAAGAGGAGGAGGAGGAGCAGCAGCAGCAGCAGCAGCAGCAGAAGCAGAAGAAGAAGCAGAAGAAGAAGACACCAACAACAAACATAAACATTTTCATACTCTCAACAAACCACATACCCACAGGATAGCCTGGTGGTTACAGTAATGTATGCGTGATCTGCTGACCCAGGTTCGATTCTCATTCGAGAGGATTTTTTCCCCTGGAGTTAACATCAGTGCCGACTCCACTCTCCCCAAAAGTCTTTCAGATGAGACTATAAACCGAGGTCCCATGTGCGAACGCACACAGAACATCTTGCGCACACATTAAAACCCGTTCTGCTTTTCAGAGAGTAGGCCACTGTGTGCCAGTGGGAACGGATGACAAAATTGACAAAACTGCATACACACGGGGACTGGATGGAAAAAAGCACATGAGATGCTTTTCCATTAATCCTCGAAAAAAGAATAAATAGATAAAAGAATAAATAAAATAAAGAATAAATAAAATAAATAAAAATAATAAGAATAAATTAAATAAAAGAATAATAAAATAAATAAATATAAAAGAACCATTTTACCACCACCAACACACACCACCTACCACCACCCCACCACACACCACAACCACCACCACCCCAACACCACCACACCACCCCCCACACAACACCACCACCACCACCTCCACCACCCACCCACCAACAACAACACCACACACCACCACCACACCAAACCACACACCCAAAACACCCCACCACCCCACCACTACCACCCCACCACCCACAACACACAACACCACCACCACCACCACCACCACCACCAAACAACACCACCCACCACCACCACCCACCACCACCACCACCACAACCAACACCCACCACACCACCACCCCACCAACACCACCACCACCACCCAACACCAACCACACAACACCACACCACCACCACCACCACCCACCACCACACAACCCCACCACCCACCACCACCACCACCACCACCACCACCCCCACCACCACACACAACTTCCCCGTCGTCACCTCCACCAGCAGCCCGTTGGCACCAGCGGGCGGCAGCAGCCTGAATCCTGCCGTGGCCTTGAAGAGGAGGGGCGTGGAGGCGTTGCAGCGGCGCCGGAACCTTCGCAGGCCGCCTCCAGATGGCTGCGTGTGGCGCGCCTCGCTGCGCAGCGCACAATGGACACGCTGCTATGCTTTGGAACAGCCGTATCAGCTTAGGCTGCGGGGTGGGGTGAAGTATAGTGGTGTCGAGTGTATCTGTTTGATGTTTGTATGTGTGTGTGTGTGTGGATGTGTCGTATATGTGTGTGTTTAATCCGTGTGTGTGGGCGAGTGGTTCTGTTTGATGTATGTGTATGTGTGTGTAGTGTGTGTGTTTAACATAGTCGTGTCGTGGCGAGTGTTCTGTATGAGTGAGTGTGTGTATGTGTGTGTTATAATCATATAGTGAGTGGGGCGAGTGGTATCTGTATGTATGTGTTGTGTGTATGTGTGTGTTTATAGTGTGTGCGGGGAGTGGTATATGTGTTTGTATGTTTGTATGTATGTGTATGTATATTATGTGTTATATCAAGTGTGTGCGGGCGAGCGTATCTGTATTATGTATTATGGTGTGTATAGTAATGTGTGTGTATGTGTGTGTGTTATAATCCGTGTGTGGGCGAGTGGTTCTGTAGATTGTGTGTGTGTGTCTGTGGATGAGTGGTATCTATATGTATGTATGTATGTATGTATGTATGTATGTATGTACATGTATGTATGTATATGTATGTATGTATGTCTGTATGTGTATATATATTATAACTTCTAAAAGAGTTGTTCATCCATGCACTGATTGGTGGAGTCCATCCCTCCTCAGAGTCCAGACTGCATGCTGGGTATGTTTGTGCCATCCATGCCACTGGCCACAGCTGGTCTACCCTTCCTCTTCTACAAAGAAATTAATATGGGCTTCTTTTTTTTTTGAAAGGGAGCACCAAATCTGCATGCATCTGCACACAGGACCTCAGTTTGCAGTTTTCACAGCTGTCAGTTTCCCCCACTTTCAGCTCCTCTCATATGTTAACCATCCCATCTCATCCCATCCCAGCTGGTGCTAATGACAGCAGGGATTGACTGCACTCAGACTTTGTAAAAGGAAGGGGCATGCTAATTAGAGAACTGGGCCCTGGACCCTTGACTGAG
Organism: Rapana venosa; assembly: GCA_028751875.1. NCBI lineage: Eukaryota > Metazoa > Mollusca > Gastropoda > Neogastropoda > Muricidae > Rapana > Rapana venosa. Next base: position 7,978,640 of record CM054137.1, read on the forward strand.
TTGTGCTGGATCTGTGTGCTGTGTTTCATATCCTGGACTTTTCAGGGGCATGGAGTGGGCACCAAAGACCAGGTTCAACTTGCCTCAGACGAAGGGTCTGAAAACTTCAGTGCAGTGCCCCAATGACTGCTCAGGGAGTTATGGGAGAAGAGAAGTCAACTCCTGTAATTCCTCTTTCTGTAGTGTCTGAACCTGTCACCAATTTCACACTGTCTAGTGTCTATTAGGGGGACGGGATAGCTCAGTGGTCGGAGCACTCGCTTTCCCCCAGCCAAGTTAAGCGGCGTCGAGCGTGGTTACCAGTTGGATGGGTGACCGTTTGCGCGCCTTGGCTTCAGTAACAGTTTCCCCCAGATTCACCCAGCTTAAATGGTACTCCCTCTTTTGTTCAGGGAAGGTAAAGCAGCGAGGACAGGAGATGGCGCCGCCTCAATATGCTGCCCTAAAATAGGGCTCTGAGCCTCCTCCCCTACGACCTTATAGGTTTTCCTCTACCTACCTTTTAGTCTATGATGGCTTGGTCACATACTGTGAGCTTTTAAAAAAAAAACTTAAAAATGCTACTGTTGTTTTTCTCATTAATTTTTTAGGATACCCTTGTCTTTTGTTAGGTCATGGTAATAAGAATTTTTATTTATTCAAGTTTTTAAAATGAACAGAATAAAAATCCTAAAAATGTAACACAATTTTTTTTAAAAAGTTAGTATATATATAGAATGTATGTATATATATATCATAATTATAAATTATAAATAAGTATTATAAGGTTCAAAAAAAAAATTAATATAATTTTTTTTAAAAATTAAAATGAACACATAAACTTACCGCCATGTCGTACTTGAAAGAATAGACATGTAACCGTTTGTTGCCTTGCTTCAGCAATCGAAGACCACAACGATCCGCTCCCCCCACCCTTGTTGTTTCCTCCCCATCCCACCACCATCCACATCTTCTTTCTCCCCCGTCTCTCCAAATCCACCAGTCTCCGGCTCGTGCAAGTCTCTCTGAAGACCACTCATCCACCACTGTCTGGATTCTGGGAGATTCGGGCTGCCGTACTTGTGTTCCTGATAAAGATTTGCTGATTCCAAATACCGTGCTTTCCAAAACTCTAAAACTTCCTGTCTGGAGGGTTTGGAACAAGCTTCCATACGACTGATACACAGAGATGGCGCACACAACGCTTATCACAGCCGTGGAGATGTAGATCATTCTGAACGACGCGTTGTCCAAGAACGGTTTGCTGGATAAATCTTCATATGCTTTTTTCTCTGCAAGTGTGGCTTCTGCCTGGGTTGGTGGTGATGGTGGTGGTGTGGATTTTTGCAGACGGCAGTTCTCAGTTTTGGTACACTCCTTCCTTTCCTGGCTGCTGCCTGCTGCTGTGGGTGGGATGAGCGCTGTTGTGGTGGCGTGCAGGCGAGGATTTGACGTCTGCTTGTCTCCTTTCATCTTTTCCTGCAGCACTTTTTCTGTCACTGTCGGCCATGATGTAGTTTGTCAGCTGTACACCTGTTGCACAGACACACATACACACACACACACACACACACACAGACACACATACACAGATATACTTTTAAATGATGACAACAAAAATGCACTGAAAGAATCAGGCCATACATTCTTTTCACCTGTCTGCCTGCCTGCCTGCCTGCCTGCCTGCCTGCCTGCCTGCCTGCCTCTCTCTCTCTTGTTAAGATGTACCCCTACAGGCGGGGACTGGATGTAAAAAAGCACATGAGTGCTTATTCGTTATCCTCAGAAAAAAAAGAATTTGTCATTCTCTCTCTTCTCTCTCTTCTCTCTCTCGTCTCTCTCTCATCTCTCCCTCTCTTCTCCTCTCTCTTGCTCTCTCATCTCATCATCCCTTCCCCCTCCCTCCTTCCCCCACTCCTTCTCTAGAAACAAACCATCTGTTCTAAACACTTCTCATGGCAGGGAGACTGCACAGGTCTGCTGGGATGTTGTTTCTCTCCCACTCAAGATTAAATGCATGCAATGAACAGATCTGTATAATATGTGTTGTGTGTGTTGTGTGGTGTGTGTGTGTGGTGTGAGTTGTGTGTGTGTGTGTGTGTTGGGTGTGTGTGTGTGAGTGTGTGTGTGTGTGTGTGGGTGCAACTGCTTTAGCCTACCATGAAGATGCCACATTCCGACTTCAGGGATGTATACTGGACATGATCCTGTTTCCATAACCATACAAAAGCTGACATAAATTATGAGATCTTCAACGCGCATATTTAATATTCTGTGTGTGTATATATATAACATAAACATGAAGGGAATTAAGGCATTGGCAGGTCTGCACTTGAAGTAGACCTGGGAAATCATACACAAAAATCCCCACCCTTAATTCACCAGACGTCAATGCTGAGATTCAAACCCACGACTTCATGGACACATGGGATTGCAGTAGAGTGGTCTTAGCCACCCAGCTATAGCGTCTGTCCATCCTTCCTTCCCTGGAGTTAACACGGCCCTGACTCCACTCCCTGCAAGTCGCTCAGATGACGCTGTGAACAGGCTAAGGTCCTGTGTGTGAACACACACCTGACGTCTTTCACACACACTAAAAACCCATGCTGTTTTCTTTCTTTTTAACAATAGGCCAGTGGTATGGATGATACAAACAAACCTAGCATGCAAGAAGGAAGGTGGCAGAATGGTTTAGATGTTTGCTTGCCTAACAAGTAAACCATGAGGTTTGGGTTTGATTCCCAGCATTGCCCTTTCTTCCATGTTTGACGAGAAAGTCGAACTGAATGTCAACATCCTTCCAATGAGACTACAAGCCAATGCTCCATGTGCACATCCACACAAAACATCTTGCGCACAGGTTAAAAACCTGTTCTGCCTTTCAGAAGAGTAGGCCATTTCATGCCAGTAGGTGTGGTGTGGTGTTTAGACACCATCCCCGAAGTCAGAATGCAGCTACCTAAATAGTGGGCAGAAAAAAATCGCCATTAGTGAAACTCAGATCTCTAACTAAGGAACAACAACAACAAAAACCAACCCCCCCCCAACCCAGCATGCAGCCTGTCACCTGGAGAGAGATGGGCTCCACCAGTTTCACCTTGCCCTATCTATCCCATTGCCTGAAACAGTCAGCGCAGTGCCCAAACAACTCCTCAAGGAGTTCATTGAGAAGTGAAGCCTAGTCAGCCATTTGACTTTGAAAACAGAATGAAGGCATTGTTTTTTAAAAATGAAAGAAAGAAAGAATGATGTGTCCCTTCCCTTAAGCATAGTTTCTTATGACTCGAATGAGGAAGGGGGGTATGACTAAATAATAAATCCAATATTATTGATAATAACAGTAAACATATCACTCATTACAGCAGCATTATTCATATAAACATGAGAGAAAAAAATTACACCTTACTGTCTTCACGATAACAAATCCATGCGAAATGACAACAGCAGTAGCAACAGCAACACCACCACCTCAGTCACCACAACCACTGCCATACCACCACCACCACCACCACCAACAGCAACAATATTACATCACCATCAGCAGCAGCATATTCAGTTTTAATATTTTGTTGGGTGGGAGGGGGAGGGGTTTGCAAAGCACTAGCTGGTTTTTGCCTGTGTTTGGTTGGTTGGTTGATGGTAGCTGTAGTTTTTCCTTAGACTGTTTTACCTCTGTGATTACATATATATGCACTTCTGGTCACATTTCTTTTACTTTCTCATTTTCACATTCACAGGCACAATGACATAAACACACACACACCTATACTGACTCAATACCTCTCTCTCTCGCTCTCAAACCAAAGACTAATAGTATACACAAAACCAACCTCCAACACCACCATCACCCCCCTCTCCCCCCCAACCAACCAATCCCCTCATACATCTAACCCGACACACACACACACACAGAGTAAGTTTCAAGCAGATCATGACCTACTGCTGACACATCAAAAACAACCTCAACAATCCAATATTCCCTATACTAAATATCAAACAACCACACCAAGATAATTATGTTAGTTGTGTTGTAAAGTGTGTGTGTGAGTATGGGGGGGGGTGGGGGGGGGGGGGGGGGGGTCAGTCAATCCATTTAGGGACAAGAAAACCATTTAACGACACCACATAATAATAATATGCTGCTGCTGTTGTTGTTGTTGTTGTTGGATGGTCATCCAAAATAATGAGAATATGCCCTCACCCCACCTGGGCGGCACTTTGAGAATAAAGAAGGGAAGTAATCCAACACACTGGATGAGGAGTTAAGACAATAGTAAAATATTCAAAACAAACACCAATGAAAACTCTACAGCCACAAATATCGATTCTTTGCAACATGTGGTACCTAGCACACGCTCATCAGACACTGCTTTCAAGTACCTCGCCATATAGGCAGCCATATTCCAATTTCAGAAGATTTTTTCTCCTTTCTGATGGAGAATACAATACAGTTACACTACCTAAGAGCTTGTCACAGATGACAACAACCTCCACATGATAAAGTTTCAAAGCAGAACACCATTCTAATACACAAGCCTTGCATGTACATATCACATATATCAAAAACGGATCATAAAGCCTGTGGTGTCAACCCAACATCATGAAAATGTTCAGAATCAGAGCACAGTTTACACAGTCACACTTCATTTACAAACCCCTCCCAAAAACTGATGAACTAAGCAGCTGAAGGTGTGTAGCATCACACACACACAGTGACACCCCATCCCCCTCCTCCTTCATTGATTAGCCTAGTCATGATGGGCGCTGCAAATTTGATCGATTCTAATCCACACTCCCACCATCTGGACCTTAAGTCAGAAGTCAGGCAGCCACAAAACACCGCCATGATACAGAATGGGAGTCACGAGCAGATGCGCATGAAAATGAAGAAAAGACGCTGGCAAGAAGTGAACCAGAGAATGATGTGAAAGCCAGTGGTGATTTAAAGTCTAAGTGATTCATTGCTGAATCTGGACAAAGGGCCTCATGCTGAAATGGTGAGTGTGTGTGTGTGTATGCATGTGGACTTCTTTGATGTGTAGGATGGTGAGTTTGTGATCGTGGTATGTCAGATATGGATGTGCCTTTACTGTACATAGGTTAAGTTGACATGTATTGTGAAGTGTTGCGCTGTGTTGAGCTTGGGATGTGTTGAATTCATTCACCCAGTCATTAAATATTGCAACCTTACATACAGTGACATTAATACACGCATACATACGTACATGTTATGATGTATACAATGTCCATGCACAAAGAGGTGCACACAACATACACAAACTCATGGCCTATATGGCTGGGCACATGCGTAACCACACACACACACACCACACACACACACTCACTCATTCACCTACAGGCACTCATGCGCATGCACAAACACACAGCACTAGTGACACACACACACACTCACACACAGAACATCTTGTGCATACGTTAAATCCTGTTCCGCTTTTCATAAAAAGTAGGCCATTGTGTGCAGGTGGGAACAGATGACAGAATTCACAAAACCACATACACACGGGGACTAGATGTAAAAAAGCACATGAGTGCTTATTCCATTATCCTTGATATAAAAAGAAAAAGAAAAAGAACACACTCAACTCCACCCCCCCCCCCCTCCCTACCCCACACAACACCTTCCCTCCTCCCTCTTTTGCCACCAACACACCACCTCCACCAACCACCCATCCCACCCCAAACTCCAGAATACACACACACAACCCTCACCCCCAACATACACATCTCCAACCCCCACCCCCCCCCCCCCACCCCCCCCCCCACTCATATCCAACTAGAAACACTATTTCCCACCATTTCAAGCTGCTGGTATTTCACAAAAGTGTGAGGACATAAATATTGATCACCAAACATATCACATCACAAACATATCACTAACACAGTAACAGCCTTTACTTCAGATCCTGCAAAAGCCTAAACAATGTTCTCATTGCCTCATCACATGATACCACTCATACTAATTGTAATTGACTTCTCACTCTCAGACTAGCAAAGCCGCAAACTTTGCTCTCCTGTGACACAAGCGTTCATCACAAAGTAGAGGCAAAAGCTGTTGCATTAGCAACAGCTTGGGATGCAAGAAAAGTGTGTATCTAGAAGAATGTACAGCAAAAGTTAACTAAGTAAATCATAAACTCTCTAGATCTCCCTCCCAGGCATGCACATGCACACACACGTGCACGCATGCATATGCACAAACACACACATACACTCACAAATACACATTCTCTCTTTTCTCTCTCTCACACACACACAATACATTATGTAGTATATAAACACACAAATTCTCTCTCTCAAACACACATCGCGCATGCACACACACACCTCTCTCTCTCTGTCTCCCTCTCTCTGTCTATCTACATACCACACACACACCACACACATGCACACACACACACACCGTTGTTTTTTTGTTGTTGATTTTTTATGCAAGGCCTAAGTTTTGTATAACTGTTGGTTGCTTAGTCTTTTTACTGGCACACACACACACACATACACACACACACACGCACCAGCCAGCACGCACGCACGCACGCACGCACACCGCATGCAAGACCCCCACACATACTTGCATGTTCACATGCAAACAAGTGCACACACACACACACACGCATATATATACACCAAACACTTATATACATACATACACGCACGCACACACTCACACACACATACAGGAACACAATACATAACACAATTTCTCTGATATATTTACTTACGCGCACACACACACACAACACACTCATACTCGCCCACAATTTCACTCATATACTCACACTCATTCTCAACCACACACACACTTACACACACCACACACTTGCATGCAGCACGCACATACACACACACGCACACACTCATTACATGCACACACATACATGCACAGAGTATACACACTCTCATACACACACTCACACACACGCATGCACGCGCACACACACACACACACACACACACACGCACGCACGCGAACACAACACACACACACAACACACACTCGTCTGATATCACTTTTTGGTGGAAGGACGTTAAACTGAAGAACTAACTAACACACCCATCGTTCTCTCATTGCTTACAGCAATTGTTTTTTTTCTGCATCCCTCTTGTTCATTTATTATGTAATGCAAAAATCTTGTGTCTTTAAATGTACCACCCTCTCTCTCCCCTTCCCTCTCCCTCCCTTTTGCCTTCTTTCACTCTATAGTGGAATGAATTTACACTGTTCTCATTACATTACAAAACAGAAAAATGACACAGGATGTTGGGAACAGTGTCCTGAGTAAAAGTTAACAACACACAGCTACTTTTTCAAAAATTAATTATAAGACCATTGAGAACCATTATGATAGATAAACCAGGTAGGTCCCAGTTTGTTGTGTTCTCGATAATGCATATTATATGGGGGTGGGATGCCTAGTGGTTAGAACATTGTGTTCGCATCTGACGACCCGGGTTCGATTCCCGTTCAAGGGTGACATTTGCCTGGAGTTATCATCAGTGCAGACTCCACTCTCCCAAGTCCTTCGGATGCGACTTTAATCAAGGCCTGTGTGCGATGCATGCAGAACTCTTGACCCATTAAATCCTGTTCTGTTTTCACTATTGTTAGAGCTTCAGTTGTGTGGGTGGGAAAGATGACAGATTCCAAATCCGCATACACACGGGACTGGATGTAAAAAAAAAGCCATAAGGCTGTATTCATTATCCTCGATATAAAAGATGAATAAATAAAATAAAAATAATGTATTAGGCCGGTAGCATTATGGGTTCCTTTGTGGGAATGCAGCAAAACTACAGATTTATCTTCCTCTTGAAGAACACTCAGTCAGCGACTACTTTTGCCTGTCATATTCCTGAATGAAAAATACATTGCGCTGGCATTCAGTCTACATGCATGCATGCTGCGTCCGTGCATTCATGCTGTGTGTTGTGTTGTGTGTGTGTGTACGTGTGAGATGTGTACATGTGTGGTGTGGTGTGTGTGATTTTGTACACGTGTGTGTGTGTGTGCTTGGGTGTGTTCTGTGTGTGTGTGCACGCATCGTTCACACCTGGGGGCAGGTGAAGGAAGAATGGGTGGTGGATGTGGGAAGGGAAGGGAGGAAAGTCACAAGAACCAAAACATAAAATTAATGAGTATGGCCAAGGAGGATGAAAGCTCCCACCCTATCCACCTTCTCCTCCCCCCCTCACCTTATTTCATCTTCGACTTTCCAGTGCTGGTTTCTCCGTACAACCTGATACTGGTGTTGTTGGACTGTTCAACTAGACTCAACACCCTCCCCCTCAAACCACCCACCCACCCCTGGCCTCTAATCACACCCCCCTCTCTCTTTCACACAGAATCCTACTCACACCCACTTCCTTCTTGGCCTTCTAAAACTTCACATCAAAACTGTCACACAATTTACATAACCTGTTTTTTAAAAGCAACGGGAAGGCTAACATAACCCGATATCTATTATCTATTTTATCTATCTCATCTATCATCAGAGGATGATGATAGATAGATAGAAGATAGATAGTAGATAGATAGATAGATAGATAGATAGATATTAGATAGATAGATAGATCCGAGGTTGGGTTGGGTTTCTTTTTCCAGTTCCTCAGCCAGAGCTACCAGGTTCACCAATGGTGAGATTTTTGCGCATGTGACTATACCCCCCCCCCCCCCCCCCACATTGCCCAGCACCATTCAGACTGCCCCATTCAGGGATGGTGTCTGAACATGACACCTGCAAGCATGTGGGGGGGGGGGGGGATTTGTTTTTTAGAATTTTGCCATCTGTTCCTACTGACACGAAATGGCCTACTCTCCCGAAAGATGGAGCCGTTTTTTAAAGTGTGTGCAAGATGTTCTGCATGCATTCACACATGGGCTTCTTCAGTTTTCAGTCTCATCTGAAGGACTCTGACATTCAGTTTATTAATTTTCTCATCAAGCTGGGGGAAAAAAAGAAAGGCTGGGAATCCATCCCAGGACCTCACGATTTACTTCTAAGGCAGATGAAAGTCTTAACCGTCCTGCCACCTTCTTTTATATTGAGTTTAAGGGACCTTTTGAAGCTTTGAAATGGGACCCCCCCTCCTGCCCCCCCCCCCCCCCTAAAAGGGGGAGGGATTTTTAAGGATCTTTTCAAGTCAAGTCAAGTCAAAACCTTTAATCACCCCATGAAGAGCAATTACAAACTTTTAAGGTCTGCATGAACCCTGCACTAGATCATAAAGCTGATGCTCTAGCCGCACATTATTCCCCCCCTTGCAGCAGGATATATATTATATATATTATATATATATAATATATATAATATATATTCAGACTCGAGACAATTTATTATCTCACAAAAAATCCTGGGAGGTGCGGGACTACCGAAGGTGAGACAATAAAACATTCAGAACAAACACTAATCAAACTCTGAGGACACAAATCATATCGACTCTTTGCAACGTGTGGTGGCACACATTCACTGGAGTTCCATATTAGCTGCTGCACCCAGTGACACCGACATGCCCTGCTGACTTTATGGACCTATGTAACTAACTTCATGGCTACTGTAGCTGTTGTAAACCATATTATATACATGTGTGTATGTACATGTATATGACACAAAATATACATACATACATGATATCTGTATGTATGGATCAGTGTTTTACTGCTTAATACAACACAGCTGCTGGCTGATAAGTGAATGGCCTCTGGAGATGTTATAACAGAACACATAGGAGACAGGATAGCTCAGTGATTGGAGTACTCACTTTTCCCCCAGCAAAGGTTAAGCAGCACTGAGCATGGTTACCACTTGGCAACCGTTTGCGCACCTTGACTTCGGTACAGTCTCCCAATTCACCCAGCTGTAAGTGGGTACCTGCATCTTTAGGGTCAGGAAAGGTAAAGCAGTGAGGGAAAGGAAATGGGCGCTGCCCTCAATACACTTGCCCCTAGAGAAGTGAGGTCTCTGATGCCTTGCTCTCCTACGACCTTATTGGTCATGGGACACCTTTACCTTTCACCTTACATAAGTTACATGTATGCAGTATATCTATCCATTTCCCATCAAAAAAATTATATCATATGAGTTGTATTGTCATTCCTCGTAATGGATAAACTATAAACTGAGGCCCGTGTGGAACGCATGCAGACATCTTGCACATGTTAAATCTTGTTCCACTTTTTGAAAGAGTAGCCATTGTGTGCTGGTGGGAACAATGACAAAAATTTACAAAACCCATACACACGGGACTGAAGTAAAAAAAGCACATGAGTGCTTATTCCATTATCCTTGATATTTAAAAAAAAAAAAATTGTGCTTTGATTTGCTGCTTTACAAATTCACATATAAATAAATTATTATTTATTATTATTGTTTGTTATTGGGGAATTTCTTATTATTACATAATTGTGTGTTGTTGGGATTTTTTTATTACCATGATTTCAAGTGTGGTAAGTTTTTTTTCTCCAGTCCCGTCTATGCATTTTTAATTTTGTCATCCTTCCCCGTCTATGGCTACTTTTGAAAGTGACGATTTAACATGTGCCGATTTCTGTGAGTTTGCACAATTTTGTGTGTGTGATATGTTTTGTGCGTTTCCATGTGTGTGTGGTGAGTGCTGCAACCAAGTGTGAGGACAGACTGACAGAAAAGACACACAGACAGAGACAGACACACAGAACAGAGACAGAAACGCAGAGGAAGACAGAATCAGAAGACAGAGACAGAGAGAGAGAGATAGAGAGAGAAAAACTGAGAGATTAATTAATAAAAACCTTTGGCCCATACATGAGCAGATGAAAGGGTGGATCAAATCAATAAAATATTAAAAAAACATAGGATATACAATTTCATTAAACATTACTATAAAAAATTAATTTGGATTTACATATATGAAAACCTATAAGTATAATGATTGTTATATGGGGATACATCCTCTAAAATTTATAAGTAATTATAATTTGGTGAATTTTATCCTAAAATTTGTTAATTCATTACTTTTTCAGTCATAAAAAGCAATGTATTATTTACGTTGATTCTAAATAAAAATCTTAATCTAATAAACAGAATTGGGTTAAACACAGCTAAAAACAAAATAAAAAAAATAGGATAAACCACCGAACCATTTCCACACAAAATTTTCATACCATATGAACAACATCACAAAACCCTGTAAATGTATAGGGGCATCTCAATTCTCCACACTAAAACACCTGCAACAACACTTAACACAAACCCCACACACACAACACACACACGCACAACCCAGCACACCAGGGCATCATTCAAAAACAACATACATAACATCGACCACCATCGATTTCATAATTTTTTATAAGTTATAATTCATTAGATAGTTGCATATATAAGCATTGTTGTTAAGTATCATCATTTTTGATTAGTTGTCCAAGCATGATTTCATTTAAACTTTTAAAGAGCAGTCAAAAGTCCAAATATTATAATAATAAATTTGTTTAAAAGAAAATTTTTTTTCAAAGTTATTTAGTAACTAATACCTTGCAAGTTAGTTAAATAATATTCCTATAAGTTTAAAAATTATATTGGCATGTATTAAATTTTTAAAGGTACAGAGAGGAGAGAGAAGAGAGAGAATTCGAATGAGAATGAAAACAGAGTTGGGGTAAGAAAGAACAATGATAATGATCCATATGATTAGGGAATTTTAAAAGGAAAAAAGAAAGACAGCACAAAAACAAGAAAAACCTTCAACAGCCCCCCCACACTCCACCCCCCCCCCCCCCCCCAACCCCCCCCCCAACCCCCCCCCCCCCCCAACCAAAACCCATCCCCCCAGACCCTTCCCCCCCAAAAACCTAAAACCAAAACAATAAAAAGAAACAAAATACCAAAATTTATGAAACCAAACAAAACAACAGAACAACTAACAACAAAAAAATAAAAAAAAACGTAAAGATAAAAATAACTCTCAAACGAAGGAAAATAGTTCATAATTCAAAAATATGAAATAGCCTCAACTTAAGTAGAGGATCCATAAGTATAATATAAAAATATAATTTCAGTTATACTTACTAAAGCAGTCAAAAATTTAAGAAAATAATCTTAAAGAGTTTGCTATAGTTCAAGATAATATCCTAATATCCAAAGTGCATCCAAATTATTTTGATTTTGTTAAATATATCGAAAAAGTAAATCAAACCCATCTTTATAATTCAATACACCTTAAAATTTAACTATACAACAAAAAAGTAGAAAGGGAAGGGATGAGGAGAGGGGGGGGTTGTGGAATATGATCGTGTAGTGGGGGTGTGGGTGGTGGTTTCAGGTATATAAATTTTATTTCACGTTCCCAAGATCGTTTTCATATCTACAAATTGATGCATGAAATAAAAGAAATTAACTTCACCAATTTAATAAAGGGAATACCATAACTAAAGAAATTTAAATTAAGTAAAAAAAATATTTTTTTTATAATGAATAAATTTGTTTTGTTTTAATCAGTGCCATGTTTTCATTAAAATGCAATTTCCTCTTGAGCAAATTAACAAATGATCTTTCTTTAAGAAAAAGGGTAAAAACTTTACAAAAAATAGAGAAAAAAAAAAGAAAACATACAAAAACCAAAAAACCTAACCCCCCCCCCCACACAAAAAAAAGCAAAACACAACCAAAAAGCAGACAAAAACACCCTCCAAAAACAAACAAAAAACAAGAAAACAACACAACAACAAAAATGAAAAAACCCCACCATAACAAACAAACAAAACAAAACAAACAACAACAAAAAGCACCCCCCACACTCACACCACAACCTCACCAAACACAGTGCAACACCAAAACAAAAAACATCGAATACCAAACAAATTACCAACAAGAAATAGAACAAGCAAATAACAAAATGAGAGAGAAGAGAAAGATGAGAAAGAAGAGATAAGCCAAATATCATAAAATTAAATTATAATCATAAACTCCAGTGGAAGTTACATATTTCACGGGAAAGACTAAATGAATTCATGATCAGAAAAACAGTCAAATATATGAATCAAGTTAATCCCTTATAGAAAATAAAATGAGAGAGGAGAGGTGTGGGTGTGAGAGAGGGGGGGGATTGAGTGATGGTTGAGGACATCGATAGAAGTGAGAATTGAGATTTATTATGGTACTGGAAATATTAAATGATTTATTGTGTTGAGAGGATGTTTGGGGTAAACAGTTAAGATAGTTTTTTATTTTATTTAAAAAAATTTAAAAAAAAAAAAAAATTCAAATCATTTTTAACTTATTTTGTTATTAAAAAAAATTTAAATTTACCATATTATAAAATAAAATTTAAAAAATTTAAATAAATCAATAATAACCTCATACATATTATACAAGAAAGGAAGAAGAAAGAAAAAAAACAAAAGACACCAGGCAGACTTAAGGTCAAGTGGAGAGGGAGATGAGACAGAAGAGAGAAGAGAGAGGAGAGTTGGATGGAATGAGTTGAGAGAGGCAGATGGAGAGGATGTGGAAGAAGTAAAAAGAAGAGAATAGAAGGGGGGATGGAAATTTTCATATACTCATGAGATTATTCTCAAGATGTGAGAACGCCAAAACGAATCAAAATAAATAATATATTAAAAAAAAGAAAATGGTTATTTTTTTATTATTTAAAGTGAAAGGAAAAAAGGGGGGGGGGGCATGTGTTAGAAAGTCGGGTTAGGAAAAGCAAAAGGGATAGATCTGATTAGGGGTTTCCTTTGTGGGTTTCAAGTTACAAATATAACCCTTTGAAAAAGCCCAATGACTACAAACAACTACTGGCAAATGAAGATGAAAAGAAGCACTTTAATAAAATAGTTTAGGAGAGAGGCATGAGAGGAGGGAGAAGAGACAGAATTAGAAATGTAAAAGTTTAGAGAGAAAAGAGCAGAAGGAAAAATTGATTATGAATCGATTGATAATCTTATGAGGTTTGGGTTGATTGATTGAAATAATCTAGGAAGATGAGAGAGAAGAGAGATTGATGATGAGAGAATCTTTTGAAGGTAAAGAGAGAGAGAAAAGAATAGAGAATGAGCATAGAAAAAAGGATCGGGGTGAGAGAAGCAGAATGCTGAAGAACAATTGGAAGAGGGAGAGGAAAAAGGGGCTGAGGGAGAGAGGAATTGCACATTTCTAATCAGCAAAATACAATACTGGCATGATTGGCCCTTTTTTCATGTCCAATCTAAGCAAAGTTGGAAAACGCCCTAATGCTAACCGCTCAATGCTAAAGAAGTTTGTGGTTTAAAAATGGGAAATTAAAATTTTAAATGGAGTTAATGAGGGTGAAATTTACTTTTAAATTTTTTTGAAAAGTTTTTTGGGGGGGAAACTCTTTTAATTTCCGAAATTTTCAAAAGTGGCGATTCGATCCAATTTCCCAAAAAAAACCCACAGAAAATTTTTTTAATTCCCAAAATTTTGGAAATACCTCCACCCGGGGAATATTACGCTTTAACAGTAACCCGCATATAAAGCATCTTTTTTTTTTTTTTTAAATTTTTTAAAATTCCTTTTTTTTTATTATTTTTTTTAAAATTAGTTTTGTATAAAGTTAAAAAAACTTTATCTTCCACTATTTGGATCTGCTAGTGCCATGGGGACGTTATTAATGGGGGCCATTTTTGTTGACATTGGTTGAAGAGGAACATGTAAACATCGCAAAATGCTGTTGGATTTTAAATGTTTCTACTTCATCCCCTTTTTTGATTGTGCTTTACAAAAAAAACAAAAAAGCCCAAGAAAAGGGAAAAAAGGCAGAAGGGAAGAAGGGGGTTGTTAAAAAAAAAAATTTATAAAATTTAAGTTTTAAATGCTTTTATTCAATTAAATTTTTTTCTCCCTTTCGTTTTCAAATTTTTTTCAATATAAACAAAGGGTGTCCGGAAAGGATTGTTCCAAAAAAGGGCCCCCCCTTTTTTCATAAATTTAATTATTTGAACTTTCAATTAATTTTTAAATTTGTTTTGTTTTTTTTTGTTTTGTTTTTTGTTGTTGTTGTTTTTTGGGGTTTTTTCAATAAATTTTTTTCACATTTTGAAATTTTCTTTTTTTAAAAAAAATTTTTTTTTTTCCTTTTTAAAAAAAATTGGGGGGTTTTTTTTTTTTTCCAATCGCTTAGAGGATTTAATTAAAGGCGAAATCGTTTCACAAAGGGGAATTTAAAAAATTTGAACATGGTTTAAAAAAAAAAAAAATTTTAAAACCCCTTAATTAATAACAAAAACAAAAAGGGCTTCATTTAATTTTTAAAGATCCCCCCACCATTTTCTCATCAGGGTAAAACCACAACCAATTGGCCTTTTAATGGTTTAAAACACACGAATTTTTGGGGCTTTTTAAACCCCCCCCTTTTTAAATGTAAAAAACATTTTTGGGTTTTGGGAAAAAAAAATTCCCCTTTGGAAAAGGGGAAAAGTGGTATAAAATCAAAATTTTTAAAAAAACCTCAAAAAAAGAATTTTAAAAAAAAATTCTAATGTTTTTTAAACTGAATTTTTGGGGAAAAAATCAATATTTACTGAAAAACTGTGGAAATCTACAACCCCCCAGGGGCAGGAACCAATGAAAACACTGGGTGTTTTGTGTTGGGGGGGTCTTATTTTTTTTGTGTTTTGTTTTGTGTGGGTTTTTTTTTTTTGGGGTTTTTTTTGGGTTTTTTTTGGCAATCTATTTTTTTAATTTGTTGTCTGACAACTTAGAAATTTTTAAAAAAAAATTTAAAAAAATTTTTTTGAAAAGAAAAGCCCCGGGGAATCATTTAGCAATTTTTTTTTTTTAATTTAAAAAAAAAAATTTTAAAAAAAAAGGAAAAAAAATTTCAATATTTTGTTTCTTTTTTGGTTTTTTCAAAAAAAGTTTTTTGCCCCGAATTTTTAAATATTTTTTCAAAAAAATTTAAAAAAAACTTTTTTTTTGTCGGTTTTTTAGGAAGGGGGGGAAAAATGAGCAAAACTTAAAACCCTCAAAGGAATCAAAGTTAGGTGGGGGAAAAACAAAAAACAAAAAAAAACAGGTTGTTGTGGAAAAAGAACATTTTTTTAAAAAAAACCCCGTGTTTTAAATTTTTATTGGGAAAAAGGAAAATCCATAAAATTTCCCATTTGGGGAAAAAACTGTTTGGGGAGAAGCCAAAAAGGCCCCAAAAAAATTAAAAAAAAAGAAAACGGGGTTTTTTTTTTTTTTGGACCCCTTTTTATAGGCACATGCGCATACACACATGCGCATGGATGGGATAGCCTGGTGGTTAGAGTGATGTGCTTTGCACTTCTGATCTGCCAACCAGAGTTAGAATCTCAATCAAGGGGATTTTCCCTCCTGGAGTGAACATCAGTGCTGACAACCACTCCCTTCCAAAAGTCCTTCAAATGAGACTACAAACCCAGGCCCCCTGTGCAAATGCATATAGAATATCATGTGCACATGTTAAAACCTGTTTTGCTTTTTGGAAGAGCAGGCCATTGTGTGCCGGTGGGAACGGATAACAAAATTGACAAAACTGCATACACACGGGGTCTGGATGTTTAAAAAAACAGCACATGAGTGCTTAGTCCATTATTCTCATCATGCAATCCCATTCATTAATCTGCAGAGGGATGGGCTTTGTGTTTCAATTCTCCCAAGACACATACTTGCTGAATATGTGACAACAGTGCCCCAATAACTCCTCATTGAGTGACAGTGCCAACTCCACTCCCTCAAAAGTCCTTTGGATGAGACTATAAACTGAAGTCACATGTGCGAACGCGCACAAAACATTTTGCATACAAGTTAAAACCTGTTCCGCTTTTTGGAAGAGTAGGCCATTATGTGCCGGTGGGAACGGATGACAAAATTGACAAAACTGCATACACACAGGGACTAAATGTAAAAAAAGCTCATGAGTGCTTATTCCTAAAAAAGAAAAAAAAATTTTAAGTGCTTATTCCTTTATCCTCGAAGTAAAAGAATAAGTACAAACAATTTTTTTTAAATAATACAACTCCTCAAGAGTCAAACCAAGCAGTTTCATCCCTTTCCATTTCTGTTGCCTCAGAGAGTGCTCCAAGAAACTCATGCTGGAAAACGACGCCCTTCAGAGCCAGATGCTGTCGACAGAGCGGGACACCATCGACGTCATCACCTACCTGAAGAAACAGGACCACGAAAAAGACGCGCACTTGGAGCGCCTCCAGAACCAGATCGAGAACTGCGCCGAGACCAGCGTCAGGAGAAGGAAGCGCTGGTGGAAGACTTCTGCAAGCAGATCAACGACCTGGAAGAGAAACTGGGGGAGAAAATGAGGGAGGTGGAGATGATGCAGAGCGAGCTGAAGATGGTGAAAGAATTTCGACGGAAGCGCGCCATGATGCAGAAAGAGTTGGATGAGGTCAGTCAGGATTGTTGTGGGGTTTTATGGTTTTGTTTCTCTGGTGGTTACTACTACTCCAGGAGTTTGATGATCTCAAATTTTAGCGTGTGTTTCCAAGGGTAAGTATCCCAGTTTTGCTTTGGGTGAGAGTATTATGCTAAGTGTGTGTGGTGAGTAAAACACACACACACACTACACACACTACTGTTATAATAAACAAGTAAACCTTTGAGGTTGTTGCGTTCGATGCCCAGCCTCGCCCTTTCTTCCCAGTTTGACAAAATCAGAGCAATTTGAAGGTACCTTCGGATGAGCACATAAACCAAGGACCCGTGTGGGAACCCCACGCAGACATCTTGCAGACCATTAAATCCTGTTCCGCTTTTCGAACAGAGAGTAGGCCTTTGTGCTGGTGGGAATAGAGAACAAAATTAACAAAACCGCATACACAGAGGGACTGGATGTACAAAGCACAGAGTGCTATTCCATTATCCTCGATATAAAATGATAAATAAAATAAATAATAAAAAATAAATAAATAAATATTATCTGTGATTTAACGCTATTCCCACATTTTAAAACTCTTGTTGCACATGAAACAGTAACATTTTTATATACAGGGATGCGCACATCATTCAGAAATTTATATGACTCAAAGACAGAATAAATAGCATGTTCTCCTTCACTCTCAAATGCAGCAATCTTATCTACTAGCCACTCAACATGTTACACACAAACATCAGAAACTTCACTGAGATTTCCAACATGTATAATCACAAAAAGAAACACCATCAAATCTCCACATAACATCATGCCACTTCTCATTCAACTGATTTGAACTTGTTAATAACATTTCATTTCATATCAAATAAATTAATTAAAATAAAACAACAAGCATCATCATATCGCGACGCACTACAAAGAATGTAAACCAAAGTCCTGTATGTAAACACATGCAGAACATCTTGTGCACATGTCAAGACTCCATCCACCTTTTTGTGTAGAAGTACAGGCCAGCTATGGCCATTGGCATGGATAACATAGATCATACCCAGCATGCACCCTGCTACCTGGAGAGGGATGAGCTCCACCAGACACAACTTGCCCAAGACACACCGCCTGGACATTTCAGTTTTGTTGCCTCAAAGATTCTGCAAGGAGTTCAGGGGAAAGGGCAAGATGTCAAGTCATAATTATTTTTCTCCTAGTTGATATAACGTTGATGATGATGATAATGATAATGATGTGTGTGTGTGTGTGTGTGGGTGTGTGTTTTTGGGGTGTGTGTGTGTGTGTGTGTGTGTGTGTGTGTGTGTGTGTGTGTGTGTGTGTGTGTGGACTTGACACAGATCAAGGATCATGCACAACGCCAACAGGGACCACAAGGCCACTCTGGCACGCATGGAGCAAAAATTCTTTGAGGAAAAAGTAAGTCTGGCTGGATAGGGTGTCTGCTTGGTTGACGGGTGGGTTGGTAGGCAGGTTGGTTAGTTGGCTGGCTGGTTAGTTGGTTTGGTGGGTGGATAGGTGGGTAAGCTGGTTGGCTGGCAGTTATCTGGTGTCTTGATGGACTGGTTTGTTGTTGGGGGGGGGGGGGGGGTGGATGGCAGGTTGGATGGATGGATGGAGGATAGTTTGTGGTTTGGAGGGTGGGGGTGATGGTTTGATGGGTGGGATTTAGGTTGGGTGGATAGATGGATAGTTTAATGGATGTATGAATGGGTGTTTCATTGAATGGTATGTTGGATGGATGAATTTGTGGTAGGTTGGATGGATGGGTGGATAGATAGGCTGGATGGATGGGAAGTTCTATGGATGGGTGGGTAGTAGGATGGGTGTATGAATGGTTGGTTGGATTGATGGACAGTATGTTGGATGGATGGATGGTATGGTTGGGTGGGTTTTTTTTAATGGATGGTAGGTTGGTTGGATGGATGGGTAGTGGGTTGGTATGTAGGTTGGATGGTTGATGGTTTGGTTGGATGGATGGTAGGTTGGATGGTTGATTGTCAGTCTGGTTGTTTTCTTCTCTGGCTCTTACGTTCCCGTATCTGCCAGACTGCCTGTCTGTAAGTCTCCTATTTCTCTTTTTTGTGCCTCTCATGTCCGCGTGTGGTGTGTGTGTGTGTGTGTGTGTGTGCGTGTTGCGTGTTTGCGTGGTGGTGCGTCCGTGCATGTGTGGGTGTGTGTGTGTGTGTGTGTGTGGTGTACACCAGGGGGCTGGGGGCTCTGTTTGTCTGCCTTTCTGTGTCATACCTGCCTGTTTGTTCTCTCTGTATTTGTCTCTACCTCTGTCTATCTGTCTGCTTGTCTGTTTGGCCATCCATCTGTCTGTCTGGAACCCCCCCCTCCTCTCCCCTGCTGTCTCTCTCCTTTATGATTATCATATATCATTTTCCTTACACACAGATCAGTGTATCAGCCCTTTCACATTGTTTTGCACACTCTTTCAGATGCGTCTACAACAAGAGGCAAATCAGAAGATCGCGGAGCTGGCAGAAAAAGCGCACACTGAAGCCATTACGTAAGGGTACCAGTGTATTGAATGTTGATAAGTGAAAGGGAGAGAGAGTAAGAGAGAGACTCTGTGTGTGTGTGTGTGTGTGCATGAGTGTGTGTGTGTGAGTGCGTATGCACATATGTGAGTGTGTGTGCATTTCATACTCAAAATGTGTATGTGTGCGTGCACAAATGCACAAATACGTGTATGCATGTTATCATGAAAGACATTCATGGATATTCCCTGGTAAACTGCAATGGGCCACTGATCATAGGTCAGGTTCAACATCAATCAACTATCATGGTAACCTGTGGGGGGGGGGGGGGGGGGGGGGGGGGAGTGCCTCCTTTTCATTTGGTAGGGTCCCTCAAGTGTCTCACTTCCATTCCTTTGTGTGATTAGGATGATAACGATCTGGAAAGGAATGCTATTGACACCAACCTAAAGGAGTCAGTTGTTGGAAGTGATAGGCTAGTCACCAAAGTAATGATGGTGAATGAAGCAGAGTGTTATCTCACAGTATAATGCCTCTAACACATGTTGCTTTGCCTTGTTGTTCATTCTGTTCTGTGTCTCTGCCATGAAAGGGGTGTAGTTGATGAAAAGTAGAGGGTGAAGTGGCTTACCTGTCAGTGAGTTTTTTCAATACAGTTTGTGGGATATCTCCTGCTACATACTAGGTAATGTCTTTTTGGTTTTTTGTATCACATTCTACATTGTCTGTACTTTCCAAAAATGTATAGGTTAACCTATCTAGTGTTAATCATAAGCATGTATATAAAAACCCTAAAACAGAACAAGGTAGCCTCGGCTAACAATTCTTGGTTTTAAGTGCAGTTCCTGTGAGCGCCAATAATTATATCCAGCAGTGCAAGGGTTAAGGCTGTTACTCAAATCACAGTTTTTAACACAACAACCAAACAAAAATACCAAATCCATATATACAGAGAGATCATGCTTTTGTTCAAAGTGCTGACTTAAGATGTAAAAGTTTTTTGCTGTAGTTCTCGTACTCATTCATAGTGTTGAAATTGCTGCAGTTGTTGTTGTTGCTGCTGCTGCTGCTGCTTTTTATAAATCTGTCACCACAGAAAAGTTTGTTGTTGTAGTTCTTGTTGTTCATATTGTTGATGTTGCTGCTATTGTGTGCTGCTGCTGCTTGTATGAATCTTTCCGTTTTCTTCCATTGTTTTCAACGGGGAAAAGGAGGGGGGAGGGTGCGGGGGGAAAAATGGGAGAAAAAGAGGTCAACGGCAGAGGGTTTGCAGGAGAGGTCATCAGGCCAAGCAGCAGAAGGAGCAGATCGAGATGGTGGTAGGAGAAGGTGGAAGGGGCGGGGGAGGAAGAGGTGGAGGAAGGGGGAGAAGAAATTTGGAGGTGTTGGTGTGGTGGTTTAGCGGTGGTTGAGGAGAAAGGTGTATAATGAAGATAAGGAGATGGAAGATCTTAATGATATCAGTGGAGATTACTTTGGTGCTAATGACAAAAATAATGATAAAATGATGAAGATGACAATGATGTTACTGCTGCTGACATGAATGAGAGCCATTATAACTTGTTTTGTAAATTGGAAGAGGGAGAGTAGTGGGGAGAGTGTAGAGAGATAGACTGAGAAGGAAATTAATGAAAATCTTTGTAGGTTGTTGCATTTGTAGTATGTTGAGGGTTAAAGGCCAGAGAGAAGTGGATCAGTGATCAATGTGATGAGATCGAAAAAAACATGAAAGTGGGCAACAGTAAAAAGGCATACGACACCCTGAAGAAACTCACAAAACCACTTCAAACCAAATCATCAGTCATTGAAGACAGCTCCGGAAACCTCCTCACAGAAAGCTCAGCTGCATTGAACAGGTGGTCTGAATATTGTCAAGAACTGTACAACTACCCAATACAACCTGACAAGAGCATAATAGAAGAGAAAGCAGCAACATCAAGAGCACCCTCGCCATTACCTATACTGAGGGAAGAAGTGGAAGAAGCCATCCGCAGCTTACCAGTAGGAAAGTCCCCAGGAGCAGACAATATACCAGCAGAGCTGCTCAAGCATGGGGGCGAAACAGTCATCACATATGTTACAGCTATCTGTCAGAAGATTTGGGAGACAAAACAGTGGCCAACAGACTGGACACAATCACTCATCATACCCCTGCCCAAGAAGGGGAATTTACGCCAATGCCAAACTATAGAACAATCAGCCTCATCAGCCACGCCAGCAAGATCATGCTCAAAGTTATTTTGAATCGACTCAAGAAGGAGGCAGAAGAACACCTTGCAGAGGAACAAGCTGGGTTCAGGGCAGGCAGGAAGCACAAATCGAACAGATTTTTAACTGCCACATCATGATGGAAAAACATCTTCAACATCAGAGAGACCTGTTCCACAACTTCATCGACTTCAAGAAGGCTTTCGACAGAGTATGGCACGAAGGCCTGTGGCAGGTCCTCAGAATGTTTGGCATTGAAGAAGGACTAGTGCAAACCATTCAAGCACTATACAACACCACAAGCAGTGCAGCCTTCTGAACAATCAGGTCGGAGACTACTTCAAAACCACAGTTGGGGTCCGACAAGGATGCCTGTTATCTCCAGTCCTGTTTGATCCTGTTCTTGGAAAACATGAGAGAGACCCTCCATGACTTCCACTCTACCATCTCCATTGGCGGCAGACCCCTCAACAACTTACGGTTTGCGATGACATTGACCTCATGGGCGGATAGTATACACAGAGCTGCAAGATTCTTACGACCAGACTTGAGAACAGAGCTGGAGCATATGGGATGGAGGTGAGCTCAGAGAAAAGTAAAGTACTTGTGAACAGCATGAGCAATGCCACGCTAAATTTACATGAACGGCCAACAACTGGAGGAGGTAGACGCTTTTAAATACCTCGGCGCTTACACTCACAAAGGACGGGCGATCGACGACAGAAATCAAAGTCAGAATAGCCATGGCAACATCTTCCATGACAAAACTCACCACATATGGAAAAGTAAAGAGATCAGTTTCCCAATCAAACTAAAGCTCTACAAAGCCCTAATTCAGTCGATCCTGCTGTACGGAAGTGAAACCTGGACATTGACTGCTGAAACAGCAAAGCGAATCCAGTCATTCGAAACAAAATGCCATAGAAAACTACTGGGCATATCCTGGAGAGAACGAAAGACCAACGAATTTGTCAAGAGTCAAATAACACGGCTGGCAGGTCCACAGGAACCCCTTCTCACCATCGTCAAGAAGAAAAAGCTGACATGGTTCGGCCACGTCACCCGCCACAACACTCTGCCCAAAACAGTACTGCAGGGAACACTCGAAGGTGGCAGAAGGAGGGGAAGACAGAACAAGTCATGGATGGACAACATCAGAGAATGGACCAGGATGAATGACTCGGCACTACTGCGCAGAGCCGAGGACCGAGATGGATGGAGGAGGCTTACCACGGCATCGTCTTTCATGTCTCCCCCACGACCGCCAAGGTCACGGGTCTGATGATGATGATGATGAGGGTGCATGTTCATGTCTTTGATTCAGTGTGTGAAAGGAGAAAAGAGCATGAGGGGATAGATGAGTGTGAGAAATATATGTATGCATGCCTGTATGTGAAGATAATATGCATTGTATACATAGTCAATCTAAGGCAACTTTTAACAACATGAAATGCATTTTTACCAACAGTAAGATAAGCCTCAAGACAAAGATCCATGTTTTGAGAGCCTACGTATGGTCCATTCTTCTGTACGGATGTGAGTGCTGGACCCTAGCCAAAGACACAGAACAGCGACTAGAAGCAGTGGAAATGTGGTTCGTCCGAGAGAATCATGAAAATCTCATGGACAAAAAGAAAAACTAATGCAGAAGTAATGGAAATGGCTGGGTACAAGAGATCCCTTCTCAACACCATCAGAGAAAGACAGCTCAAATTTTTCGGCCATATAATCAGGGCTGACGGACTAGAGAAACTGTTATGGAGTGGCAAAATCTGTGGAAACAAGAGCAGAGGAAGACAACGCACAAAATTCACAGACAGCTTAAACAAATTCGCAACGAATAAAGAGGGCACTAACAATGAGCTCATGAGAGGGACCGAGAACAGGGAAGAATGGAGAGCCATGATCGTCGATGTCTGCAGGACCAGACCGGACACTTGAAGAAGAAGATACATAGTCATAAGCAACAAAAAGCAAAACAACAAAAATAAATTCATAGTCATAAGCACTGAATGTTGCACAAACATGGTAATGGTCAAAGTTTTCCATTCTGCATATTTGAATTTTTTTTTTTTAAAGCTTTGTTTCCAAAGTTTCTTTCGAAAAAAACATACACCAGCACCCCTTTTCTTGTGAAGCATATACTCCTAACCAAAGAACGCTCCAAACTAAATTTCTCTCCATCATTTTTTCCCCTTCAGCTTCAAGACAAAGTGCGGGCTCTGGAGAAAACCCTCAGCCATATCGTCAGAGAGTTTGAAACAGAGAAACAAATGATCACGGACAACGCTCGCGTGGAGAGTGAGGCAGCCCGCGTGGAGCTGGCCAAGCTGCAGCGTGTGATCGAGATGAAGACCAAGGAGATGGCCAAGGTCAAACGCCTGGCCAAGAGCATTCTGGATCAGCGCACCGAGCTGGAGCGATTCTTCTTGGAGTCCCTCGAACATGTCAAGCAGGAAATCGCCGCCAACCAGTGAGTTGGGGTTTTGTGGAGGTTTTATTGTGGGTTGGTTGTTGTTGTTTTGGTTTTTTTTTCGGGGGGGGGGGGGTTAGGGGGGGGGGGCATTATTTGGGGAGGGGGGTGTTTTTTACTCTTTTTTTTGGAGGGAGATTGTTGGGGTGGGTTGTTTTTTGTTGGGGTTTTTTTTGGGGGGGGGGGGGGAGTAATGTTTGTTAATTATGGTTTGTTGGTGTGGTTTTTGGTTTTAGGAAGACTTTGGGGGAGATGAGGGGTAGGGTGGAAATCTGTTATGCTGGTGGTGTGAGAGTTAAGATGGAACAAAATCGGAGTTTGTGATCATCATCATAGTTTGAGTGTATGTACAAACATGCTTGCACACACCTTGAACACACACGCACACATACATGCATGCACACGCACACACACACACTCTGTCGCTCTCTCCCTCACACACACACACACACACACACACACAACACACGCATACACACCACATGCACACACACCAACACACAGCATACACACCACACATACACACACACACACACACTCACTCACACACACACATGATGACTCATACATATGCACAATTCTGCTATGATTTTATTCCAATTCAAATCATCATCATATCACCACCATCCCATCATCATAATCATCATTGTCATCATCATCAGTCATTATGAAAATCATGATATGCATCGTATATATGTATTCATCTAATATGAAATCAGTCTTATTCTTGTCTAACAGCAAACGGGTCTGGTCGTAAGGTAAATGCCACTGCCAAGATTTCACAAGTAAAGGAAAACGAAAACAAATCGCCAAGAAATATGTTGTTTCTGAACACTTTGCATTTCTTTTTCTTCATGATATTCACATTCACATGTCACTTTTTCTATGCATAGAGTTTACAATTTTGGTTCACCACTTGCCCTCTTTATGCATGATTTCCACTTTCAGTTTGGCCCAGGCCTAAAGCTGTGCTGTGTCAGTTATTGATGTAAGCTAAGTGCCAACATCTACATTAACATGTTGTTATGCTTTAAACTCTTTATGTTGAGATTGTCTTCAGCCATGACATGCTCTAACCATGGCAACTTGTTTTCTCCATACAAGGAGAAAAACATTTCTGTGAAGTCAGATTATGGCTGTCTATAGACAAATGTTCAAACAAGCAAACTGTAAATGTAGTGTGTACTTACGGTGAAACAGTGATTGCCAGGTGGGATGAAGGAGTCAGAGTGTGGCATGTTCTAGGTGAACTCCAGGGTGTTAAGCTGGGGAATGCCCAACGTAAACATCATAACATGTAGTGTGCAAAATCAGTTGTAGTCGTTGGTTTGGCAGGGAGGGGGTGGGGGTTGCTTTCTTTCTTTCTTTCTTTCATTTTTAAAAACAAAATCAGTATTTGAGTCTGAATTTTTAAACAGGTATGGATGCTTCACATTTGCTAAACTTCTAACTAAGACAGCCACTGATTGTGTGTGTGTGTGTGTGTGTGTGAGAGAGAGAGACAATTTTTTTTTTGTTGACAATTTTTTTATTTCGAGGATAATGAATAAGCACCCATGTGCTTTTTTACATCCAGTCCCCGCCCTTAAGGATATATATGATAATAATAATAAAATAAAGCCCATAGCAATACACTTACACAGCTTACGGAAAAAATATCTACACAAAAATCCCCACAAAAATCACCAAAGAGAGAGAGAGAAAAAAAAAAGTAGCAACAAGTAAGAAAGAAAGCAGAACAGAAAACACGAGAAACAACCGAAAAAATAGCAAGAACCAAGAGCAAAACAAAAACGGCAACAACAAGGGGAGAGGGAACAAACCGAATAGTCCCCCCTCAAAAAAGCAACAACAACCCCAAAAACCCAAACCAAAACAGAACCAACAAAGCAAAACCTCTATAAAAAATATAGGAGAACAAACCACGTAAATAGTTTCATTTTTGGCTAACAGAAAGAAACGTCAGAGAGAGAGAGAGAGAGAGGGAAAAAGAGAGAGAGAGAGAGAGAGAGAGAGAGGAGAGAGAAGAGAGAGAGAGAGAGAGAGAGAGAGAGAGAGAGAGAGAGAAAAGAGAGAGAGAGAGTAACCTATGTATATAATGTCCTCCACATACAGCTTGCACTTTGAAAATATTTTTCAGTTTTTTTCTTGCTTTACATTTTTTTTTGTGGTGAGTATTGGTTGCTTACATCAGACAATGAGACATGTTAAATATCACTCAAAGCTTTTTTTTGTTGTTGTCTTTTTCGCATAAAACCACCTTAATTGTGTTTTGGAGGGTTTTGTTTTGGGTTTTTATTGGGGGGGTTTCTTTTTGTTTGGTTGGGGGGGGGGGGGGGGGCAGCGTGGAGGAAGACTTTTATTTTAGCAGTATTTTTTAGTTGAATATTATGACTTTTAAGCCTTTTTTCCTTTTCTTATAAGCTTCATTTATTTTCATCAAATATGGTGACCCATTTTCAAAGGTATGAACAGTTAACATTTCACAATAAAATTCTTCCATTCAGCTTCTGAAAAAGCAGATAGAAATTAAGAAAAAAACGATACACAGAGAAAGAAAAAGCTTTTGATGTCAGCAGCTGTTGTTTTATGTTGATGTTGCCATGATCAGATCGCGCTTTGATGATGCTGTATGAATTATTATCTTATCTGTTATGTGTGTCTGAAGTCTCTGTGTTTGTCTGCCAGTCCATCTGAACCTCTGCCTGTATGCTGGTCTGTCTGTTTGTCTGTCTGTCTGCCTGCCTGCCTGTCTGTCTGTCTCCCTCCCCCCCCCCCCCTCTCTCTCTCTCTCATTTTGTGTTTATTCCTGATGTTTTACTGATTGTTATGATGTGTAAGTGTGTGTGTGTTTACAAGGACACATTGTAAGACTAGGCTTGGCTTAAAATCTTTGTCCTTGCGTATTAAAGGTCATTCATTCATTTATTCTCTCTTTGTCTTAGTCTCTCTCTCTCTCTCTCTCTCTCTCTCTCTCTCTCTCTCTCTCTCTCTTCTCTCTCTCTCTCTCTCTCTCTTACTCTCCCTCTTTCTGTTTTCCTTATCTTGGTATTCTCAATGTCTCTGCCTCTCTGTCTCTGTCTTTCTCTGAATAATTATACTTTGAGGGTTTAATTTTTTGTTTCTTTTCCATGTGTTTTTCTTATGACTGTAAGTTGGGAGAAGGGAGGCACCGTGGTCGAGTGGTTTAGGCGGTTGACTCGTGATCCAGAGGTCGCGGGTTCGATCCCCGCTCGGCTCGGTGTTGTGTCCTTGGGAAGGACACTTTACTCCTATTTTCCTCACTCCACCCAGGTGTACAAGTGGGTACCAGCTCTGCTGGGGAAGTATCTGGCGACAGACTAGCGTCCTGTCACAGGGGTGGTGAAAAACCATCAGTTCGCTTAACGCTACAGAAACCGGGATAAGCTCCGGCTCTATGGGCCTTCTGGCTCGAAAGAACATACTTTTAAGTTGGG
The DNA here is from genome assembly GCA_028751875.1 of Rapana venosa. Lineage (NCBI taxonomy): Eukaryota > Metazoa > Mollusca > Gastropoda > Neogastropoda > Muricidae > Rapana > Rapana venosa. Next base: position 8,006,620 of record CM054137.1, read on the forward strand.
AGAAACAGTGAGTTTTGTTTTTTTAATTCTTTTATTTCGAGGATAATGGAATAAGCACTTATGTGCTTTTTTTCATCCAGGCCTTGTGTGTATGCATTAATTTGTGTAAATTTTGTCATCTGTTTCCACCGGCACACAATGGCCTACTCTTACGAAAAGTGGAACAGGTTTTAATGTGTGCGCAAGATGTTCTGCGAGCGTTTGCACACGGGACCTCAGTTTATAGTCTCATTAGAAGGACTTTTGGGGAGAGTGGAGTTGGCACTGATGTTAACTCCAGAGAAAAAATCCTCTTGAACGGGAATTGAACTCGGGTCAGTAGATCACGAGCGCATCACACTAACCACCAGGCTACCCCATGAACACATGTGTTTTAAACAAAAAATTTTTATTCGTTGGGAACAACCTAACACCAATACATGAAATGAGTTCAACAACCTCTTTTGTCTTCTTCTTCTTCTTTTGTTTCTGCTGCTGCTGCAGTTGTTGTTGTTAGTCCTTCGGATGAGACTATAAACCGAGGCCCCGTGTGCAAACGCATGCAGAACATCTTGCGCACATGTTAAATCCTGTTCCGCTGTTCGAAAGAGTAGGCCATTTTGTGCCGGTGGGAACAGATTAAAAACATTTTTAAAACCGCATACACACACATAAATAAAATTTATAAAAAATAAAAACATATTTTAAATTGTCATCTGAGCACTTTGATTTGTTGCTTTACAAGATTCAGCGCTATATAAATTCCATACATTATTATTATTATTATTATTATGGTGGTGGTGGTATTGTTATCAGTGGTAGTTATCGTAGCTACAGGGGTAGTAAAAGTGTTGCTGCTGCATGGATGCAATTGCTGTTGTGTCATTATTATCATTATTATTGTTAAGATTGAAAATGGCAGGATGGTTAAAACATTCACGTGCCTAACAAGTAAACATTCTGGGTTCAATTCCCAGTCTTGCCCTTTCTTCCCAGTTTGACAAGTAAAATCAAAGTGAATGTCAAAGTCCTTCAGATGAGACTATAAACCAAGGCTGCGTGCGTGAATGCACGCAGAACATTTTTGGAAAAGCAGGCCATTTCATACCAATAGGAACAGATGACAACATTTTCAAAACACACTTGCCCACAGGTATTGTATTCAGACACCATCCCCCAACTCAGAATGCGCCTTTCTAAATGGTGGTGGTTTTGGGGAGGGGGGGGGGGGGGGTAATATATGGTCGCATTCGCAAAATTCTCGTTATTGATGACGGTTGGAGCTCAAGCAGAAGAACAAAAACAAAATCAACAAAAAATCATTATTGTCATTATTATCACTATCATCATCATCATTGTCATCATCATCATCATCATCACTAAACAGGTGAAGCGATCTTGCAGGACGCAGTACAGGCGAGATGCCCATGCAGCCTACCAGGAAAAAATGCTGGCGGCTCACACAGGCAAGACGGATTATCCCAAGATTCGAACCTTCAACCATGCACAAAACAGCACCAACAGCGTTTTCAAAGACATCGAAGCAGCTGAGCGACTGTGAGTAGACATTTGTACAGCATTTGCTGTAGATCATTGTAAAGTTATGAACTTTATGCTGAGTTATTTTTGGTGAGGGAGGTGGATGGGGGGGGGGGGGGGGGGGTATATCTATATATATATATATATATATATATATATATACAGATATAATAGATATATATACATACATACATATATACATACATACATATATTTGTTGTTTTTTGTTATTGTTTTTTCATTCCGCAATTAGAGCTCTGAGGTTTACCAGTGGTGAAATGTTGTGACTGCCACCGTTTTTGCCCACCATGAAGGTAGCCTGTTCTGACTTTGGGATGCACTGGTATATATACATATATTCTGTACATGTATGGATTGTGTAGAAAGTGTAGGCAAGGAAGATAAAGTGCTAAAACATACATATGTGTGAGACACACAGCTGTGCACTGCACCTACATAGACATGTGCATGCACAGATACACACATACCTGCATGTACACATTCATGAACACATGCACACATGCCTGCCTGCTAGCTCTCAAATATACACACACTTGTGCATCAAACATGAATATGTTTGTGTGTGTTTGTGTGTGTGCATGTATGGTTAAATGGTGTGTATGTATCACACACACACACACATTACACACACATGCGCACACATGCACACACACACTTTTGCAAAGGGTTGGAGAGAAAACTGCATGCATGGAGGTGTGTGTGTGTGTGTGTGTGTGTGTGTGTGTGTGTGTGTGTTGTGTTGTGTGTGTGTGTGTGTGTGTGTGTGTGTGTGTGTGTGTGTGTGTGAAATGATATTAGGAACGACTGTGATCACAAGTATATATACATATACATCATTTGATGATATGTTTGGATGAGTTTGACAGTTGTGCATTTGCAAAATTTTGGTGTGCGTATGTGTGTATGTGTGACTGTGTGTGTGTGTATGAAATAACTTTAGAAACGGCTGTGATGACAGGTATTTATATACATTTAATTTGATTATACGTTTGGGTGAGTTTGGAGGTTCTGTGCACATAAAGTGCTGTTGTGTGCATGTTTGCTAAGGGGTTAGGGGTGTTGTGGTGGTGGCTTTGTGTGTGTGTGAGTGTATTGTGTGCGTGTGTGTGTGTGTGTGTGCCTGTGGTTGTGTGTGTGTGTGGATTTGGGTTACTTTTTTGTTTTTGTTGTCTTTTTGTCATATGCCCATGCATAAATGATCAAAGTACTTTTACCTCCAAAATTTACAATGTATATGTGGTGGATTTGATATACAATTATCAACTTGTCCATAAATGCGTTTTATGAATATACACTTTGAATACTGATGCAAAACATTTTCCTAATGTGTCACAGTTGTTGTTCTTCATTTTCATCATTAACACTATCACAAATTGGTGTTGTGCTTGCTTTAATTAACAATAAGTAATTCAGAGAGTTGCCTGCAAAATATGGCTTTTGAATATGGATTCATGTGCGTATGTTCAACATATACAAAGTCCTGTGTATTTAGCAGTGCACTTATAATTAGCATAGATTCATTTGTACTTTGTTGTAGTGATACTATTATATTCTTTTGTACCTACCTACTGTTTACCTTCATCCCACATACCTCCACACTTTTTTCTCCTCCCCTCCCCACTCCCTCTCCCCACATATTGATATATGCTGGTATATCCACACACACACACACACACACACACACACACACACACACACACACCACACACCCACACACACTACACACACACACATACACACACACACACACACACACACACACAGAGGCATGCGCACACTCATGCATGCATGCACATACACACCATTCACACACACACATACACATACATCAGGAAAAGATGTGCTTTATTTGATCATGCTTTAGCTTTTACACAGTAACTGCAGCTTTTTCTCTTTTTTCCCCATATTTTTAAGGGAGTAAAGTTAGGGGGTGGAGGGAAGCAGAGCAGATGACATTGTAGACTGTCACTTGTGCTTCCTTCCCTTATCATAAATGCTTGGGTTGTTTTTTTAAGATGATGGAAATAAATAAAGAGGAAGATGAACAGAAGAAGAAAAGACAAAGAGGAGGGAGAAGGAGACGAAGATGGAAGAAGGAGAGAAGAAGAAAAATAAGTAGAAGAAGAGAAAAAACACAGAAGAAAGAAAGAAAAAAGAAGAAAGAATGAAAGAAGTTGGAGGGTCAAGGAGAAGACACAAAGAGAAAAGTTTTTAAAAAACCAAAAAAACCTGTACTGTCTGATATTGGCATACGCGTGCTTCCAGTTTTGTTGTTATGCCAGTGGAAGTATCATAAAGTTAACACACCAAAAATGTGTCTCTCAATACTAAAAGTTGTAGTTTTAGAAAGAAAAAAAAATCAATGTCATTTTGCTGTTCGTGGGATTTTCTTTTGTTTTGTTTGTCTTTTTGTTGTTCATTTGTTGTTGTTTCAATACACTCAGTACTAGTGTTGTAATCATATCCAGAGATGGTTGAGCTTTTTCACACATTTGGTTTTTATCATATAGTGCAGTGCTGTCATAAACCTGTGATATATAAAAACAGTATTGATTCCTTTGTTGTTGTTGGGGGTTTTTTTATTTGACACTGTTTCCTGCTTGAGCATTCTAGATCAGGAAAAGCTTTTATCACTTTTGCTTTTCAAACCTGCTTCCCCCCTCTCCCCCCCCCCCCCCCCCCCCCCCCCCCCCCCCCCCCCACCCCCCCCCCCCCCCCCCCCCCCCCCCCCCCCCCCCCCCCCCCCCCCCCCCCTTCCCCACCAGTGTTGTTGTCGGTGGTCATAGGAAATATATCATGGCAGTTTTCCCAAAAGTTAATCCATTTTCATCTCTGTTTTGTTTGCTTCACCAACTGCAGGAGGAGACTGAAGTAAGTCAAGTCGGAAAGCCTGTATGATATGTAGCTACACAGCAGAATGAAGGAAAGAACAAGTGAAAGCCTGTATGATATGTAGCTACACAGCAGGGAATGAAGGAAAGAACAAGTGTAAGCCTGTATGATATGTAGCTACACAGCAGGGAATGAAGGAAAGAACAAGTGAAAGCCTGTATGATATGTAGCTACACAGCAGGGAATGAAGGAAAGAACAAGTGTAAGCCTGTATGATATGTAGCTACACACAGCAGGGAATGAAGGAAAGAACAAGTGAAAGCCTGTATGATATGTAGCTACACACAGCAGGGAATGAAGGAAAGAACAAGTGTAAGCCTGTATGATATGTAGCTACACACAGCAGGGATAATGAGAAAGAACAAGTGTAAGCCTGTATGATATGTAGCTACACACAGCAGGAATGAAGGAAAGAACAAGTGTAAGCCTGTATGATTATGTAGCTACACACAGCAGGGAATGAAGAAAGAACAAGTGTAGCCTGTATGATATGTAGCTACACAGCAGGGAAGGAAGGAAAGAACAAGTGAAAGCCTGTATGATATGTAGCTACACACAGCAGGGAATGAAGGAAAGAACAAGTGTAAGCCTGTATGATATGTAGCTACACACAGCAGGGAATGAAGGAAAGAACAAGTGTAAGCCTGTATGATATGTAGCTACACACAGCAGGGAATGAAGGAAAGAACAAGTGTAAGCCTGTATGATATGTAGCTACACAGCAGGGAATGAAGGAAAGAACAAGTGTAAGCCTGTATGATATGTAGCTACACACAGCAGGGAATGAAGGAAAGAACAAGTGAAAGCCTGTATGATATGTAGCTACACACAGCAGGGAATGAAGGAAAGAACAAGTGTAAGCCTGTATGATATGTAGCTACACACAGCAGGGAATGAAGGAAAGAACAAGTGTAAGCCTGTATGATATGTAGTACACACAGCAGAATGAAGGAAAGAACAAGTGTAAGCCTGTATGATATGTAGCTACACACAGCAGGGAATGAAGGAAAGAACAAGTGTAAGCCTGTATGATATGTAGCTACACAGCAGGGAAGGAAGGAAAGAACAAGTGAAAGCCTGTATGATATGTAGCTACACACAGCAGGGAGATGAAGGAAAAAAACAAGTGTAAGCCTGTATGATATGTAGCTACACACAGCAGGGAATGAAGGAAAGAACAAGTGTAAGCCTGTATGATATGTAGCTACACACAGCAGGGAATGAAGGAAAGAACAAGTGTAAGCCTGTATGATATGTAGCTACACACAGCAGGGAATGAAGGAAAGAACAAGTGAAAGCCTGTATGATATGTAGCTACATACAGCAGGGAATGAAGGAAAGAACAAGTGTAAGCCTGTATGATATGTAGCTACACACAGCAGGGAATGAAGGAAAGAACAAGTGAAAGCCTGTATGATATGTAGCTACACACAGCAGGGAATGAAGGAAAGAACAAGTGAAAGCCTGTATGATATGTAGCTACACACAGCAGGGAAGGAAGGAAAGAACAAGTGTAGAATGTTTGGTTTAGAGACACTAACAGTGTCAGGCGTATAGCCATCCAAGATGAAGAAGAGGGAAAAGTGATGGAAGAAATATCACATTGTCCATGGTTTTTTTTTTTATTTTATTTTTTTTATATTTATTTTATTTTATTCTTTTATACCGAGGATAATGGAATAAGCACTTATGTGCTTTTTTACATCCAGTCCCCGTGTGTATGCGGTTTTGCAAATTCTGTCATCTGTTCCCACCGGCACACAATGGCCTACTCTTCCGAAAAGCGGAACAGGATTTAACGTGTGCGCAAGATGTTCTGCGTGCGTTCGCACACGGGACCTCGGTTTATAGTCTCATCTGAAGTGGGAGTGCTGGAGATACACTTTAATTAAAAAGTGGATTAGGAAAAAGTGTGATGGTTCTAGCCTAAAATGAATGGGAAAGTTTGTAGTTTTGCTAAATAAAAAGTGCGGGGGGGGGGGGGGGGACTATTTCTGGTTGTACTGTTAAGTTTCATATCAATTTTCGATGATTTTCAGTTAAGGTAACATTATTGTTTATATGGCTGATAAAGGCATCATTTAAATGGTTGTGAAACTTTCATTCTGTTATGACCCCAAAGTGTTCTCCTTAGATTGTAAATAATGCCATTAAAAGATGATATCATGTTCAGTATGTGTAATTGATGATTAAATAAACTTGGGTATTTATTTTATACTAATCACTTGTGTAAGTATTTCACTTACATAATGCCTTGAACAAGCATGACAATTAAACTTGCTGATGTTTGATTACCTATTGTAGATTGCATGAAGTATCTAATGTCTCATTATTGTAGTATCATAACACTTAACACTACATATCAGTAGTTTAAAAACATATTGGTGGATGAAGTAGCACAAACATAAAAGCACAAGGTATGACTAATTTTAGATAATAACAGTTTTTCTAGAACATTACATTATCAAATTGCATGATTGATTGTAGATTGTAACTTTCTTAACATGTTTTATCTGCTGCAATAACAGCTTATAACAAAAACTCGGACATACATGAAAACCGTCTTTTATCAGTGATCATGGCAAAGTACATCACCAAAAAAGGTAACAAAAACATAGAAATAAAAACAAACAAACAAAAAGAATTGTAGGTCTTACTGAGGTACCTTGTGCACAGGTATGGGGTGACAGGCCAGGTGGATATTGGTGACCTGACGTGGGAGCAGAAGGAACGCGTGCTGCGATTTCTCTTTGCTCGTATGAACGGCAGCTCCAAGCCTGCCCCCCTGCCCAAACAGGCAGCCCTGCCTCCCATCACCTCCTCCACCGCTCATGCCGGGTTTGTACACTGTAAATCTTTCCTGTTCTGATTTTCGCCATCTAGAACACTGCACATCTCTCGACTCGCGCTGTGTTTGTACACATTAGCAACTTTTCTGTTTTGCGTTTTACTTTGTAGAAAAAAAAGCACCGTGCAGTTCTCTGCACTCCCTGAAGAGCTGTTGGAACACTGCACTGACACTTTCAGGCAGTGTCTTGGGCAAGGTGACCCTGGTGGAGCCTGGCCTTTTCCAGGTCACAGGCTGCATGCTGGGTATCTTCTTCTGCATTCATGGCCATGCTTAAGTTTTAATCCAGCCTGGATGGCAAAGTCTGCAGTCTGTCGTAGTGACCCCATCAGTCCCCAGAGTTTTTCCTGTCAGAGCTCTACTGGGCTGGGCCACCACGTCTGGTGTCTCAGGGTGTTGAAGGCAGGAGGACAGGACTGCAGGATAGGATAGAGAGGGGTTTGTGGGCCTGTGCCACAGGGGCACTGGTCAGGGTGGGGTATTTTCAGGCAGTGGAGATGGGATAGGAAGTGGTGGTGTCTTGTTCGTAGATGGAGCTGGGCATGTTCTGATTCATGTCACCCCTGTCATTGCCCATAGCTGGCCTACTCTGTTAGAAAAGAAGGGTGGGTTGTTAATGTGTGCACAAGACAAGCTGTTGTGTGTGCATTCTGGCACACAGCACCGCAGTTTACAGTTTGGTCCAGTCTGGCAGCAGGATGGAGTCAGAACCTGGGTTTGAACTCCAGGGGGAACAATCCTGTCAGACAGACACCTCACAGGCCACTTTAATTAATCCACACCTCATCCCAGCCAACAGGATAGCTGGTGGTTAGAGTGTTGGGTGTGTTGTGCTTGCAATCTGATGATCCAGGTTTGAGCCCAGGTTCGAGCTACTACCAAGATGCCCATTCAAGGGAATTTTTGCCTTGGAATACGTTAACACCAGTGCCAACATTGCTCTCTTGAAAGTTCTCTGAATGAGACTATAAACTGAGGTCCCGTGTGTGAATGCATGCAGAACATCTTGCACGCACGTTACAAACTGTTCTGCCTTTCCAGTGGGAATAGTTGACAAAACTTACAAACCTGCATGCTTACTGGAACTGAATGTCAGAAAACTCATGAATGCTTGTTCTATTTTACTAAAAGATGAAATACACAAATAGATAGATAAATAAATAAATGTCATCAGCAGTCACAACTTTGACTCTCTGATCACTGGGCTGTTCCCCATCCCACCCTCACACCACATATGAATGGACATGGAGAAAACAACAACGAAAAAAAACCCAGACCAGCCACACCTGATGATAGTTTCTCACAATCACTCTTGCTCTGCCGTCAGGGCCCAGGCTGTGGATGGTGATGGAAGCAGCGCTTTCCTGACACAAGCTAGTCTGGCTCTGGACTTGACCTCTATGGAGCAGCCGGCAGTCCCCACACTGAAGGAGACCACGTCAGCAACACTGCAAGCGTAGACATCCTCACCCATCTTCCTCATGTGCCGGACAGTACAATTATGGGACGTTTCATGAGGGATTGTGGGAAGGAAGTGTGGGGGGGGAAGGGATAAGACAAACTTTCCTGACTGCTGAGGGGTGGGGTGGGGTGGGGTGGGGTGGAGAGGGGAGCAAAGTATAAAAAAGAAAAAGAAAAAAAGACGACTACTGCTGTCTGTGTTAAACTCATTTAATACTTACTGTTTTATTTACATGACGATGTACATATCTGTCTATTTCAGGGCAAAACTGGCTTTATGTAGGCATTGACTGATTTTCTGTTTTCTTAATTAGTGTATTTATTTATTTGTTGGTTAATGATAAATATCTTACATGTTTTGAGAGAGGAAAATCATCTTTGCTCTCATTCTTTGTCATGATACTGATTTAAAAACCTTAACTTTCCTAAAGATCTCTTTAAAAAATATTAGACAATAGAAAGATGGGATAGGCTTACAATTACTTTTTTTTAATCCCCTAAAGAAAAGGGGGGAGGGGGGGGGGGTACATTTAGCTGACTGTGACTCAAAATTTTAGCTTGTGGGAACTGTAATCTTTGTTCCATGGTTTGTTCAGTTTTGTGAGACCCTGAAAATCAAGTCTTTTAACTGTCGTTTTGGATATCGTGATATTTGATTTGAACATGAATTCAGTTTTGCATAACTTGCCTACTGTGTATGTACAACAAATACTGTTTTGTCTTCTTTTTCCACCTGTGTCCAAAATCAGAGTGAGGTCTAGTGTTACCCAGTTGACTCTATTCCTTTTCATTTTCCCTACACAGTTTCAGGACAATTAACAGGATATTAACTTAGAGGCAATTCATTTTAGGAGAAAACAGAATCAGTCATGTTTTTCACCAAATATCTATATCTAAATAAAACAACTTTTTTTTAAAGGAATAAAACTGAAGTTGTAGGAATTCAGATATTAAAAGAAACAAGATCAAGTTCAGACTTATTGCATATAGATCTGTTCAGTTGTCTGTTTTGATGTCTGCTGCAAAATGCCAAAAGTGACAGTGTTCTGACAGGGACACATTTTAACAGTTATCAGTAGCTTGGGCAGGTAAACCACTGGCACATTTTTTGTGTGGAAATCTTTTCTGAGAAATGGATATTCTCAGTGAAATACCATGGTTGACAGGATTTTGTACACCAGTATTTTGCCATACATAGCATTATGAATTTTATATTGTCAATATTGTTCAATATTGAAACCCCCCTCATATTTCACGTTGTCAGCATTTGGTTACTGTTACAGCCTAGAATCTGTGATACCATTTGGTTTTGATGTTTGTACAAAAGCATTACAGTTTGTGTGCTGTACAGTATGTATTGGACTTTGTGATGTGGGTTGGTTGTCTGCTCTTCTTCTTCTCCCTTAACTCCCTGAGGAATCATTGGGACACTGAAAAAAAAATTATATTAAAAAAATTATTGGGGCACTGCACTGAAATTTTCAAGCTCTATTTCTTGGGCAAGTTGAACCTGGTGGAGCCCACCCTCTCCTGGTACAGAGTGCATGCTGGGTATGTTCATGTTTTCATAACCTGATAAATGCCAACATAGATTATGGGATCTTTGACTTGCATATTTGATATTCTGCATGAGTATGAACTATGACACTGGCAGGTCTGCACTTTAAGTGGATCTGGGAGATGGTAAAAACATGCACCCTTGATTCACTAGATGCCACTGCTGAGATTTGAACCCCAAACTTCAGGGATCCACAGAGAAGAATGTCATACCCTCTGTTCACTCACCTATAGCACCTGCTGTAGTTCCTGATTGAACATTCATAAATACTCATGAGATGTACACAGCACACAAGACACACACACGTGCACACACATACACATTGTAGTTCCTGATTGAACATTCATAAATACTCATGAGACGTACACAGCACATAAGACACACACACACGTGCACACACATACACATTGTAGTTCCTGATTGAACATTCATAAATACTCATGAGACGTACACAGCACACAAGACACACACACACGTGCACACACATACACATTGTAGTTCCTGATTGAACATTCATAAATACTCATGAGATGTACACAGCACACACACACAGACACATACACCACATGTGCGCGCACACACATCTTGCACACACGTTAAAACCTGTTCTACTTTTGGGAAGAGTAGGCCACTGTATGCTGGTGGGAATGGATGACAAAATTTGCAAAACTGCATACACACGGGGACTGGATGTAAAAGAGCACATGAGTGCTTATTTCATTATCCTCGAAATAAAAGAATAAAATAAAACACACACATGCACACATCGTGTATATTAACATGCACTCGCATTTGCTCTAGAACGCAAGAAAAAATGAGCTCAACGAAAATATTCCAGTAACTGTTTAATTTGGAATGACCCATCCATTGCCCATAATATTGCAAATGGCATACAGATTTTAACACATCGAATGTTAATAGCAATTTGGTGAGAAAATGTTAGTATGTTCATGTACGTCTTCGTTCCAACCCACATTGCTAAACGTGTATTTGTCATGGATTTTCACAAACACACACATATTTAAGCATTTTGATTCACACACTCCAATCTCATTGCTCACCGAGGCATAAAATCTCTTCTTTTTTTTTCTTTTTTTTGGGGGGGTCTAATACTGAAACTTAAGAAGCACAAACCCATCACATACATAAGACACATTGCCCAAAACCATAAACAATAATAAATTCTGCACCATCAGCTTGTTTCGTTGCAGGGAGGGAGGGAAGAGGGGAACGTATTTTTTTTAAAAACAATTTCTGTACTTTCAAACAGCGGCAACCCATTCATTTACTTTTTAAACAAATTTTAAAAGAAAAACCGAAAAACCCCTCTACATCCAATAGCAGACTACACTTTTTCATCAGTTCAGTAAAACTTCACTCATAAGTGACAAAACAATCTTGTTGAATACACACATAAACAAAAGAAGGGAGATACACAAGTGCAAGGTTTTATTTGGGGTTTGTTTGTGGGTTTTTGTTTGTTTGTTTTGTTTGTTTTTGTTGGGTGTTATTTTGGTGTTTTTTTTTTGGGGGGGGGTCTGTTTCTGGGCTATGGCTCCCTCGTTGACCAATGGTGAGATTTTGTGTATGCAACTGTTTGCCCACCGTTAAGCTAGCCACATTCCAACTTCAGGAATTGTCTAAACACGACAGCAGTGTACATGCTTTTTCTGTGACAATGTTATCTATTCCTACCGCAACACTATTGCCTGCTCTTCCAAAAGGCAGCCCAAGTTTTAACATGTGAGCAAGATGCTCTGTGTGCAGTTGTACACTGGACCTGGGTTTATAGTCTCATCCAAAGGACTTTCGGGGGAGTGGAGTCATTACCGATGTCCATTTCTAGGGAAAAAAATCCCCTTGAACGTGTATCTCACACCAACACTGTCAGATCAAGAGTTCAACGCTTTAACCACAAGGTGTTACTATAAGTTGTAAAATCAATGAAAATAGTCTTTCCTGACATAACTAGCTAAGGTATACATGAATACGTAATAGTAGACAATATCTATCTATGGCTGTACAGTACAATGGGTTAGTTTATTAGCAAAGGATCTGGATCTATGTGCAATGGAGATCATTTACATCTGGCCTCAGTTCCTTCAGCTGTTGTTGGTATAGATTCAAAATTCTTAAATTCTCTCTCTCTCTCTCTCTCTTTCTCTCTCTCACTGAATAATGGAGCACATTTAAAAATATGTTTTTAAAAATAACCCCATAGAAACAACTACGCACACTCAGACTCAGACTCGTGTTCACAGCAGCAAAAACTCGCACAAAATACACAAATGAGCCATTTTTATCCAGATGATCATTCAGCTACTGTTCACCCCAAACCGTACAGAGGTCTTAAACACAGACCAAGATGAAAGACTTACCCTGTTAATTCATTCCACACAATATTATGTCAAGCTCCACCTACAGTGCATGCTACTTACACACAAGTTGGAATTCATTCCACAAGTTAACATGTCAAGTTGTATGACGTATGATAATTATGTTTTCAGTTATCCAGAGAGCAATGTCACACATGCAACCTTATATACTATTTACACACACACACACACAAACAAAAAGGTTTAGATAATTCCGTGAGCTACTGTAACCCTTCACAATTATAAACTATGCCTGCATAATGCTAAAACCCATTCCATGAGTTAACTAACATATGAAGCTTCTGTTCATTATCTACACCATTTTCACATACAATTAACCCTTCTCCGTGTATTCCAGCCTCTTTCAGCAGCTGAAAGTCATCTGTGCATTCACTCCAGCCAAACCCAGTGACTACCCCCCCCCCCCCCCCTGTCTGTGAATCAGGCCTGAGGTACCTCTGCTATGCACCAAGCTGTGCCTGGTTATAGACACACTCACAGTGCACTGCTCCATCCTCCGTATGGTGTGAGAGTCGTTTTATGGTCACTCTACGGTACTATGAGCGTTTAAATTTAATAGAAAAAAATACCAGCAGATTTTCTTGAAAATGTCACCCAAAAATCTTTCTCAGTGTTTGTATTCATAAAAAAGCAAGATGGCTAAACTGCTGTGTTCAAGTTAATGTTGCATGTGTGGATTTTAAAAATCTGTTTTCTTTTTCCCGATCCTCAGCTAAAGCTCCAAGGTTCACCAAGATGATGAGATTTTTGCAGATGCAACCCTGCCCCCGGCCTTTAGGTGGCCACACTGCCACTTCAGGGATGCCGTTTAAACACAACACCAGTGTGCATGCATTTAAAAAAAATTATTGTCTGTTAATAATAATAATAATAATAATAATGATGTATGGAATTTATATAGCGCTGAATCTTGTAAAGCAACAAATCAAAGCGCTCAGATTTTTTTTCAAGGATAATGGAATAAGCACTCATGTGCTTTTTATTTTTTACATCCAGTCCCCGTGTGTATGCGCTTTTTGTAAATTTTGTCATCTGTTCCCACCGGCACACAATGGCCTACTCTTTCGAAAAGCGGAACAGGATTTAACGAGTGCGCAAGATGTTCTGCATGCGTTCGCACACGGGGCCTCGGTTTATAGTCTCATCCGAAGGACTTTTCCTACCAACATGAAATGGCCTACTCCTCTAAAAGATGAAACAGGTTTTCAACCTGTGCACAAGATGTTCTGCATGCATTCACACACTGGCCCTTGGTTTATAGTCTCAGCCAAAGGACTTTGACATTCAGTTCAGTTTTTTTCCTTGAACTGGGACGAAAAGTCGAGGCTGGGAATTGAACCCAGGACCTCATGGTTTACTTGTTAGGCAGGTAAACATCTTAACCATCCTGCCACCTTCTTATGTCTTGCATTTAAAAAGAGACTTCAGTGTGGATGAATTGATCACCGTTTTGAACTTCACGACTGTCCACAGGCCAATTACTCTGATATCCCACAGCTGGGATGCAACTACCTTCATGGTGGTGGGCAAAAACTGTCGCACACGCAAAATCTCACCATTGGTGAACCTCGGAGCCCTAGCCAAGGAATGGAGAAAAACCCAAACACATGCTGGAGTTCAATACTATCCATGAATGACCATGTCAAGGTTCATGCTATGTGCCATCCATCAACAGAATGCCCAAACTTCGCCAACATTCAGCAAATACTGCATGCAGTATAACAACAATAAGCATAACAGCAGCAGAAGTTGAAGCGGTGTGAGAAAAAAAACAACAACAAATATCACCATTACATCAGCAGGAATGTAAGCACAATGTAAAAACACGAAACATACCAGCAAACCAGACAGAAAACTAAAAATACATGATCTGAGGAACTCCAAACACAATGACTTCACTTCCCTCATAACTCCTTGAGGAGTCACTGGGGCAGTGCACTGACTTTATTTGTCAGGCAGTGTGTCATGGGCATGGTGAACCTGGCACAGCCTGTCCCTCTCCAGAACATAGCATAAAGACAGAATGTATAGGGAGGTGGACAGCAGAATGCCTTCAGCGGAGAGACTCTTTCCTACAAGTGTTTCTGCCTTTTGCTGCTGACATTCTAAGGATGAATTCATAACAGCAAGAGAAACCGCATTGGAAACATAGTTAAAAAATGTCATAACCTCATTCCTTTCTTTTGTTGATGACGCATCCATCAACGTAAAATGCATTGTACTGCCATTATGCACCAGCAGCCCAGTGGATCCATCTTTGGCAAAATAACCTTTTTCAAAAAGGGAGATTTTTGTTAAAAATTTGATTGTAAAATATAATGAATGAACAATGAATTCAGAACCTATTCCAAAACACAACATTTTACATGACAAAATACATAATCAGAGAACTCATAGTAAAAGAAGAATTAACAGGAAAAATATGCAATCCAAAAACTAACTTTAGAAAGTACTAAAAAGAAGTAGCACTTACATTAAAAAGAAAAAAACATGATTAAAAAAACACAGCCCTATCATAAAAAAATGTAGGTAAAAAATTGTTTTAAAAGAGAAAAATTACCAGGAAAAATAATCAATAAAAGAAATGAAACCATGTACAAGTTGCACTAAATCTAAACAGAAAAAAACAACAACAAAAAAACGTGATTTCAAAGCCCAGAACCTGTCTTTTAAAAAAAATGTTGATAAAAATAGAGAGAAGTCACAACCAGAAGTTGAGAAAGGTTAGTATTTTGGGCAAGATGTACAACCAAAGAATTCAAAACCTTTTTTTTTTAAAAAGAAGAAAATTTACATTAAAATAACAAACAATCCATAGATAATAGAGATAATAGATAATATAGATAATAGAATCTATGGGGGAAAAAAGAAAAGAAAATATGAAAAAGAACAAAAACACAAAATGTATGCATTTTGAATACAAAACCTATGACAAAAATACCCCAACCAAAAGATATAATAGAATTATGCAATACAAAAGCATTACAATAACAACAACAACACACACACACACACACACACACACACACACACACACACACACACACACACACACACACACAAAGTGGTGAAAGAATTCAAAAGAAGAAGATAAAAAGACAATTTCACAACTGTACTTTTCATCATAACAATACACAAAAACATAATATTTTAGCAATAAGATGTAAGCATACATAACATACAGTTTTGAGCCAACAATATTCAGTACTGTCCATAGAGGTTGAACATTCATTAATAGAAAATAATACCAAATGACACATTACAAAATTATTCATAAATAGAAAATAATACCAAATGACATATTACAAAATAAATCAGTCACCAAAACAACCATTCATATTAAGTACTGGTACAATCATGTTCACTATGACTGGTTTCTGAAACTTATCCATGTAAACATGCATAAACCTTTTTAATGTTCCCTAAACTGGAAATCCCACTGGGATTTTAAAATAGCCTCAACAGCCATGATTTTCACTGCTTAGGTAGTAAAATTCAAGTAAAACCTATTTGCCAAGACATTTTGTATAGTAATGCCTTTCAAACAAACAACAAAATACTTGTTACAGACAGCCAAGAACGTATATCTTCTGAAAATCAAATGAATAACATGACCAGGATTTTTCAAATTATTACTTTTCTTAAAAAACGCTCCGAATTTCAGGTAGAGAAATCTGCATTCACACATCCCAGGCATAAACAAAATTTTAAACAAAAAAGCTGAATTATCACGTCTATGGTGATAGCTTGTTGACAAAACACATGAAAGGAATGATTAAACAAAAAGTAAACAAGAAGGGGATTTCTCAAGCACAGACATGCACGAATACACATGCGCGCACATGTGCACACACATGTATGCACACCCACCTAAACACTCACAAGCATGTGTGCGCATGCACGCACACACACACACACACACAACAACAACAACAACAACAGCAGCATATTGGAAACAAAAAACAACAACAAAACTTTAAGCAAGCAACTTCAAAATGCTAAAGCAAGGTCAAAACTGAATCTTGGATCAAAAAGAAGGAAAACAAACATACATATTCTAACGAATGCCCATAACCATACATAACTGGCAAAACAAAAGCAACAACAACAACAAAACATTAGAAAATGACTTTGAAATTTTCAACTATCTATTCTCAGCATAAAAAGATGTGACTTAAGTGACCTAGCACCAGTGCAGGGCCCCTCTGACTGGTGACCCTACATCATCCTGACACTGATAGGCTCCCTGTGGACTTCTCACCCTGAAGATGCAACAAAACAAATCTGGGTATGGCTGGGGTGGGGATATTGAAAGGAGTGGCATGGGAACAGCAGGACATGAATGTCACAGAAGATGAGGCACCAACAAAACAAGAAATAAAAAAAGGAATCAACTCCCCTATGCCCTGAGAAAGCGTTACATACCAAACACCAAATACATAAAAAACATCACAAACAGAAACTGCAAAAAAGACTTAACATCAAGATATCAAAACTAAAATAAAAAAAAATTAAAAAATTTAAGTATGTGTCATGAATCTTATGGCACATTACTTTCAATAGACCTTAGTCTGCTTCACATGGATCTATTGAAACACTTGACTTCTTCATCTGACTTCTCCCATAACTCCTTGAGGAGTCATTGCGGCAGTGCATTGAATTTTTCAAAAATGCATATGATTATGAAGCGGTAATAGAAAATGTAAAAGAAAAAGGATGAGACAGCGGAGAAGAAGAAGAAGAAGAAGAAGAAGAAACTGACAGTTGAAAAACGAGGGATGAGGGGGTAAGTTTTCCTTTGGGGGGGAGGGATAAGTTTTAAAACTCCCTTGAAATCAGCTGATGTATTCTACTTGTCAAATTCTCAGTTGCTGTTTGTGTCTAAAATGTACGTTAACTATTGACACCCCCCAGTAGTAATGGCACTGTACAGCTGACCACCACACTATCAGCCCTGAGCTCCTTGCCACTGCTTCAGTCGTTGTCTACGCATCGTTCCTAGCCAGTCTTCCTCTCTACTCCTAACAATCAAAGACAGCTGTTCAATGACAACAGCTCAAATGAAATTATTAACTCCCAAGAAAAAGCCAACAACAACAAATGCCCCTATACCTTCGCACAAATGAGCATACCTGCATATCCACATAGACACACACACACACATTCACACACACACACACATTCACACATAAACACACACAACATGCACACACACGCACACACTTGCATTGATCCCCCGAAATGTCTCCTCCCATACATTACCAACTACACCCTCCCTCCTGACACTCACACACCCTCCTTCTCCCCTACACCCCCCTGTCTAATATCACAACTTGTGAAGAGACATTCAATGAATTTAAACACACACTTGTGCACATGCTCACACACACACACACAAACTACCCCCCATCCCCACCCCCCACACATACGTGCACACAACTCCCACCCACCCACTTATCCACCACCCCCACCCTCACCCTCCCAGGCCCCCCACAACCATTCCAATGTCAGAGAACAAGAGGCAGGACGGTAGAAGGAGGCATCCCCTCACTGAACCCTGATGTGAGGAAAGAAGACACCCAGTCGTCTGCCATGGACAACACACACCCTCTGCACACCGCGCGGAGAGGGAGAGAAAGGGGAGACGGGGAAGAGAGGGAGAGACGAAGGTGGAGGGGGTAGGGTGCTCATCAGATGAGATTGACCAGGAGAAGGGAGAGAACTGAACCGCCAGCCAGTCCTAGCGTCATACCAAACGTCATCACCATCCCTGCCCCTTCTGCATGGTCCAGGTCCACTTGGCTACACACAGACAGACAGACATTACCATATCGATTTTCTTTTTTTTACTGGTTTAATTTAATGGTAAATGATGCAATATTGTAGTATCTTAGTATAATCATTAAGAAATTTGTTCTTAGGTGATGGCTTGATGAAAAAAAGCAAATGCATTGCTTATTCAATGTACCATCTGGAAATAAAATTTTGACTTGACATACACACACACAGACACACACACACACACAGAACGACAGACAGGGATCAATATAAAGGTAAAAAAGGGTAAAAGTGTCCCATAACCTATAAGGTCATAGTGGAGCCAGGCGTCAGAGACCTCAACTTCTCTAGGGCCAGCATATTGAGGGCGGCGCCCATCTCCTCTCTCTTGCTGCTTTACCTTCCCTGACCCTAAAGAGGCAGGTACCCATTTACAGCTGGGTGAACTGGGGGACTGTACTGAAGCCAAGGCATGCAAACAGTCACCCATCCAAGTGGTAACCACGCTCAAAGCTGCTTCATTGGCTGGGGGAAAGCGAGTGCTCTGACCACTGAGCTATCCCGTCCCGGGGATCAATAGACAGACATATATATATATATACCCACACTCATGAAGTACACATGGAAGTAAACCTGAAGTATACACCACAGACTCAAAGACACAGTGTCTCACACACACACACACACACACATGCACACACACTCACACACATACAACATACACAAAACACACACACACAAACCATACATACACACACACACATACATGCACAGATGCATGCACAAACACACATTCACTCTCTTTCTCACTCTCAAATATGTATTCACATTTATATATCTTTTTACTCATACTCACACACACACACATACACACATACTCATACACACACATATCTAATATAGGAGTCTTATATCACATAAATAAACTTAAAATCAAAGCATCATCAACACCCACCAACAGTAACCACATGCACACACACATACACACACACACACTACAAAAACACACACAGGCCTCTTGCGATCTCTCCACTGGCTGCCTGTGCTACAGAGAGTAGATTATAAGATCAGTACCCTCTGTTACAAATGTCTCCATAAAACTGCACCCTCCTACCTCTGTGAATGTCTTAAACTGTACACTCCTAATTGTTCCCTCCGCTCTGCTGCAGATACCTTGTGCCTACGAATAACTAGATTCAACCAGTCTACCGTTGGCCGCCGCTCTTTCTCTATTTCGGGTCCATCAACCTGGAATGAGCTCCCTCTCTCTCTTCGCCAGAAGCCTAGCTATGACACTTTTAAATCCAGCCTCAAGACATATTTATTTCAAACCTAAGATTTCCCCCCTCCTGTTTCATATCAGAACTATCCCACCCTTCACTAACCCATGTCCTATCACCCTGCTAAAGTGTTTAACCTCTGTGTGTGTGTGTGTGTGTGTGTGTGTGTGTGCTTTTGAAAAACATTTGACTATTGCAATTTTATTTCATAGCTTTGGTCTGCAGCGTACCATGTTTGTAATATCTGTATGTTTAAACTATGGATTATTTGTCATTGGTTGTATGGCTGTGTAAGATTAGGTTGAATGCATGCGCTTTGATATGTCTTTGCAAGATATAGCGCTATACAAGTTCCATTTATTATTATTATTATTATATCGTCCCTTCACATAGCACTCACCCCTTCCCTCTCCCTTGCACACTAACTCCCCCACCCCACCCCTTCCATACCTCCCCCACACACACACACACACACACATCCCCAACCAACCAACACCAACAAAAACGCCACCCCACCCCAGCCCAGCCTAAAACGAAACGAGAGGGTGGTGCTGACCTGGGCCCGTGCAGCATGGCGAGGGTGCCGACGTAGCCGTTGCTGAGGCCCAGCAGGACGTTGAGGGCGACGGGCCAGGCGTCATGGCGCAGCAGCACGGGCAGGTAGCGGCGGTGCAGGGGCCGGATGTTGCACAGCATCAGCAGCGGGATCAAGCCCAGGCGCAGCGCCGCCGCAACCACCAGCAGGCACGTCTGCCCGTTCCGCGGCTGACAGACAGACAGAGAGGGGGAGAAGGGATGAGATTTTAAACGTGTGTGTGAGAGATTTAGAGAGAGAGGGAGGAAGGAGAGGGAGAGGGAGGGAGGGAGGAGAAGGGATGAAGTGTGTGTGTGAGTGATCGATTGAGAGAGAGAGAGAGGGGGGGGGGGGGGGGAAAGGGAGAGAGAGAGAGAGGGAGGGACAGAGAGAGAGAGAGAGAGAGGGGGGGGAGAGAAGGGATGAGATTTTAAACGTGTGTGTGTGTGTGTGTGTGTGAGATTGAGAGAGAGGGGGGAGGAGGAGAGGGAGAGGGAGGGAGAGAAGAGAAGGGATGAAGTGTGTGTGTGAATGATTGATTGAGAGAGAGAGGAGAGGAGAGGGGGGGGGGGGGGGGGAAGGAGAGAGAGAGAGAGGGAGGGAAGAGGAGGAGAGAGAGAGGGGGGGGGAGAGAAGGGATGAGATTTTAAACGTGTGTGTGTGTGTGTGGTGTGTGAGATTGAGAGAGAGGGGGGAGGAGGAGAGGGAGAGGGAGGGAGGAAGAGAGGGATGAAGGTGTGTGTGTGAATGATTGATTGAGAGAGAGAGGAGAGAGAGGGGGGGGGGGGGAAAGGAGAGAGAGAGAGAGGGAGGGACAGAGAGAGAGAGAGAGAGTGATATCTCTGATGACATGTTTGTGATTCATTCTTTTATCCTTAGATGCGTAATCCTTTGCTCGTAACCTCAATGCCGACTCTGCTCCCCCCAAAAGTCCTTCAGATGACACTATAAACTGAGGTCCTGTGTGTGAACACACGCAGAACATTTTGTGTACACATTAAAACCCATTCCGCTTTTCGGAAGAGTAGGCCTTTGTGTGCCGTTGGGAATGGATGAGAAAATTTACAAAACTGCATACACACAGGAACTGGATGATAAAAAGCACATGAGTGCTTATTCTGTTATCCTCAAAATGAAAGAATAAAATAAATAAATAAAATGAATTTCTGTATTTTGAGATAATAAAAGTATTTGAATTTGAGAGGGGGAGAAAAAGAGTGAGATTTTTTAGTATTGTATGAGTGACTGTTTTGGTAGAAAGGGTGTGTGAAGAGATAAATACAGAGGGGAGGAGATGGGGAGACAGACAGACAGATAAGACTAACGGACAGAGACACAGACAGGCACACAGAGAGAGACAGCGAGAGAAGGAATGAGATTTTAAGTATGTGTGTGTGTGTGTGCGTGATTTAGAGAGAGAGAGGGAGAGATTTAATTCTTTTATTTCGAGGATGATGGAATAAGCACTCATGTACTTTTTTACATCCAGTCCCCATGTGTATGCCCTTTGTAAATTTTGTCATTCATTCCAACAGGCACACAATGCCCTACTCTTCTGAAAAGTGGAACAGGTCAAGTGCGCAAGATGTTCTGCATGCATTCGCGCATGGGACCTGTGAAGGACTTTCGGGGAAGTGCAGTTGGAACTGATGTTAACTCTAGGGGGAAAATCCCCTGAATGGGCGGGCGTCTTGGTGGTGGCTCCGACCCTGGGATCTGTCCCAAGTTGTCAGACTGCAAGCGGAACACTCTAACCACCAGGCTATCCTGTCTTCCCGGATGAATTCTTAACATGTGCACAAAATATTTTGTGTATGTTTGCAAACAAGACCTTGGTCTACAGGCTCATGTGAAGGATGTTGTTCAGGACAATGGGGTCGGCACCAATGTTAACTCCAGGAGAAAAATGCCTTGGAACGGACACCTCAGGAGACTTGAACCCATGCCCTCAGTTACCGTAATTTTACAAGGTAGATGCTCTGACCCCAATGCTGTCCCATCCCTGCCATCACCCTCTCTCCCCACCAAAATATTCTGTCTTTAAAAAAACAACCCACATACACACTAAAGAGAATAAAGAACAACAACTCACAAACTGAATCAAATGGGTGGCGCTGCGTCCAATCAGATCGCAGGCGTTGAATAGCAGAAAACATACAACAGGGGAGAAGAATGTGTCTGCAAAAAATGAATTGGTTGATTGGTTAAAAACACTGGACACAAAAATCAGTTGGCAATGAATAAACAATTGAGCTTTCTAAAGTGATGGACGAGTTGATTAGAAAAAAAATGCACAAACATAACAAGCACATACATTCGCATACAACTCTATACTGTATTCTTGATTTTCCATATTCCTTCTTTCATATCTTGCTTTGTGTTGACTCCAAGTCAGTATTGTATGCTATAAAATCCCCAAACTTCAAGGTCTCCGGAATTATTTTTGAAATTAAATATGTCATACACCTCCTAAGTTTAAGAGGTATTCCTGTTTCTTTTTGTTGGGTGCCTTCTCACTTTGGAATTTTTTCAAATGAGTGGGCTGACAGAGCTGCAAAAAAGGGGGCAAGACATGACATAGAATCGATAGAACTGGATGTTCCCTTATCTCTACAGGAGGGATACCAAATATTAGAATAAACTTCATGGGGTAAATTTAAAGAATCTGATCAATTCAATGAACCATATTTTAAAAGTTGTCTGACCACTGCCCATATTTCTTGTTATATGGCTCCTTCTCAAAGAGACTCGCGTTTTATATCCGTGAGAAGGGTTAGTTCACTATATTTTAGAATGAAGTTAAATGCATTCCTTACAAAATTTTGTAAACATGTCAAATGTCTATGTGGGGATCATATTTCCAATACTCATATCATATTTGAATGCCCTAGGCCTATTGTAAAACCTTTTTTACCTACATTTTCTGAACAGTCTCTGGAAAATGTATTTGAAAATCCAAAGCTAGCCTTTGCCATTGCCAGATGTTTATTGCATAGTCCACTTGAATATTTATTTTAGTTACATTATTGTTATTTTATGTTTCCACATTGTTGAGTTTATATTTTGCTCCTGTTTAAAAGTATTATCCTTACTTTTCTCAGGTTTTTTGTTTGTTTGTTTGGTTTTTTGTGTCTTTTTTGGTTTTTTGGTTTTTGTTTACAAAAATACTAGCACTGATGCTATTTCTTAACCTTTTCTCCTTCCACTCCTTCCTCTCCCTTCTTTAACTTCCATTACACTTTCTATTTCCCTCATCTAATATCACTTAGAGTGAACAGACGTTAAATTGAAGACAACAACAACAACAACTCTACACCCATAGAATGAGTGCTCATACATGAACATGCATGCACACTCACTACTCACCAACAAACTGACCCCCCCATATCCACACACACATATCATACACACTCACTCCTCTCCCTCCCCATTCACCCCCCCCCCCACACACATACACTCACCCCATCCTCCCACAGGCACTATCCCGCCCCCCCCCCCCCCCACTCCCCAAACTCTGTCCACTCCCCAACCCACCTCCACACTCACCAACACACACACACATCCTTCCCTCTCCCACATCCCCTCACCCCCACAACCATCCCTACTCACCCCCTTTACA
Source organism: Rapana venosa (assembly GCA_028751875.1). NCBI lineage: Eukaryota > Metazoa > Mollusca > Gastropoda > Neogastropoda > Muricidae > Rapana > Rapana venosa. Next base: position 8,030,565 of record CM054137.1, read on the forward strand.
GACACCTACCTGTCCAGGGGTCGCCAGGTGTGTAGTCGACAGAGGTGATGAGGGCGACAATGGCGGGGAAACAGGCCAGCGTCACCAGAAACACCAGACACACCGACAGGAAGTACGGCCAGATCTGTCACCACATAGACACACATCACCACATGTATGTATGTTAGTCCGTCGTTTTCAACGATGATCTCCAAAACAGCAGAGGAGGCAGCTGCTGTTTCGGAAACTGGGCAGAAATTTGATTATAGTGGAGATGCCTTGCCCACAGTACATCCCCACTCTCTCGGCCAAGTGGGCATAAGGACAGTCAGCGTTGGAGATGTTCTCCAAAGGCCAACCAGCCCCCAGGGCTGCAGCACATAAGGACTGTGCGAGTCAAGCCTCCTAGTCAGAGAGTCATAGTCGATCACTAAAGACTAAACTGTAAAGTGGAATTCCATGAGTGGAAAAGCCACTGGTCATACAGCCTCTCACTTTGCTGTTGCCCCCAGTGTCAATGGTTTAATCAAGAACTGTGATAAAGCCCAGGCGCTGACGGCTCACCACATAGACACACATCCCCACACATCTCCACTCATCAGACACACATCCCCACATATAGACACATGTACCACACATAGAAATACATCACCACGCAGAGACATACATACCACACATAGACATACATACCATACATTGACATACCACACATATACATACCCCACATAGACATACATACTGCACATAGACACATCCTCACAGAGACTACCCTGACTTCTCAATTCAACATGACTTCTCCCTTCTTAACTCCTGCACTGTATTGTGTTATATCATGTTGTATTTGGCTCAGGCCAAAAGCTGTGTCAGTTATTATTGATGTCAGCTAATTGCCAAGGCCTACATTAAAATGTTGTTATGTTGTAAAATGTTGTGTTGAGATTGCCTTCAGCCATGACAAGCTCTTAACATAACAACCCGCACTCTCCTTTGTTAAAGGAGAAAAAAATCCTCTGAAGTCGGAGTATGGCTGCCTATATGGCAAGGTGCTTGAAAAAGAGTCATACACGCAAACTTCTCATCCAGTGTGTACTTCCTATCTCACAGAGATTCCCAGGGGGGATGAGTGAGTCAGAGTGCATGTTCTGGGTGACCCCCAGGGTGTAAAGCTGGGGAACGCACAACAACAACATGTATTGTGCTGCACTGTATTGTATCATATTGTACTATATTGTATAAAATCTGAACAAGATTTAACATCTCTGCTGTACATTATACCCTTTGCATCTCTGAATTGTTGTTGTTGTTCTTGTTGTTGTTCCTCGACTAGACCTCCGAGGTTCACTACTGGGGAGATCATGTGACCGTTTTTACTCACCTTCTGACTTCCGACAAATTCTGACTTTGGGGATGGTGTCTCAACACAACACCTGTGTGCGTGTGTTTTTAGAAAATGCTGTCATCCATCATTACCTACTCTTCTGAAAGATGGAGCGGGTTTTGAATGTGTGCATAAGATGTTGTGCATGTATTTGCACACATGGCCTCAGTTAACAGTCTCCTCTGAAAGACTGAATCTATTTCTAAAACCCATGCTGTTGTCACAATATTCATTGGGACGCTCAAACAACAACTAAATAGAAACTGAATTGGAAGATACGCAAAACTGATGGTGTATATTTTGTCTCCAATAGGACATGCAATATTTTGAAAAAGATCAGCTTTTTATTTATTTTATCAGTTACTCTACCTTCTTCAGAATGAGGGTAAAGAACTGCCGCCTGCTCAACAATTGGTGAGGACTTGGGATCTCGCTGTGTTTGTCATACACCACTCTGTCAGCATCCTCTGCAGAAACAGGAAGTGCATCACAACATCCATTTACACAAAACTAACTAAACTGAAAAGACTTACATCCAATTAATTATATCTCTGATATTTTTTGATCCGGAAATTCTTTTTAAAATTGAAGAGAGTTTGTGTTTAATCCCTATAAACATGGCTTCACTTTTATCTGCGTTTAACTGTAACTTGTTCTGTATCATCCAGTTTTGGATATCTTGAAAGCAGTAGGCCATACTTTCAAAGGAAATCCATAAAAACAAAGACACCATTACAACTAAAAATATTTTACAAGATGTAAACAATATTAGATTTTTAAATCATATATCATGATATGCATTATATGCAAAAATCAACAGCAGGATATGAATGCATAAACCATGTATGTATAAAACCAGAAACATAAGGTAACCACTAAAAGCATGAATTTACAATCATTCTGAAAGCACTGTCAGCAGAAGCACTTTTCCAGCAGCTATAAACACTAAAAACTCCAAAACATTTTAGCAGCAGCATTAACAGCTTTGCCGAGACCCAGGCACTGGCACATGATGGCCACAAATGGCCAAGTGCATGCCCCCATGACCACTCTTGGTAAAGGGACTATTGCACGTAGTGTGCAGTAACGGCATAAACAGCAAAAGCCTGAGTACTTCACCGAAGCATGAAATAAATGCATTCTGTACAACGCTAGCAGGAGGGTCAAGCAATCCACTTCACAAATGCACAGTATGTGGGTTTCTTACTACCACCTACAGCTCCGTGCTTGTTCTCACAAAGTAAAGGGGAGGAAACCACTCCGTAACAAGACACAGAGCTCAGCCCAAGATGACACAACCCCCGCAAAATGTGAAAACACCAGAGTCTGGTTTAGAGAATAAAAATACTCAGGCACCCATGCATGCATGCATGCTTGCTTGCTTGCGCAGGCACACTTAAGTAAACACACACAAACTTTTCCCCTCTAACATCAGTCATGCACTTCTTATCCTCTGAATAAACTTAAATGTGCCAGTACGCTTTAAGAAAAGGAACAACCTCCCTTCTCCACCCCCACCACCCCAACTCCAAAGATTCGAAAATTTTGACAATGAAGAAAATCATTTACCTTTAGATACACAAACAACCAAAAAGAAAAAAAAAATTTTTTAAAGAAATCTATGGTCTTTCTGAGTTTGGTTTTCTTTCATTACTGGCAAGAGTTCTATTTTTGTTGTTGTGCTTTTGCTGTTGTGTGTGTGTATGTGTGTGTGTGTGTGTAAGTGTGGTGCGTTTTGTTATGGATATTTACACTGTTTCTATATGTGAACTTACTGTCCTTGTCGTCATTGATGGGGGGCCCCCTGTCGCGACCTGTGGTGTGTGCCAAAGCAAATAATGACACATAATGACACATGATGACACATGCAGTCAGGCTGCGTCTAGCACAACTAACTAGGGGAAAAATAAAAAGGCAACATTCCCATTCCACGTGCTGATGACTGGGGAATTCAGGCGACCCTCCCAACAACGCACCATCTTAGCTCCAAATGATTGATAGTTTGCTTCAGAATAAGGGGAATGATCCGTAATAATAGAAACTGTTAAATATTTCTAAATCTTTTCCATATAAAGAAGGGGGGAAAATAGACAGATATTGTGAAATATTTCTGAGTTACAAAGCACTGGTCCATTCTTTTATTTTTGGGGAGGGTTTGAAGGGGTGGGGGGGGGGGGAGGCTGGGGGGGGGCATTTTTGTGACAGTTGCCCCCTCCCCCTCTAAACTCTAATAAAATCCATATAACGCACATATAACAAACAAAAAACAACAAAACTAGCAACAACAAGCAAAATAAGATGGTTTTGGGGGGTGGGTTTTTGAGGGTTTTTTTTTTTTGGGGGGGTGGGGGGGGGAGAAGGGAGGGTTCCTTGGCTAGAGCTCCAAGGTTCACCAGTGGTGAGATTTTGTGTATGTGACCGTTTTTACCGAAAATTAAGGTAGCCACATTCCAACTTCAGGGATAAATAAGAGTTTCAAATTCAAAAGAAATGTTCTTTTAGAAGTGTCAAAAGGATCGTTCGAAAGAAATATGACAGCAGTTTTCTTTACAAACTAAAAACATCAACATCATTTCTTTATTCTAAAACATTTTCTGGAATTTTTTTTTCAAACCCAGATCTTTGATGGAGTTTGTCACCTGAACCCCTGGCAGTCATCCTGACCCAAAAGTGCAGGTAGATAACACAACAAAAAACAACAACAACACAGGCAGTAGAAAAAACAACAACAAAAAACAAAACAACAGCCAGTATATCATATGATATAAACAAACCCAAAACAGCCAACACACTGTACAACACTCCACTACATCCACGCTTGCCACATTGGCAGCCATACTCTGACTTCAGAGGATTCAAAACAAAACTTGAGGCCTTTCGTTACTTTCAAGCAAAACAGCCCAGTGGTCAGAGCAGAAAACCCCTGACTAGTTGAGCATAAGCCCAAGGCACCGGTTTGAATCACTGCTCAACTGTCTGAGGATTTTTCCCACGGGAGTTTACTGCACTGCTTCCCACTGGATTCTCATGAAAATCCTTCATTTGAGACTATAAACCGAGATCCCATGTGCAGGCATATGCAGAACACGTTGTGCACACATTTGAAAGCTTGTCCATCTTTTGTGGAAGAGTACGCCAAGTGTGGGCTGTGGCAGGGATGACACACACATACCCAGCATGCAGTCTGGCACAGGAAGGATGGGCTCCGCCAGGTTTAACTTGCTCAAGTTATACTGCCTGACAATGACTCCCTGAGGAACTCAGGGGGAAGGTAAGAAAGAAGTCAGACCAAATGCGAACAACAGCAAAAGCATCTATAGACAAATTATAGTATACAAGCTTGCACTGTGTATGCTTGTAAAAAGTCAGCAACAGAATACATTGCCTTGTGCATTACAAGATGATCACAGAGCAGGAGCCAGCATCAAAGACGCCATTCAACCAGTGAACAACACATGCTGTTCTCAAGCACAAAGTAGGAAAGATGAAGACATGACTATAGGTGTGTTCAGTGTCCAGGCAAATACTGTAATTCTTGGACTATAAGCCACACACTTTTTTTCTTTTTTTGGATTGACCTCTGCAGCTTATGCCACAGTGTGCTCTCTGTTTTGCTGAAAGTGGAATTAACATATTTTCAAATCTTGACAATGACCCAGATAACAATGCCTTGTTATTTATGTATGATATTTGTTTTTGGTTCATGGTACATCATACTCTACAAATAGTATCTCACTGTTTTTTCATTCATTTATTTCAGTTTTGCTTAATGACATTTCAAAATCCACAAATTGAAACTGCCTTCTTTTATTTATTAAATTTTAAAATATTTTTTTGCTTTTGTTTCATCGGTAACATGATGGCTTGTTTATTGGAGGTATACGCTTGAGCCAAAGCATCTGATTGGCTCTTTTATGTGAAAAAAAAATTGCTGATTTGTTCCTGGTTCTTTTTTACCAGATGGCATACACTCTCTTTCCTTGACTGAATCAGTGTGCTTCTCAGCTAAGATTTTGGTGTAAGTTGTTGTGTTAAAAATCATAACAAACAAGGGAAGGCCTCAGAAACATGTTGGAACCATCCACCCACTTGGGGAAGAAGAGAAAGCAGTGGAGGATCAGCTACATGGATGAACAGAAAGCGGCAGTCAGTGCAGACCCCTTCACACTGTCCCATGTTTGACGGCAGCTTACACTAGTCAATGTTGGAGAGCAGATAATTAGAAGATGGGGCTTATAACCCCATTTTCCTGACCGATATGCTGTTTGGTATCAAATGACAAAGTGGCTTGTAGTCCTTCAACTACGGTATATGAGCAGTTCCACAATGTTTGGAACACACATGAAATCACCCAGCTCATCCACATTTAAGTTTGTACACCCAGTCACTGCCTTTCACATTTGGAAGGTGATATAAAGACAATATTGAGTGTTCTATGATGTTGTTGTGAAACCATTTTTGTGGAGAGAGAGTGTGAGACCACAAAGACAAAACTGAAAATGGAAAGAACAGTCTGGTTTTGGTCCAGAGATGCTGTTCCTTACCCCACCCAGGCCATAATTATCAGGCCGCCATCACTTCATCTTAAGCTAAAGCTCTGATAATAGCTGCAGCTATATACAGACAGATGAAAAAGTCAAGATCAAAACCAGTCACTTTGTTTCAAAACGTAAGTCATTTTGTTTTCTTTTCTTGTGCTCTGAAGCAGAAAAACATGTTTACAATTTTGGTTTTTTCGTTTCTGATCATCTAAATGGTAACCCTTTGGATTTTTTTGTACACTGATCAACAAATGGTCAACCTCAAAAATATTGTCACACTGAAACAACAAATATGAAATGGAAGCCTAGCCAACAACAATATAAACTGCTACACACGACACAGAGAGTATGTAACATACAAGAGCTTAGCCAACAACATCAATGAACAACAACACAAAATGTTGGTCCTATCATGCAAGAGACATTGAAAATTGAACACAAAACAATTTTTGGTAAATCATGCAGGGGGATTGGGAATTGAAAGGTTAAGTTTGAAATTGCATGACCTTTTTGAGGGGTTGGGGGTTGGGGGGGTTAGGAGGTTCAAATGTGGTGCACACTATGTACCATTCAGCCTCAATGCAAGAATTTCAAACAGTCACAGACCTTGCCCAGAAATGTCAAAAACGTTTTTCAACACTGCTGAGCTTACAACCATCATCAAGGAATTATCCACAATAAACATACTGCCATTTGTTCCATTTCCATTTAACAGAGTCTGACTTGTGTTCATGCAACCCCATCCAAACTTGCATGACAACTGTAATGATAATCAGACAGAACTGTTACAACAACAAAAAAACTTACGCTGATTTGCCATGTAAAACTTGGAAAATTTCTGCAAAGAAACAACAACAAAACAGAATCAAACTCAGCTGATTATTCAGAAACAAACTACAGATATATATCAGGGGGAAAAAACCACACACACCATTACTCTGCTAAATCACTTTTTTTAAAAAGAAAAAAAAGAGAAATAACCCACATATAGTCTTTAAAAACTCTACTTCTTTAATCGTAGAAGAAAACACAAGCCTCATCTATTTCATCAGCAATTTCAACAACAAATAAACCCAAGAAAGAAAGAAATTTAACCTTTCATGAAACAAAAACCATCATAGAAAAAAAGACAGAGAAAGAGGAAGAGAGGAGGGGAGGAAGGGAAGGGGAGAGAGAGAGAGAGAGAGAGAGAGAGAGAGAGAGCAATACAGAGAAGCATAAGTAGAACTGGCATGGCGCTTTACCCTGAAGAGGCCCATAGCATTCAGCATTCAGATACCATAACAACACATATCACAGGCCTGATGAAATGAACACCTCTCTCTCACTCATATAATTTGAACAAGTATAATCAAAATTGAGTGTTGATGGTGATCGTGTACTGTTTTGGGAATTATATATTGGATATTATCTCTGAAATACACACACACACTTCTGTCTCTCACCTTTTATCATTTTGCTTATAGTTATTGTGTATCCTGATGAAGGATTCATATTTTATATTTTCAATACTATATTGGGCTTGTCCGCTGTACTTAAGTTTTAATGAGTGTCCTATTTCAATATCTTATTGTTATATGTAACAAGTATATGTACCATTTGACAATGTGTGGATGTTTATCTTTATGACTTATTAAGTTTGGTTGTTGTTATTTTTCTTGGTTTTGTTGTTGTTCTTGTTTGTTTTTCTCTTTTTTTTTCTTATTCCTTCTTTTGTTGATTTGGTTTTTCTTTCTCTGTTTATTTTGGTTGAGTGTTGTTTGTTTCTTTTGGGGGGGATGGGGGGGGGGTTTAGGGTTTTCTTTTGTTTGTTTTTTTTTGGTTGTTTTTTTGTTTTATTTTGTTTTTGTTGGGGGGGGGGGCTGTTTTGAAAAGGGTTATTTCCCCTTGTTTCTACTGTGAGAGTGTATAAGTGTTGGGTTATTATTAAGATGTATCCCTACGGGCGGGGACTGGATGTAAAAAAGCACATGAGTGCTTATTCATTATCCTCGAAATAAAAGAATTTGTCATTGTCATCACTCCTTGCAACCACCATAAAACCACACAAAACCACTAGATACGATTTTTGCATTAAGTATGACTCTCTTCAAGTACTTCATCATACAGGCAGCCATACTCCAACTTCAGAGAATTTGTTTTTCCTATAAAGGATAGTACCTGGTTGTCACACTCTAAGAGCTTGTCATGGCTGAAGACAATCCCACAATAACATTTTTAAAAATAACAACATTAAAGTCCACATCACCTGCCAGATAATACGATATCACCTACTGGTTTATATCAAGAAAATGCGTCAGCGTGTGTGTGCCAATGTGCTCACTGTGCGTGTGTGTGTGTGTAAGCGGGCTGTCTGAAAGTGTATGGATGTGCATGCATACTGGCATGCACACGAGCGCATGTGATTTCGCACTGGCGAGTTTACGACTGGCTTAGGCAGGTATTGCTGATTTTGGGGTGCTTTTAATTTTGTGACAAAAGCAGTCTGTTGTTGAGATACTGTTGCAGTATTTTTCTGTGAAGGCATATTTTCCTGCTGACTGTCTTTACGTACAGCGTGTAACCCACATGAATTGCTCTGTTTTGTGAGGTAGTGAAGAGTCTGAAGTGATCCCCTAATAATAATAATAATAATGTATGGAATTTATATAGCGCTGAATCTTGTAAAGCAACAAATCAAAGCGCTCAGATGACTTTTTTTTTTTTTATCGAGGATAATGGAATAAGTACTCATGTGCTATTTTTTTTACATCCAGTCCCCGTGTGTATGCGGTTTTGTAAATTTTGTCATCTGTTCCCACCGGCACACAATGACCTACCAGGTGGTACAAAGCGAAGTAGGCAAACAGCGCCAGGGCAGAGCAGACGGTAGCAGTCAGGAAGAAGCCGAAGGCGCTGCTTTTCGGATCCTCCCCGATGGCGATGGACACGATGTTGACCGCCGCTGACAGCGTGCCCCCCACCGCCTGTGTTCAACATTGCTCTACACTGCTACACTGCTCTACACTGCTACACTGCTCTACACTGCTACACTCAACATTGCTCTACATTGCTACACTCAACACTGCTCTACACCGCTACACTCAACATTGCTCTACACTGCTACACTCAACATTGCTCTACACTGCTACACTCAACATTGCTCTACACTGCTACACTGCTCTACACTGCTACACTCAACATTCCTCTACACTGCTACACTGCTCTACACTGCTACACTCAACATTGTTCTACACTGCTCTACACTGCTACACTCAACATTGCTCTACACCGCTACACTCAACATTGCTCTACACCGCTACACTCAACACTGCTCTACACTGCTACACTCAACACTGCTACACTCAACACTGCTCTACACTGCTACACTCAACATTGCTCTACACTGCTACACTGCTACACTCAACATTGCTCTACACTGCTACACTCAACATTGCTCTACACCGCTACACACAACATTGCTCTACACTGCTACACTCAACATTGCTCTACACTGCTACACTCAACACTGCTCTACACTGCTACACTCAACATTGCTCTACACTGCTACACTCAACACTGCTCTACACTGCTACACTTAACATTGCTCTACACTGCTACACTCAACATTGCTCTACACTGCTACACTCAACATTGCTCTACACCGCTACACTCAACACTGCTACACTCAACACCGCTACACACAACATTGCTCTACACTGAACATTGCTCTACACTGCTACACCGCTACACTCAACACTGCTCTACACCGCTACACTCAACACTGCTCTACACCGCTACACTCAACACTGCTCTACACTGCTACACTCAACACTGCTCTACACTGCTACACTCAACATTGCTCTACACCACTACTCAACATTGCTCTACACTGCTACACTCAACATTGCTCTAAACCGCTACACTCAACATTGCTCTACACCGCTACACTCAACATTGCTCTACACCGCTACACACAACATTGCTCTACACCGCTACACTCAACACTGCTCTACACTGCTACACTCAACATTGCTCTACACTGCTACACTCAACATTGCTCTACATTGCTACACTCAACATTGCTACACTCAACATTGCTACACTCAACATTGCTCTACACTGCTACACACACCACAACGTACAACAGGGCAGAAAATATCCCAATGCATGTGTGTATATGTGTACATACAAGCATGAGTGAACACACACATACATGTTGATACATACACATGCATGCCTCTTCTCTGTTTTCTTTGATCTAAAATCACTAGATGTTAAATTATAGAACACACACACACCAAACAAACAATAACAACACACAACAACAACAAAATGGTGGGCAGGCACTTGTTTTCTTTTCATGGTTTTGTTTTTATTTTCTATTAATTCTGATCATCAGTAGTATGGGGTTTTCTGTAGGTTATTCCCCCTTGATTTCACATACGTTTTCAGTTCTAGTCTTTTGTTATACATATGTATGTATGTTTGTGTGTGCGTGCGTGCATGCGTGCATGTGCGTGCGTGTATGCATGTGTGCATGCATGCATGTGTGTGTATGTGTGAGAGTGTGTGTGTGAGTGTGAGAGTGTGTGTGTGTGTGTGTGTGCGTGCATGCCTAAGCTTTCTGCTTACTACTGATGTGTGCATGCATACATGCGTGCATCCATGTGGTGTGTGTGTGCACATGTGTGCATGCATGCATGCATATGTGCGTGCATGTGTGTGTGTTTGCATAAGTATGTGTGAATAATTGTTGGAAGACAACTAAAAGCTATATAGTTACATAAATACAGACACAAGATTCTAAATACTGTTCTTTTTTTTTTTTAATTTAGCATGCACAGCATTGATATAGAATTCAAAACAAAGTAATACAAAATTTACACAATCAGAACACACATAAAGCTGACACAAACACAACTCAAAAATTGACACAACACAACACAAAAATAGACACAGCCACAACACAAATACAAACACAATCACAGCACAACACTGGGTATTAACACAATCCTGCAAAACCTATCTAACAATAATATTCCCTGCAGGGTCTTTAACATACAAAGACAATGGCAGGTCTGCACAAACATTGACACAGGGCATTATAACCACCAAAAAACAACAAAACCAATAACACCCAAGCACCACCCACCCAGCCACTGTGACGCCCACACATGACTCCGGGGTTAATCATAATGGGGATGATGACTGTGACTGTATACTCTATCATTTGTCACAGCACGGATTTTCCTTTCTACACAAGAAGCTAGAGCTCAGCAAGTATCATAACTATCATCTGGAGCAATGAATGCACTAGCACAGACATGGGCACACAGTGCATACGTTGTGGTGGGTATGACTCTCGCGTGAGTGGTGTGGTGTGTGGGGCGGGGGCGGGGGGGGGGGGGGTAGGGAGGGGGAGTGGATGTGTGTGTGTTGTGAGTGTGAATGTGTGTGTGTGAGTGAATTGTGTGTGCATGCATGCATGTGAGAGAGAGAGAAAGACGAGAGAGAAGGAGAGAGTGAGGAGTGAGGAGAGTGAGGAGAGATGAGAGAGAGATGAGAGAGTGAGGAGATGTAGAGAGAGAGAGAGAGAGTGTGTGTGCTGTGTGTGTGTGTTGTGTGTGGTGGGTGGAAGTGGGGGTGTGTGTATGTGTAGTGTTTCTGCGTGCATGTGTGTGTGTGTGTGTGTGCTGGTACAGGCTTTCTGCCTATTAGATGATTCATTCATTGTGATCAGGAATGGAATGTTGGGGTTTTTTTGGGTTCCTTGGCTAGAGCTCCCAGGTTCACCAATGACGAGATTCTGCGTATGCCATTATTTTAACCACCATTAGATAGCCATATTCCCACTTTAGGGATGGTGTCTAGACATGGCACCTGAGTTTAGGGTAAAATTCCCCAAAGTGGGCAGCGTCATGGTGGGTGGCATACTCCTGGCCTGTCAGATCATGAGTGCAGTGCTCTCTGACCACTAGGCTGTCTTGTCTGTCTCCTGCAATGGTTAAAGATTTAAGCTCTCCCCTACCCCCGCATCCCCCACACACATGAGCATATTAGGGTACAGATATGTTAACACAAACACACACAAAAACAAATGTATACCCACACAGACATATACACGTTTCCATTTTGAACGTGCATATTTTGTGCATGCACATACAGACACACACACAATCATACATGCGAGTGTGCATGCACATGCACACACACGCACGCATGCATGCACGCACAAACACACAACAACACACAATCATACACACACAAACACACACACACACACACACATACCACTCCAAATCCCCTACTCCCCTTCCTGTCCCTCCATCTCTCCCCCCACTCCCCCACCCCCTCAACCGCCCTCCCCCATCTTTCTTTCTTTCCTCCATCTCTAGACGTGTGCTGACGACTGACCTGCCCTGCCATGACGGCCTGGGTGTAGCGAGGAGGGAAGAGACAGGACAGGCCGAACGTGGACCCTGTCATCACCGCCGTCAGACCTGCCACCACAGGCACTGCTGTGACTACCATCACCTTCACTGACTCAGCCCTATACTGTGCTGTATGTGTGTGTGTGTGTGTGTGTGTGTGTGTGTGTGTGTGTGTGTGTGTGTGTGTGTGTGTGTGTTGTGTGTGTGTGTTGTGTGTGTGTGTTTGTGTGTGTGTTTGTGTTTGTGTGTGTGTGTGTGTTTTGTTGTGTGTGTGTTTTGGTGTGTGTGTGTGTGTTTGTTTGTGGTGTGTGTTGTGTGTTTTGTGTGTGTGTGTGTTTGTGTGTGTTTGTGTGTGTGTGTGTGTTTGTGTGTGTGTTGTGTGTGTGTGTGTGTGTGTGTGTGTGTGTGTGTGTGTGTTGTGGTGTGTGTGTTGTGTGTGTTGTGTGTGTGTGTGTGTGTGTTGCGTGGTGCGTGCGTGTGCGGCGTGCGTGTGTCAGATTCAGATTCAGATTCAGAATATTTTATTGCCATTTAAGTCATGTAGACTTACTTGACACAACAAAAACATCAATGATAATTATCTATTTTTGGCTGAAAGTGATGTACACTAAAAGCATGTTGCATTCTACTTTTCTTTTTCTCTTTTTTCAAAACACTCATACACATATCTGATATCTGCTTGATAGATATCAACTGTGATTATGTGTGTGTGAGTGTGTGTGTGTGCTGGTGTGTACATTTTTTTTTTTAGCTCCTTAGCTAGAACTCCGAGGTTTACCAAAGGTGAGACTGATTTTGCCCACCATGAAGGTAGCCGCATTCCGACTTATGGGATGTATGTTGGTAAGTTCATGTTTCCATACCCCATCGAATGCTGACATGAATTACAGGATCTTTAACGTGCATTCATGATCTTCTGCATCATGTGTATGGATTTGTTGTTTTTTACAAGATATAGCAGTATATATATTCCATTTATTATTATAATTATTATTATTATTATATACATGAAGAGAATTAAGGTTCTGGCAGGTCTGCACTTGAAGTTGACCTAGGAGATCTTACAAATTCCCACTCTTAATTCACCAGACGTCACTGACAATCTAACGCACGACTTCATGGACCCACAAGGTTGAAGCCGAATGATCTTAACCACTCAGCTGTAGCATCCCTCAGAGTTTGAAAATCATCTATGTGTTCATACATAATATGGACATTCTGACTGATTGAAAAACTAACAAATGATCAATTTACTTGCTCAGTATTGCTTGTTTAGTTTGTTTTCATAAACAAAACAGAACCACACAGACACATCTGATGACGACAGTTCTCCAAGGTAAGGTTGAGGGCAGAAGGAAAAGAGGCAGACCACCAACATCCTACATTGCCAACATCACTGAGGTCAGTGGTCTGGGAGGAGGGCTGCAGGAGATGGCAGAATTCAGCAGAGACAGAGAGAGAAAGATGGTGAGCCCTGGTGGCATTACATGGAGATCCTAGCTTCAACAGCAGCAATGGAGACACTGACCACTCCACTGACATGGACTGTAGTTACTACAATGAACTGCAGTTAATACTTATATGCACGCTCTTGTTTTTTTTTTTGTTTTTTTTTTGGGGGGGGAATCATTTTAACATAAACATGTTTTCTTCCACCTGACAAATAAACAAATCCACAATGGTAGTAGGACTACTTTTGGATGTAGATCGTGGTGGCATTTCTTCTTCTTTTTTTAAAATTCAAATCTTGATGGACATATTGTACTGTTGCTCACTAGCAGACATAAGACAGAGACATAGATCCGATTTGAAACACAGCAACCTGGGATGAACTGTCTTAAAACAGATCTGAACTGGAATGAAACAGACTGCACCTGAAAAGAAGGGAGGGGAGGAGGTAATTCTTTTATTTAAAAACAAATAAATAAACACACAACATTTTTAGTTTATTTTCCTCCACTCTACACCATGCTTTGATTTGTTAACTTTACAAGATTCAGCGCTATAAAAATTCCATATACCACAAAAATACTGACCCAAACCCACTGACTTACCAACCATGATAGCCGCGCTGACCAACGTAAACCAGAAGAAGCCTTCTTGCCCTGAAAAAGAAAAAAGAAGTAAAAGTTAAACAAAAAGTAAAAAAGATGGGATGGATATCACTGCCATTTTATTGATAACCCCCAACCCCCCACCCCCACCTCATTTCTCTCCTCAGAAGTCACTGGAGCTCTGCACTGAACTGTTCAGACTGTGGGCAGGTTAACCCTGGCAGAGCCCATTCCTCTCCAGGTAGTAAGATGCATGCTGGGTATATTGGTGTCATCCAACCCACCAGTTATAGCCAACCCACTCTTCTACAAGAGGGTGGATGGAGTTTTACTGCATGCACAAGATTTCTGTATGACTGATTTCACACATGGGATGTGTTCATAGTCTCATCTGAAAAAAACTTTCATGGGAGCGGAATCAGTACTAATATACCGATACCGACAGAACTCCAAAAGGGAAGGAAAACTTCCCCTGGCACTGTCTGACGACTGTAGCGCCCAGCTTCAGTGACTGTCCACAGGGACAGGAGAGAAGTCAAGTCAGCTGGTCAAGACCTACTCCACCTTTCTTCAACATACTTCTTACTACACCAAAAATAATTCTTCCAACAAATCCAAAAATTTGGTCTGATCAAAAACCATTCCGCTGCTTGCAAATCACAACCAAGTTTTGACATAAATTACAGCTGAAATTTTCACCCCAAAAGGATACAACTGTGAAATATTGATAACGGCAAAACTCTGTGTTCTGGTTGGCAGTCTTGTGTGTTTTATACAGGGCAATGTCAGTGATGGGCAAACAGTGCCACGCATGAAACCTTACCATTGGTGAACCACAGATCTCTAGCTGAAGCATGACTTGTTTCTTTCTCATTGTATTGATAGAGAGTGAGTGTCTGCCCATGTCAGTATATTATACTTGTCTGTGTGTATCATTTATTCATAAGGTGGTTTTTTTTTAATCCGGTCTTTAAAACAGAGCAAACCCTGAAGAACGTTCCATAATGAAGACGAGAACATCACCTTCCTGCACACTCACATGAAAGCATCCTACATGAAAAACTGATGTTGCATTGCTGAGTAAGCATCCAGTGCCATCTTTTAGTGCTATTGGAACTCAGAAACAAACAACATTGTGTTTAAACACCATAATGCAATCCAACAATAACAAAGTTGTACAACAATTAACAGCATGCCTATATAAAGTTAAAACAAGTTCTTACATGAATCTGTATCCACATCGACGAAGACGACCGTTGCGATGAAGACAATGATGATGGGCAGCAAGGAAATGAGCATGCGGCTGTTGATGGAGACGCTGAAAGAGACGCCATCACTGTCTTCACCACAGGACAATATCCTAACACTACAATGTGAAATCCTACCATAAAATGAACCACAACAAGATCTTCTCCTCTTCTCTGTGTTCCCTTACTGGTTGGGATGCACAGTGCCTGCTCTTCTCCTGGTCTTGTACCTCTGCAGGAGGTCTGCCTCAGCTGGCACTTTCCAACTTCAGGACAGCTTTTTTGTGTGTGTATGGAATGCATGCTGGGTATGTTTGTGTTTTCATAACCTACCCTATGCTGACATGAATGATGGGATCTTAAATGTGCATAGTTGATCTTCTGCATGTGTACACATTATACACACACACAACACACACAAACACAACACAAACACACAAATACACACACACACACACACAAACACACACACACAACACACACACAACACACACGCACAACACACACACAAACACGCACACAAAACACTGCCACAAACTGATGACTGTTAAAAAAAATTGGGGAGGGGTTTTGTTGGGTTTTTTTCCCCGGTTGTTCTTCAGCTGGAGGTATTAATGGTGAGATTTTTATGGCGAGTCCTTCTGATGAGACTATAAACCGAGGTCCTGTGTGCGAACGCATGCAGAACATCTTGCGCACATGTTAAAACCCGTTCTGCTTTTCGGAAGAGTAGACCTTTGTGTGCCAGTGGGAATGGATGAAAAAATTTACAAAGCTGCATACACACGGGGACTGGATGGAAAAAAGCACATGAGTGCTTATTCCATTATCCTCGAAATAAAAGAATAAAATAAAAAAAATATAAAAATTTTTAATTCTATGCAGCCGTTTGCCCCCCCTAACAGCGATGACTTTCTCCGTTTCTGACTGTGGGGATGATGTCTAAACGCAACACCAGTGTGCATGCTTTTTCCCCCAAAAAATATTTTGGCCTACTCTTCCAAAATGCAGAACAGGTTTTAATAGGCCCACAAGTTGTTCTGCATGCCTTTGTACACAAGATCTCCATGAACAGTCTCATCCAAAGGACTTTGGGGGAGGAATGGAGTTGGTGTTGATGGTCACTGCAGGGAAAACATCCCCTCAAACAGGCGTTTCCGTGATGGCCCAAACACCCAGGCTGTCAGATCACGAGCTCACTGCTCTAACCACTAGGCTTTTTGGTCCCCCCCCCACCCCCTCCACCACCACCACCACCCTCCCACCTTATATGATCTATACACAACACACCATTTCGCTCAATGATAAAAGCTGAAAGAAAAAAAAAACACCCAAGCCTTTGAAGACATAAAAAAGAAATTCAATATCCTTTCGCAATTTACTCTCCTGACAACCTCGTTAAAATCAGCATGTTTTCTTTCTGCACTAATGCTCTGAACAACACAGTACATTAATTAATTTTTATTAAGTTTTTTTTTCAAGCTATTTTCATTAAATGATATGAGCGCTTTTTATTGGTCGTTAAAACTATCTTCACATTTTTATGGTCAGTGTTTTCAGAGATGATGGGGCTGAAGGGGGAGGGGGGGGTGCTAGCCTCGTGGTTAGTGTGTTGACCTCACACAATCTGACAGTGCAGGGTTCAGTCACCACTAATACACCCATTTGTGGGAATTTTCCCCCCAGGAGTTTACCTTAGTGCAACTCCACTCTCCCTCAAAGGAGTTTACCCTTAGTACCAACTGCACTCTCCCTAAAGGAGTTTACCCTTAATACCATCTTACCGCTAGTACCAACTCCACTCTCCCTAAAGAGTTTACCCTTAGTACCATCTTACCGTTAGTACCAACTGCACTCTCCCTAAAGGAGTTTACCCTTAATACCATCTTACCGCTAGTACCAACTCCACTCTCCCTAAAGAAGTTTACCCTTAGTACCATCTTACCGTTAGTACCAACTGCACTCTCCCTAAAGGAGTTTACCCTTAGTACCATCTTACCGTTAGTACCAACTGCACTCTCCCTAAAGGAGTTTACCCTTAGTACCATCTTACCCTTAGTACCAACTGCACTCTCCCTCAAGGAGTTTACCCTTAGTACCATCTTACCCTTAGTACCAACTCCACTCTCCCTAAAGGAGTTTACCGCTAGTACCAACTCCACTCTCCCTAAAGTCCTACGGATGAGGCTATGTATAAACCAAGACCCCCATGTCCGAGCACACGCAGAACATCTTGTGCACATGTCCAAACCCATTCTGCCTTTGAGAAGAGAAGGCTACTGCTGCTTGCCAGTAGGAATGAATGACAAAGATTTAAAAAAACAAAAAAAACACCTGCACAATGGTGTCATGTTTAGGCAGCATCCCTGAAGTAGGAATACAGCTAGAAGAAACATAAACACCCATAATAACAAACAGGAGAGAAAGAGGGAGGAGGAGGGAGAGAGAGAGAGAGGGAGGGAGGGAGAGAGAGAGAGGGAGGGAGAGGGAGAGAGAGAGAGGAGGGAGGAAGGAACGGAGGGATCTGCAATCCCCATACAAATATTACAAGTGAGGTCTACACACACATGAACACAAAAACAAACTAAAAACTACCACCACGCATCCTTCTGTAAATGGGGATGTCTCATGAAAATAACATTTGGAAAAAGATGATGAGAAGAACACACAGACATACACACACGCACGCTCGCATGCATGCACACACGTGCGTGCACACACACACACACACAAACAAAAGTCTTACCTTCGAACAAAAATCATGGCAAGAGTGATAAAAATAAGATTTGACCCCATGGACATGATGGACAGATAACTCTCAAAGTTGTTGTATAACGTCGTGCATGCGATACGTAGCGGACATCAGCAGTGACGTGTCCGAATTGTAATCAAGTACTGAACACACCCAATCACGCACACACGCACCACATGCATCACAATTTGCACACAACACACTGAACACAGAACACACACACATGCACACACATGCACCACCGCACACACACATGACACATGCCGCACGCATCACACACACACACACACCACACACGCCGATCAGAATGACCAACTGGGGCAGCCTAGTGGTTAGAACATTGCGCTCGCTATCTGCCAACCTGGGTCTGAATCCCATTCAAGGGGATTTTTCCCCTGGAGTTAACATCAGTGCAGACCCCACTCTCCCCGAAAGTCCTTCGGATGAGACTATAAACCGAGGCCTCATGTGCAAACACATGCAGAACATCTTGCGCACATGTTAAAACCCTTCGCTTTTCAAAGAGTAGGCCACTGTGTGCCGGAGGGAATAGATGACAAAATTTACAAAACTGCATACACACAGGGACTGGATGTAAAAAAGCACATGAGTGCTTATTCCATTATCCTTGATATAAAAAGTAAATAATTAATTGATTAAGATAAATAAATCAACAAAGAGTTCATGAAACAAAAATAACTGTACCCAATATTCTTTGCATGAACACAAACACTTTCCCCACTATTATATGTGACAGAGCTATAACCATAGTTAACCTTTAGACACAGACAAGGTGACAGCCCTGATGTGGCCTCCCTCTGTGGCCAGTGAGGCTATACACAAGGAGACTGGGTTGGCTTGGAACCTTTCATTAAACAAGTTCACGCAACTTTACTCCTGATTATAAATTTGCTCAAATCCAATAGTCTTTTTGGTCTGAAGAGATAAATGTGAACATGGATCTTGGATACAGATATTAATGAGGTAGGACATTCTTCCGAAATTCTGAAAACTTTGGACATTCCATTATAAAGTGAAACTAATAGTTTTTAAAAAGTATTCATGTTGCATTGTTTACAAAGACAGTTTCTGCCTGTAATTCCATTTACATGTTCTGTTTCATGTGGCAATGAATGATTAATACATGTGCCAACACACGCAGAACACCTTGCACACATGTTAAAAACTATTCCGCTTTTCAGAAGAGTAGGCCATTGTGTGCTGGTGGGAACGGATAACAAACCTGACAAAACTGCATACACATAGGGACTGGATGTAAAAAAGCACATGAGTGCTTATTCCATTATCCTCGAAATAAAAAAATAAAAAAAGATAAATTAAATAAATAAATACACCTGAATCTATAATGAAGTCATATTGTTATATGGCAACCTACTAATAAATAATAATATAATAATAATAATGGAACTTATATAGCGCTATATCTTGCAGACAAATCAAAGCGCATGCAT
Organism: Rapana venosa; assembly: GCA_028751875.1. NCBI lineage: Eukaryota > Metazoa > Mollusca > Gastropoda > Neogastropoda > Muricidae > Rapana > Rapana venosa. The sequence continues at coordinate 8,050,401 of CM054137.1, forward strand.
TCAACCTGATCTTGCACAGTCATACAACCAATGACAAATAATCAATAGTTCAAATGCAGATATTACAAACATGGTACGCTGCAGACCAAATCTTTGAAATAAAATTGCAATAGTCAAATGTTTTTCAAAAGCACACACACACACACAGGTCATATACTTTAGCAGGGTGATAGGACATGGGTTAGTGAAGGGTGGGATAGTTCTGATATGAAACAGGAGGGGGGAAATCTTAGGTTTGAAATAAATATGTCTTGAGGCTGGATTTAAAAATACACCGTTCTCTTTTGAAACTTGTTATGTAATTTGGATACAAATAAATATGCATTTATTTCTATGCTGCAACTCTTCTGACCAACACTTTACAAAATGACACACAATCACTCACTCCCTCTCTCTCTATCTCTCTCTCTCTCTCTCTCTCTACTCTCCCTCCTCACCACAGCACACACACACACACACACACACAATCATAATATCTGCATGAAACACTCAAATAGGCAAATGTGGGCATGTGCAAAATTGGAGATTTAATTATTTCTGCACACCTCTCTTACGTCATGGTTATAAATAGAAAGTTTGGCTTCACACACACTAAGACACAGACATAGACAGTCTCACAGACAAGCACAACTGTAATTCCACGGTTTTGTCACAAACCCAAATTAACCTTGCTACCATAATACGGCTACATCGCCATTTGTTACACTGTTTTATGCATATATGGTATTAAATTATGACTCACATGCTACTGATATTTGCATGGATACAAACGCTGTTATGGAATAAAACTTCACTTTAAGGGAGTTGGGATGGGTGTTGTTTGTCTGTCTGGTTTTTTGTCGCAGAGTATAGTCTGAGTAAAATTCAGGGCCGAGGACACAAGAGGGAGGAAGAAAAAAAAAGAAGGGATGAAGTGGGGGGGAGGGGGGGGGGAGAGAGAGAGAGAGAGAGAGTGAAAGGGAGAGAGAGAGAGAAAGAGAGAGAGAGAGAAAGAAAGAGAGAAAGAGAGAGAAAGAAAGAGAAAGAGAGAGAGAGAGAGAGAGGAGAGGAGAGAGAGGAGAAGAGAGAGAGAGACACGGATGGACGGGCAGACAGACAAAGAAAAAGAGACAGAGAGAGTCAGAATGAGGGAGTCAGAGGGAGATCTATAGTCAGAAAGAGTAGGGAAAAAACAAAATACTTCATGATGAAAGAAAATAAAAATAATAAAATAATATATGGAATTTATATAGCGCTGAATATTGTAAAACAAACTTTCGAAAACCCATTATCATTACAGCAAGAACCTTCTTTCAACTTGGGTAATGTCTGAAACGCACGGACACAGCTTGGCACAAAGTCCTGACCAGGAGCTAGCTTCAAGCACACACCTGACGTCAGCATGGGGGTGGCAGGAGGTGGGGGGGGTGTCTTTTTTTCTGGTTGTAATTGTTACATCATTTCTTGTCCCAGAGTAAAAATTCCACTAGGCTAAAAAACTGTCGGTGAGCGTCGGATGAGTGTGGCAGCCAAGGGGTTTGCTCACTAGCTGTGAACCTTGTCAGTGCAGAGTAGATGTGTATTCTGAGCAATCCTTGAAAAATAAAGACTGGAATACATCAATGAAGAAACACAAACACTGACAAAGGGACGGGATAGCTCAGTGGTCAGAGCGCTCGCTTTCCCCCAGCAAAGTTAAACAGCATTGAGCGTGGTTACCACTTGGATGGGTGACTGTTTGCGCAACTTGGCTTCAGTACAGTCTTCCAGTTCACCCAGCTGTAAATGGGTACCTGCCCTCTTTAGGGTCAGGGAAGGTAAAGCAGCGAGGGAGAGAAGATGGGCGCCACCCTCAATATGCTGGCCCCTAGAGAAGTGAGGTCTCTGACGCCTCGTTCCCCTACGACCTTATAGGTAATGGGACACTTTTACCTTTACTGACAAAGGAAAACGATTTTGACTACCAGAAGAAGAAAGTGCTCACGGACAAAGTGCACAGGTGTGCAGACAAGGTGGCAACCTACATGTTTGGCAGTGATGAAGAAGTTCCAGGGCAGCAGAGTTGCCACCCCCAGGTAGAGGAAAATGATGAACACCAGGCTGCACCTGTAACACACCACACCCCATCACCACCGGTGTCACTAACATCCTTCAGACACAGTGACAGACACAACACACACACATAACAAACAACACACATAACACACAACACACACAACAAACACACACACACACACATGTAACAAACACACAACATACACATAACACACACACACACATAACAAACACACCCACACCAACCAACATACAGAGTGTGTGCACATGAACGCGCTGTTGTGTGTGTGTGTGTGTGTTGTTTGCTTTTTTTGGGGGGGGGGGGGGGGGGTTGTTCTTATTCATTCAATTTTCTTGTTATGGGTTGTTGTAATAATGTTGTAGTTAATGAAATATTATTGATGAAGATGGCCGGAGGGACGGGGGGGGGGGGGGGGGGGGGGGGGGGGGGGGGGAGGGTTGTTTCTAGATAGATGGCTTGATGAAAAAAGTACCTTCTGGAAATCAAAATTTGACTTTGACACACAAACACACAGACACACACAGTAGATTTATACACACAGAGAAGACACATGCTCTCTCTCTCTCTCTCTCCCTCTCCACACACACACACACAATCACACTAAAACAGCCAGCCAAGAACACAGAATGTTACATTTCTCATCATAAACAATAACTTTAAGCACACCCTCATAGTCATACCTCAAACACTGAATACATATATGATATACCAGACAGCTCATACTCATAGCAACAGGATGTCAACTTATAAACAACACAAATAAAAAAGAAAAATTTGTTCACGGGTTACATTTACAGTACTATCTGTTACAAATGTCTCCACAAAACAGCACCCTCCTACCTCTGTGAATGTCTTCACCTGTACACCCCTTCTCGTTCCCTTCGCTCTGCTGCAGATTCCTTGTGCTTACAAACACCTAGATTCAACCAGTCCACTGTTGGCCGTCGCTCTTTCTCTGTTTCTGGTCCATCGATTTGGAATGGCCTCCCTATCTCTCTTCACCAAAGGCCTTCTTGTGACTCTTTTAAATCTGGCCTCAAGACATATTTGTTTCAAACCTAAGAATTTCCTCTCCTGTTTCATTTCATAGATATCCCTGCTTTTCAACAGCCAAAAATTCCATCACCCTGCCAAAGTGTATAACGTGTGTGTGTGTGTGTGTGTGTGTGTGTGTGTGTGCATTTGGACTTGTTAGAACTATTACTTGCTATTGGTTGTATGACTGTGTAAGAATGAGTTGAGTGCAAGTGCTTTGATTTTTCTGTGCAAGATACAGCGCTATATAAATTTCATTTATTATTATTATTGTTTCATTTCGTGCTGTTAATATCCCCAGCGACCTCAAAGGAAAATATGCATGTGGTACGGGACATTAATTTACAGAGTAGAGAAGGCTCCTTCTCTCCAGAGGGACAACAGCTGTGCCTTCTGTGGTCACACCAGTCTTGTATGGAGCAATGTCTGCAGGAGCGGCTCTCTCAGCAGACCAGTCCCTGCATGGCAGCCTCTGCCACAGTTGGTGCAGACAACACTGGATGACGGGACGGTAGCCTGGAGTGGGAGGGGGGTGCTTTCCTGTCTGTGGCTTCTTTCTTTATTTAAATGTTACAGTATGATACATACACCTTCTTGTGTGCATTTTTATATTTTCAAAACGAGATTTTTCACTTCTTTTTTTTTTTACATAACTGAAAACATTTTTTCAAAGTATTAAGTTTTCCAGGGTTGTTGGGATTTTGTTGTTGTTGTTGTCCTAACTGGAAAAATGTTTTCAAAATATCAGAACTTCTACTTTCAAAACTCTTTTCCACATATCTGGGATACTGTTTTCAAAATAACCAGGTTTTTTCAGATGAATTTCCACAACTCTACAGACAAACAACAACACTGGCCAGACTTTTCTGCAGAATCAAAAACAACCATACCACCACCCATCGACCATTCAAATGAACCCATCACCAACCAAACCTCTATGTTTTCAGAGAAAACTTTTCCGCGAAACAAATCCCACATACCTGTCCACATCCTTCTGCAAGAGCGGATCCCAAGCAGAAGGCATTTCCGCTGGCAAACTTATTTGCTGAACAAGCGCACACTGACACTGTGGCCTGGCCCCAGATCGTCCCCACAAAACACCCCACAGACACTCCTGCCTCTAGCTAAACGAAATCGTAGACTGTCTTCACACTGTGTCATGTGCAGGCAAGTATCGCTGTACGTAACCAACTCAGGAAAATGAACTGGAAATGTAAAAGCGCAGGTGCTTCTCTATTACGTAGATCTTATCAATCAAGCCAATGAATGGAAGAGCAAATTAAGTTAAAAAAACTACATTAAAGTGACACATGGTGCCTCTTCTCTCGTGAAGACTGTTTACTAACTGGGAGGAAAACTAGGGCATTCGCATCTCTTGATCTGGCAGTGCATGTAATGTATAGAGTTTCTTTGACACAAAATGATGGATTTTAATTAAGTTTTGCTGATATGCTCTGTGTGTGTGCGTGTGTGCATTTTATTTTTATTTATTTATTTATTTATTTTTATTCTTTTATTTCGAGGATAATGGAATAAGCACTCATGTGTTCTTATTCATCCAGTCCCCGTGTGAATGCAGTTTTGTAAATTTTGTCACTCGTTCCCACTGGCACACAGTGGCCTACTCTTCTGAAAAGCGGAACAGGTTTCAATGTGTGCGCAAGATGTTCTGGGTGCGTTTGCACCTGGGACCTCGGTTTATAGACCCATCTCAAACAAGCGCTTCGATTTGTTTGTTTTTACAAGATTCAGTGCTATATAAATTCCATATATTATTATTATTATTACCTGCATATGTGTGTGTGTTTGTGTGTGTGTGTGTGTGTGTGTGCTCAAACATGCATGTGTATGCGTGCATGTGTGTATGCAAATATTTTGTTTAAAAAAATCTTCTTTTCTTTTTTTTTTAAAAAGACAGGAAAAACCAAAACAACTGCTAGCAAAATTAGTTTATTCTATTTCCCATGGGGTGGGGTGGGGGAGTTAGCAGGAGGAGGGGTGAGGGCTGCAAAAGGGGAGGAGGAAGGAGGTTGGTAAAGAGGGGGGGGGGGGGGGATAGAAGAAAATATAGAAATGATAACAGAACTGCAGAAACATGATGGCCTATTAATTTCATTATCAACTTTGTAAGAACACACACACACACACACACACACAACACACACACATCATGCATACACACGCATGCACACATCCGCATACATGTGCAAAAACATGTACACACACATGCACATGTGTGCACACACACAGTCATGCACACATAAACACACACACACACCTACATACACACACACACCTACTCACACACACTCACACACCTATACACACACACCTACTCACACACACTTACACACCTACACCTACACACACACACACCTACACACACACACCTACTCACACACACTCACACACCTATACACACACACCTACTCACACACACCTACACACACACACACCTACACATACACACCCACACACACACACCACATTTTAACCACAACAAAGAGTAATAAAACAAAACGTGTTTCATTGTCGAATCTCTTCTTCTCCCTTCTCTTCTTCCCTTCACACCACCAGATGACAGTGTCTTTACGCTGTCACATGTGTTGTTGTCAAACATTACACAGTTTTATTCAAAGGGAAATGCTTTTATATTCTTGTTTGCTTCTCTGTCCACGCCAGCCTGTTCCATTCAGGAAATGGAAACGTCAAATAGAGACAAAGAAGCTATTATCTATTATGGCAACAGCTTGTGTGTGTGTGTGTGTGTGTGTGTGTGTGTGTGTGTGTGTGTGTGTGTGTGTGTGTGTGTGTGTGTGAGAGTGTGTGTGTGTGTGTGTGTGTGTGTGTGTGTGTGTGTGTGTGTGTGTGTGTGTGTGTGTGTGTGTGTGTGTGTGTGTGTGTGTGTGTGTGGTGAGTGAGAGAGTGTGTGTGTGTGTGTGAGTGTGTGTGTTGTGTGTGTGTGTGTGTGTGTGTGTGTGTGTGTGTGTGTGTGTGTGTGTTTTGTGTGTGTTTTCTTCAGTTTTCAGCATCTTTTTACAAGAAGCGGTATCAAATGGTATGTGTGTGTTTATTTTATTTTTATTTATCTATTTATTTACACTTTTATTTCAAGGATAATGGAATAAGCACTCATGTGCTTTTTTCAACCAGTCCCCGTGTGTATCCAGTTTTGTAAATTTTGTCATCCATTCCCACCGGCACACAATGTTCTGATGTTCTGCGTGTGTTTGCACACGGGACCTCAGTTTATCGTCTCATCCAAAGGAGTGTGTTTGTGTGTGTGTGTAGGGGGGGGGGGGGGGGGGGGTCATAATGTATATGAAGAGGGTGTGTGTGTGGAAGGTGGGGGAGGGGGTTGTGGTGTGTGTTTTAGTTAGTGTCACATGGCTTTAAGTGCTGTGCTGTTCTTCAGTCAATTGTTCTCCACTCACATCTGTCTCTTACAGCTCCACATCTAAAGCTGTCTCTTACAGCTCCACATCTAAAGCTGTCTCTTACAGCTCCACATCTAAAGCTGTCTCTTACAGCTCCACATCTAAAGCTGTCTCTTACAGCTCCACATCTAAAGCTGTCTCTTACAGCTCCACATCTAAAGCTGTCTCTTACAGCTCCACGTCTAAAGCTGTCTCTTACAATCCACATCTAAAGCTGTCTCTTACAGCTCCACGTCTAAATCTGTCTCTTACAGCTCCACGTCTAAAGCTGTCTCTTACAGCTCCACATCTAAAGCTGTGGGGATGTTTTCAGTTAGTTTCCCCACAACTTCACTTAAAACTAACTCCACATCTTCAAGCCAGACTTTCTTGACGGCTGTGCTCTGGGTCTGGCTTCAACGCATCAGGCCTTATTTTTTTCTTTTTTTTTTCTTTTGGGTGGGGGCGGGTATTTAAAGTTTTGCTGACTACAGGAAAATTTCAGTGAAAATGTAATGACTGGGTTTTTTTAAACATTATAACAAAAATCCATATTTAAAAAACCCAACCCAAAGCCCCAAACCAAAAACAGAAAAGCAACATACGGATCCACAAGCTTATGATTATGGCACCAACATTTCCTGCTGCTGATGTGTTGTTTGGAATCAAATAAAAATTTCAGTCAACTAATGAAACCAGACAACAGAAAACTTACTTAGAGATGGCTTTATACATTGGTTACATTTCAAAACAAAAATTTCCATCTTTGAGCCAGGATTTTAGAAAACGTAGCCACACACTGTAACTGTGTAAGACATTAAATTGTAAAGAGATTAAAACTTAAGCATTTGGTGATCATGCACGTCGCAAGAAACCTACAGTCCAAAAACCTACATCCCTAAAATTCACTTTTTTTAGAACATGGAAAGGTTGTAGTTTTGGAAGTGTATGTGTTTGTTGATTTTGCTATGTGCTAGTTTTATGAATCTTGTTAACCCACCCAAATGTTCCGTTAAGAATGCAGTACAAAAGTATAACTTTGTATATTAAACATGTATACATGTATACCTGTCAGTGGGTTCTGCATGGATGATGCCATTGGGACTGCGGGAGCGAGGGGGCAGCAGTGACTCCCTTTCTGCATGGTTAGGATCCATGTAGCTCTCGACACCTTCTGCACCCTCTATGTCCTCAGAATCTGATGGCGGAGGTGAATTCTGGATCTGGAGTGATCTGTTTGGCTGCATCTAGAACAATCTAGACAACAACAACAACAACATTACAAAAAAGAAAAATGAAAATGAAAATCATTAAGTAACAAAGAGGTGCATGTACACTTCTCAACTCATTTTAGCTGATACTAGAGAAAAAATCTAAATGAACTTCATTTTAAAGATCAGAAAACCAAGTATGTGCTTTTTCCCCTTGCCGAAGCGCTATGAAAAAGATCTGCATCACTTCCACTGGGTCTTACAATCTCCATATTGAAGCCTTTCTTTTGCTTTTCCCCCCCTAGTGACTTAGAGTCTGAGATTTTTTAAAAAGTTTCTTTTCAAGTAGATTTAGCTGGGATGTGTATTAATTGATTTGATCTCTTTTTTCATTCCTTGGCTAGAGCTCTGAGATTCACCAATGGTGAGATTTTAAATACATGATCATTGGCCACCATTTAGGTAGCTGCTTTCCAACTTCAATGATGGTGTCTGAACATGACCCCAGTATGCATGGATACATTGTTTATATAAAAAAAAAAATTGTCATCTGCTCCTACCAGCATGCAATGGCCTGCTCTTCTGAAAGGCTGAACAGGTTTTAATGCACGCGTGCACAAGACATTCTTTGTGAGTTCATTCACAGGACCTTGGTTTATAGTCTCAACTAAAGGACTTTTGGATGAAGGGAGTCAGTCCTGATGTTAACTCTAGAGAAAAAAAGCCTCTCGAAATGGCATCTCAACAGTGGCTAAAACCACAAGCTAACTACACACCCTTTCTGAAGTGGAATGGTGGGGGTGGTTTACGTCCAGCAGGCTTCACATAGGCATCACATGACCCATGACACCAGTACATACACTTGGAAGTTGGTGACTCACATCCTGTCTTCCGAAATGGATTTCCTAGCACTATGATCTTCTGTACCTCTCCTATCAAAGGCTGGGATATGGACAGGGAATGAAAGAATGAATAAATGAATGAATGAATGAATGAATGAATGAATGAATGAATGAATAGAATGAATGAATGAATGAATGAATGAATGAATGAATGAATGAATGAAGGAAGGAAGGAAGGAATAAATGAATGAATTTTATTTATTTTATCTTATTTTATTCTTTTGTATCGAGGATAATGGAATAAGCACTTACATGCTTTTTTACATCCAGTCCCCATGTGTATGCGGTTTTGTCAATTCTGTTATCTGTTCCCACCGGCACAAAATGGCCTACTCTTACGAAAAGCGGAACATGATTTAATGTGTACGCAAGATGGTCTGCGTGAATGAAGGAAGGAAGGAATGATATAATCTATAAATCAGATGTGATGCATAAACTTGATCAATTAGTATGAATCTAACTCTAAGAAGCTCGCAAGCCTTATGCCACACAAAGGTAAGAGAGAATGAGATCATGTGATTGTGGAGCTCATGACACTAACCTCTCATAGTACAGGGGCTCAAAAGTCAAAAAGATTCTTTAAATCAATGTCATGTTCTGCTAGACACAAGTCTCTCCTCTAGACACCTACCTACCCACCCCCCTTCTACATCAAAACAGCAAAATCATACTACTAGCACTGATTGTACATCACATTTTTACAGGGCAATTTATGGGGATAAAAACTCCAACAAGATCAGACATTGGGTGGGGGGGGGGGGGGGGGGGGGAATTCAAAAGTGTATATCTATCAGACAGTTAGGGGGGAAAATTTGAACAAGTATCTGAAGACAATTTTATAGGGAGAAACATATAACAAATATTGGACAATTTTGGGGGGGGGGAAAGGTCTAATAGTTTCAGCAATTTTGGGGGATAAATATAAAAATATAAATAAAGAAAAAGAATCATTTTGACCAGTGTTACTCATAATTTTTAGATCATACAATTTGTACATACCAGTCATTCAACTGTATGTCTTGAACATGTGGTTCAGCATTTTATAAATATATAACAGACCTTCTCGACACCTTAACTGGGCTATAGATTTTCTTCTTCATGAATGTCTGTAAATTAGAAATTGATTATTTATGCATAATAGATTAATGGAGATGTGTGTACGATAAAGTGATGTTGTGCGTTGTGTGAGATGTGCGTGTGTGTGACTGTGCGGTGGGATGTGTTTGATGTAGATGTGATAATGTTGTTAGATTAGTGTCGTTGTTGTTTGTTGTGACATGTGTTGTGATTTCAGTGTGTTTCAGTTGTTATGTAGTGTTGTATGTTGAATGTCAGTCAAGTCAAGTCAAACTTTTATTTCCAGATGGTACATTCAATAAGCAATGCATTTACTTTTTCATGAGTGGTACTAAGTGTGTGAGTGTGGGTGTTCTTCTTCTTCTTCCCCATTAGTTTGAATTCTTTTGAATCTCTGACAATAGATTGTGTCATTGCTGTTGATGCGGCTGTTCTTTGGATGACTATTGATTGAAGCTATATATATATATATATATATATATATATATATATATATATATATATATATATATATATATATACTAGATAGATAGATAGATAGATAGATACATAGATAACTCTTCCCTTTTTAGTTTTTGTCAAACCTTTACAATTTTATGTGCTTAGGTTAAATGTTGACATTGCTTGGTTTGTTTGTTTGCTTGCTAGCTTTTCCTTTTATCTATGGAGGGGTGTTTACAGTTAACTTTCAGTTTGAGATTTTTGTTTTGTTTTATTTTTGTTCTTTGTTCTGTGTGTGTGCATGTGCGCATGCTTGTGCATGCATTCATGTGTGCATGCATGTGTGTGCATGCATGCATGGGTATGTGCATCACTACAGTACATGCATGTGTGTGTATATGCCTGTGTGCATGGTGTGTGCATACACACATGTATATTTTTCTGTCAAAGTATTATGAAAGCTAATAATTTTATTCATTATCCTAGAAACAACAGAATTTGATCTGATTTGATTCTCTCTCTCTCTCTCTCTCTCTCTCTCTCTCCCTCCCTCTCAAACTACAAGTCAAAAGTCAGACATCAGACAGTGACAATTTACACCTAGGTTTTAAGAAAAAAACTTTTGCACACTGCATAGCAAGAAACAGAACTGAAAGCGACATATGCTGCCACAGGATAATAACAGTTTCATTCTGGCTTCATGAAAGCCTTAAATTGTTCTTTTCAAATTGCTTTCTTTTTATTCGCTTGAATGAGTATCACTTTCAGTTTACCCTGATTATAATTTATAAACACACTGGTTGGTGGCCTTTCAAAGTTACATTATCATATTGATTTTAAAAACATATTTTATAATTCAAATTCTCACACACACACACACACATCACACACGCACAACACACATACACACTGACACACAACCACATATAACACACACAAACACACACAGTCACACACATGAACAATCACACACACACACACATGCGCACACACATACACACAATCATACATGCACATTTACTAAGTTTACTTAAAATACTGACCCATCTACTCATTTTTAAAAAGTTATTTAAATAGATCTATTCTCCTATATTTTATTTGTTTATTTCAAGGATTTGGAATAAGCATTCATGCTTTTTAACATGGATAATCCAGTCTCCATGTGCATGCAGTTTTGTAAATTTATTTTGTCAGCCGTTCCCATGACACAAAATGGCCTACTCTTTCAAGGCTGAACAGGTTTTAATGTGTTCTGTATGTGTTCATGCACAGGGCCTCGGAAATTCAAATACTATAGTCTCATGCGAAGAACTTTTGGGGAACGTATGAACACATGCACATCTCATGTCATGCATGTATACACACGCACACACACAAACATACACACACACATAGATTATATATATTGTGTGTTCAATGTAATGTAAATGCTTATGAGTGGCTGTGTCAGTTCTGTATCATGCTCAGTGTAATGTAAATGATTATGAATAACTTAGTGGCTGTGTCAGTTCTGTTACATCAAGCAAGTGCTGGGTATGGCTTTGTAGCACTAGCTCAGCTGGAAGTCTTGGTTCACATTATATATACTTGCAAGAACTTATGTCTTTTCATTGAAACATTATTTCAGAGCTATTCTTTTACAAACTGAAGCATGATTGCAATGTGGAAGAAGTATGCTAAGAGTTCTTCCACACACTCACATGGATCTGTTAATTCTACTCTAGTTAAAAAAAAAATTTTAAACAAACCAGTAGTCATTCTTAAATTTGCCATGCCCACTTGCCTCCCCCATGCCTCTTGAAATAAACAGTTCTGGAAGTTTCAGTCAATCTCATATGGTCAGTGTCATGCCCCTGGTTAGAATAGTTAGACATTATAATTTAGTTACACATGTCAAAAATCAGTTGACAAAAGATTATTGACAAACTGCAGGGGTGGGGGTTCAGCTGCCAAACATCAGGGATCATACCTTATGGCACAGTATCCATTCTAAAATGAGACAGAGAGAACACATCAAGCCACAAGTCAATTCATACTCACCAACGTTTACAACACTACAGTGAAGAAGACCAAATGGCAAGACCAAACAGTCCCTATGGTTACTCAGGGATGGAAACTATTAAAAACCAGTGTATAGGCTACGCCCACACGGAACACCGTAAACTCAATATCGTTCGCTTCCTAAACATGTATTTCAAGACGTAAATCCCTTATATAAATGAGATAAAACACTGATAACACACGAAATCAAACTAGCCTACAGAAGTACAAGTCTAAGATTTTGCTGTTCTAGATAATAACTTGGTACAGATTTACGATATGGGCAGATGAATCTTGCCATTGATTTGGGATCGTTCAGAATACCAAACACTATAAGCAGTAAAACTGGAGCAGCCTGTAATTCACAACTTCTGCTGGTGAAAATTTAGGGTCGCGTTTATGATTCAGTCTCATTCTATCCAAACTCCAAACTCTCAGCTGGCGATCATGTGAAGCCACGGACAATAAACACACAGTAGCTGAATACCGAAATCGGTACAAAACAAGTTACTTGCTTCTCTCTCTCTCTCTCTCTCTCTCTCTCTCTCTCTCTCTTGTTTTTGTTGTTCTTCTACTTTCTTTTTCGCTTTCCTCTTCGCTTTCTAAAACTACATTCTGTGTACCAGAATATTTCAAACATTCTTTTTAAAGTGTATGCTTTTTGTGTATAATTATTTTTATGTGTGTATGTGTGCATGCGTTCGCTGTGGTGTGTGTGTGTGTGTGTGTGTGTGCTGGAGCAGGGGTTCCCACACAAGCAGGGGTTCTTGTCAAGTGTGGAAGGACATCAGGTTTGGGGCTGAGACAACATGCTCCTGGAGAAGAGGCAGTGGAAGAGGAAGAAAGGGCGGTGGGGGGTTGGGCTCTTCTTCCCTTTGGTGCAGGGAGGGTCTGCATGTGGGTGTGGTGTTGGGTAGGCTAGTAGTCATACTGATGTGGGTCAGTCCCTGTCCCGTTTGCAGAACATGAGTAGTCTTACTCTTTTACCTCTGGTTTGAAGGAGAGGCCATGAAAGCGAGGACAAGGTGCTGTCCACGAAACTGCTTCTCTTGTATCTTAACATGTGTATTTGTATACCATTCCAAATCATGGCAGATTTTCTCTGCGTGAAATTCGGGCTGCTCTCCCCAGGGAGAGCACGTTGCCCCAAGAGCAGTGCCATCCATTAGGCCTATTTCTTTTTGCCTTGTTCAGGTATGGGTGTGCAAGGTGCTGCTCTTCTCTTGATGTTTTCCAGCCTCATGGCACGTTTTCGCTCAGTGGGAGTTCCACACTGTCCCAGCTTATTCCAGGATAACTCTGACCAGCGTCTTGAAGGCTTGCTCCTCCTTAAAACTGACTTGCATACTTGCTTGGTTGTCTTGCTGTGGTTTCTTTCTTTAATTTTGATGGTGCAAAGGAGCAGATCCTGATTCCTGTTTGCCTTAGTCATGATAGGAGTGAAGTGTGCCTCTCATGATGTATTGTCAGATGGGTGGATTGTGAGGTAGTTGGCACTGCTTATCTTCTCTAATGAGTGCTCATGGTGGCTGTACTGTTGGTCGTATTTTTTCCTGATCTTGGCCATGCTCAGCAGTCAACTGTTGATAGGGTGGAATTGCATGTTCCATCAACTCCTCTCCCACAGAGCAAGTTTGTCCGTGTCCCTCTGAAGGGACGGACTCCTGATCCAGGACATCAGCTGCTGGCATGCAATGTTGTCTACAAAGAGGGGCACTTAGAGTCAGGGGGAGGTCGCGGATGTGTAGGAGTATACAAGGATCAATGACTGACCCCTGAAAAAAGCAAATTTGACAGTGGGTGAATCTAAATAGGACCGCGGGGAGTGGAGGAAGCTGGTTGCAAAATCGTCATTAGTGCCCCCACGGTCCAAGGGACGATGGCTTAGGTGAGGTGAGGTGAGGTGAGAGAATCTATATGTTGTTCCCTGGACCTGGACAGTCTGATGACGGATAAGAAGTCATTTTGTGATGCAGGTGTTGGCCTAGTCCATAACCTCATAATGAGACGGTTCATGGATTCCTCCTCGACTGCAGCTGACTTTGTCAAATGCTATGAACAAAGTCAACCACTACAGACCCGCTTGTATCCCTGCTTGAGGATTTATGTTGTTTGGTCAATCAGGCCCAGAGCTGAGTATGGCAAGGTCACTTTCATCTGAAGTCATGTTGTTCTGGGGAAACACGTTCTTTTGTTCTGCATGTACATACAGATGGTGTCTGACACTGATGTGCTCCATGAACTTATTAATTTTTTTTTCCTTTTATTTCGAGGATAATGGAATAAGCACCCCTGTGCTTTTTTTTCCATCCAGTCCCCGTGTGTATGCAGTTTTATCAATTTTGTCATCCCTTCCCACCAGCACACAGTTGCCTACTCTTCCGAAAAGCGGAACGGGTTTTAGCGTGTGGGCAAGATGTTCTGCATGTGTTCGCACACGGGACCTCGGTTTATAGTCTCATCCGAAGGAATTTTGGGGAGAGTGGAGTCGGCACTGATGTTAACTCCAAAGGAAAAATCCTCTTGAACGAGAATCGAACCCAGGTCAGCAGATCACGAATACATCACTGTCCCGTCCCCCAGACGGCAGAGGTCAAAGTGGACAGTGCTGCTGGGTGGTGGGCTACTGCTCTTCCTTTTCTGAAGTCTGGAGAGACATTGGGAGGTGACAAATGCGGACTGCCAGTCTCTAGTGTAGGGGCTGATGTGGTCTGGACAGAAGACTCAAAGAGGAGGGTGGGAGGCTAGTGCTCGTTTGTTTGCTAGTTCCTGAAGCACAGTGGGACTGATTCCACCAGGTCCCCTTGCCTTTTTGGGTTCAGATCTTGGAGAGGTTTGTGATTTCTCTCTTCAGTAATGGTCACGTCCTCGAGGTTTTCGTAAACATCAATACTAATACTAATATCGCCAAGTGTGGATAGACTTTAAATTGAACGTAAACATCAACAACAGCCACTGATCAGAGAGGGCAGGTAAACATCAACAACAGCCATTGATCAGAGAGGGCAGGTAAACATCAACAGCAGCCACTAGATCACAGAGGGCAGGTAAACATCAACACCAGCCACTAGATCACAGAGGGCAGGTAAACATCAACAACAGCCATTGATCACAGAGGGCAGGTAAACATCAACAACAGCCATTGATCACAGAGGACAGGTAAACATCAACAACAGCCATTGATCACAGAGGGCAGATAAACATCAACAACAACCATTCATCAGTGAGTGCAGGTAAACATCAACAACAGCCATTGATCAAAGAGGGCAGGTAAACATCAACAGCAGCCATTGATCAGTGAGGGTAGTATGGATTCAAGTGTTTTGGCCATGGTATTATTTGAAATAAGCAGGAGTTCTCTCTCTCTCTCTCTCTCTCTCTCTCTCTCTCTCTCTCTCTCTCTCTCTATATATATTTATTATATATATATATATATATATATATATATATATATATATATATATTATCTGTCTTAATGTTAGTATTTGAGTCAGCTAAAAGCATAATGTGTCTGTTAGACATGTTTATGACATTATATTCAGTATTACTACTTTTCTTATTAGACATTCTGCTAAGTTACTTTGAAATTGATATGGGACATGTACAACGATTTGGGTACTTTGTTGATTTCCTTTCCTCCCATTTCTTTTCCCCAAAATCATAACTTTATTTCTTTTTTAATTGTTGTGCCTGATAAGAACAACAACTGGATGGGAAAAAAAGTATGTAATTGCTTATTTGTAACCCTTGAAAATAAAAATAAAGATGATTCATTATCAGGGAGTTTAGCATACTTCCATCCAAAACTGACAGGGAGACACCATACTTTAGCTGTGGGCTAAGTCTTGGCAAGTCTTAGGGACGGAATAGGCTACACTGTCTCCTGGTTGTTTAGAGCCTTGTGCATTTCGCTGGTGATCTTGCTGACCCCAGGTTCGAATCCCTTTCAAGGGAACATTTTCCCCTGGAGTTAACATCTGTGCCGACCCCCCCCCCCAAATCCCTTCGATGAGGCTATAAACCGAGGTCCCGAGCGCAAACGCACGCAGAACATCTTGGGCACAAGTTAAACCCTGTTCCGCTTTTCGGAAGAGTTAGGCCACTGTATGCAAGTGGGAAGGGATGACAAAATGTACAAAACTGCATACACACGGGGACTGGATGTAAAAAAAAGCACACGGTCCTTTTTCCATTATCCTCGAAATAAAAGATTTTTTTTTTAAACTACATTATTCCATACAATTGGACTGATCAGAAAATGTAGATGCTTGCATAGTTTACTTCAGATTCGACTTTTTTTCAAATCTACCGTCAACAGAAAAATGAACCGACTTTAACTAAAGCAACAACACTACCTGACAACAACGACAACACATACGCTGCTTATAATTTATCATTTCACAAACCAACGTATTAATTTTTTTACATGACACCTACCCCATCTTTTTGCCGAAACCGACCAGCGCTTCAGTTGCTGCCATTAGGCCTATTTCGTTTGTCTGCCTTGTGAATCAATTTTTGTTAGAACTTTAAGACAAAGGAAGAAATAACAGGGCTCTCCGACTACTGCCTGTATGACTTAGTCTGTACAGTGTTCTCTGTCTTGGCTCCTGATAAAGCTTGATTCTGGTCCACTGGGTCAGGCTAGACTCAGTCAGTGAGGTATTGGCATGTTGTGTGCAAAGTGACAGGTGTTTATCTTGTTCAGTGTTAGGTAATCTTTTGTGTACCGTATTTCTCCTTCGGTTAGTGATTCTAATGAATGATGCGATTTTGTTGTTTCTAAAATATGTGCTGTTGTTATCTTGACTTTGTTTTGCAATGTGGACAAAACCAAAACAAAGAGAAACAAAACAGGCGTGTGTGGTGTGTGTGTGTGTGTGTGTGTGTGTGTCCCATTACCTATAAGGTCGTAGGGGAGCCAGGCGTCAGAGACCTCACTTCTCTAGGGGCCAGCAAATTGAGGGCGGCGCCCATCTCCTCTCCCTCGATGCTTTACCTTCCCTGACCCTAAAGAGGGCATCCACCCATTTACAGCTGAGTGAACTGGGGGAACTGTACTGAAGCCAAGGCAGCACAAACAGTCACCCATCCAAGTGGTAACCACGCTCGACGCTGCTTAACTTGGCTGGGGGAAAGCGATCGCTCCGACCACTGAGCTATCCCGCAATTAACTTCAATTTAGGGAAGTGATTCTCTGCCAGAAATGGAAGATTTTTTGGGGCCTTTTTTATACTGCTTTTTGTTGTTGTTTTTTTGTTACTACCAAAACAGTGGGTAACATTGAGCTACTTTTTGTATTCCTCACCCCCACCCACCCATTACAAAAACACACAAACAACGAAAGGAAACTCAACCAACCAACCTATTAAGGAAACTTAATGGAAAACACTGTTTAGAGACCACCGCCATCAGTTTTTGCACTTAAAAATGAAACAATAATTTTCATCTGTTACTCTTCACAACTTTGAGAGAGAGAACTCCAAGCAACTCGAAATCGAATGATTTATTCACAAAAAGTCCATTGGCCCATACATGAAGGGGGTTGCCGAACTGCTTAGTATTTTGGTGGGGGTAAAAGCAATAGTAAAACAAAAAACAAAACAAAAAACAACAAAAAACTGACAACATGTTACTGTATAACAAAAAGTCAGCTACAAAAATATGACTTAGGATAACCATATCTCTCTTATTCTGAAAGCTTTACACATATATCAAGTGAGGCTGCACACAACCTCAGGATGACTTGATGCCAGGAGTAAAACAGAGTCTAAATAAATTAGGCTGTCTACTATATTTAACAGCGATGTAGTTCTGCCTAACATCCTCTAATACTGGACAGCACAACACAAAATGTACTTCATCCTCCTCTGCTTGCTTACATTATGGGCATAGCAGCCTGTGGTCGTCAATACCATGTTCTCTGTATCTGAATTTATGAACCTTTATATCTGATACACCAAGTCTAAACTTAGACATAATTCTTTTCAAATGTATATCCATATCAAGTTTTAGATAAGGTTTGACATCATGCGAACTTATAAATTGTCTGTACATTTGAAATCTTTCACTGTTTTGTATTATGATCACTCCATTGCTGCCATCGGCAGTCAATCAATCTTTGCCTGAAAGCGTTAATAAACTCTCTACAATTTCCGACTCCTTGATTGAGCCAAACAAATCCAAACCCGAGTTCATACAAACAGGTACGTATTTGTGTTGCCCAGTTGTTTTTCCCTTTGACATCTAGATCATAAAGCATTTTGTAGGATTTAAAAGGTAGCCTGCTCTCATTCATATGCAGAATCTTAATCCAATATCTAACGCATTTTACAGCAGCATTAACAGGGAGGGGGTATCTATTAGTTTCACTATAAACAAGATCATTAGGTGTACGTCTATCTAAGCCTAAAAACTGCTTTAAAGCAAAGAGGTGCACTGATTCACAATGTGTTACAGCTGCACCCAAGCCCCAAATTTCTGCACCATATAACACAGTGGGATGTATTTGTGCATCAAATATCTTAATGAACAAGTCAAAAGAGTTATTATTCAATATTCGTAGGTTTTTCAACACAAATAACAAGCTTCTTTACCTCTACTTGCCAGATCTTTACATGCAGTTGTGAAACTAAGCTTAGTAGAAAAACAGATTCCTAAATATTTATATACATTAATCACAGGCATGATATTTCCATTGTACAACCATTTTTCATGAGCAGCTAAATATCCACCTTTTCTGAATACAACCATATTACTCTTGAGAGAGAGAGAGAGAGAAGAGAGAGGAGAGAGAGAGAGAGAGAGAGAGAGAGAGAGAGAGCTCCAACTGGAAAGACTTATTGGCGAAAAGGCCATTGGCTCATACATGAAAGGGGTTGCCGAACTGCTTAGTATTTTCATGAGAAAAATAATGTAAATCACACAAAAAAATTATTCTATAACAACATCCACCACAACAAAAATCAGTTACAAAACAAATATAACTTAAGAAACCAAGATATCTCCTATTCTAAAGGCTTTACACAAATACAAAGCGAGGCTGCACACAATCTCAGGGTGACTAGACGTCATGAGTAAACAGAATCTAAATAAATTAGACTGTTTACAGGTATGTCATTCTGTCTAACATCTTCTAATACTAGACAGCACAACACAAAATGGACTTCATCTTCCACTGCTTGTTTACATATTGGGCATAGCAACCTGAGGTCATCAACATTCATGTTCTATATAGACCTATCTAAATTTATGACCATTTATGTCTGATACCCCAAGTCTAAACTTAGACAAAATTCTTTTCAAATGTAAGTCCATAGTTAGTTCTTCAGTTTAACGTCATTCCACCAAAAAGTGATATTATTTTGTTTTGTTTTGTTTTTGTTTAATGTCCATTCACTCCCTTCAACGTATACAAAACTCGGCAGCTCGACTAGTTCTCAGAAAGAAAAAATCTGAGCACATTACCCCTCTCTTGCGATCTCTCCACTGGCTGCCTGTGCCACAGAGAGTAGATTATAAGATCAGTACCCTCTGTTACAAATGTCTCCACAAAACTGCACCCTCCTACCTATGTGAATGTCTTAACCTGTACACTCCTTCACGTTCCCTCCGCTCTACTGCAGATTACCTTGTGCCTACGAATACCTAGATTCAACCAATCCACTGTTGGCCGCCGCTCATTCTCTATTTTGGTCCATCCATCTGGAACAACCTTCCTCTCTCTCTTCGCCAGAAACCTAGTTATGACACTTTTAAATCCAGCCTCAAGACATATTTATTTCAAACCTAAGACTTCCCCCCTCCTGTTTCATATCTAACCCATGTTCTATCACCCTGCTAAAGTATACGGCCTGTGCGAGTGTATGTGTGCTTTTGAAAAACATTTGACTATCGAAATTTTATTTCATAGATTTTGTCTGCATCGCACCATGTTTGTGAATATCTGTTTGTTTAAACTTTTGATTATTTATCATTGATTGCATGACTGTGTAAGATTAGGTTGAATGCATGCGCTTTGATTTGTCTTTGCAAGATATTTATTTCATTTATTTTCATTTATACCACTTTAAGTCACGAGATTTCTCTGCGTGAAATTCAGGCTGCTCTCCCCGGGGAGAGCACGTCGCCACAAGAGCAGCGCCACCTTTTTTTTTTTTTTTGGTCTGCAACTGTATTTCTTTCCCTATCAGAGTGGCTTTTTTCTAAGAATTTTGCCAGGGACAACTCTCTTGTTGCCGTGGGTTCTTTTACGTGCGCTGCATAATTTTCTGTAACACACGGGACCTCGGTTTATCGTCTCATCCGAAAGACTAGCGCCCAGACCACCACTCATGGTCTAATGGATGGGGGAAAAGTTTCGGGCCCAGACGGGATACGAACCACGCACACTTCCGACCCGGACTTTTCGCTTTCTAGACAGGCGCGTTACCTCTAGACCACCGATCCACCTATCCACCTGATATAGCGCTATATAAGTTCCATTTATTATTATTATTATTATTATTATTTTTATTATTATTACTACTACTTGGTGATAAGGACACACCCGCATTCATACTAACATCTCTCTCTCTAATATATATATATATATATATATATATATATATATATATATATATATATATATATATATATATATATATATTATATTCATATCCTCACAACTATCTACAGTAGAGGTCTTACTGGGGAAGAATATATAACCTCAGCAAATGATGTTATGAACTGCTGAGACTCATATAAAACTTCTTGAACAGTGGAATATTTTTTATGAATACCTATTCCTCTCCTTTTAAACAAGTCAGTTAGGATTGGGCAATCAAACAATAAATGGTGGATTGAAAGAGATTGAGAACAGCAATATGTCATATTTTTAGAATATTTGGTGTTCCATGCATTTAGTCTCATTTTATATATTAAAATTTCTACTTTCCGTGAGCAAGAAATGTTTTCAAAGTGTGTTTTCTTCATTTTGGAATGCATACAATTCATCAATTTAGCATTAATTTCATGCGAGGACAATGCGAGATTGGAACCAAACGTTTCAATGTTGCAATTGGAGGCACCTTGTTTTGCTAACGAATCAACCAACTCATTCCAATAGATTCCACAGTGAGAAGGGACCCAGCAAAAAGTGATGTGTATGCCTCTGCTTGCAATACAATGTATCAAGAATTTAATTTCAAATACAATATCTTTCAAAAGTTGATATTAGACGGTTAAGAGAGAGGGAGAGAGAGAGAGAGAGAGAGAGAGAGAGAAGAGAGAGAGAGAGAGGAGAGAGAGAGAGAGAGAGAGAGAGAGGTGTGTGTGTGTTTATGTGTGTGTGCACGCCGCGCGCGCGCGTGCGTGCATGTGTGTGTGCGCGCGCACATGTGAGTGTGTGTATGTATGTATACGTGCGTGGTGTATGTGTGTGCATATATGAGTGTGTGTGTATGTTCGTGCGTGCGTGGTGTGTTTGTGTGTGAGGTGTGTGTGAATGAGTGAGAGAGTATGAGTATAGGAGTGAAATTGTGTGCGTTTGTGAGTGTGTGAGTGTATGTGTGTGAGTGTGTGCTCGCACGCGCGCATGTGTGTAATATATAAGAGAAATTGTGTTATGTATGTGTGTGCCTGTATGTGCGTGTGCGTGTATATTAGCGTGAGTGCATGCGTGCGTGTGTGTATGTATATATGTGGGGTTTGGGAGTGTATGCAGGGTGTGTGTGGGTGTGGTGTGGGCGCGCGGCGCCTTTTTCAATTTGTGGGCTGCGGTGGGGGGGGGTGGTTTCTTCGTGCTTTGGTGCTGGTTTGTGGGGGTGTTTGGTCTCGGCGGCGTCTGCTTCGGGGTTTTGTGGTGTGTTTTTTGCCAATAAAAATGAGCAAGAAAACGTTATAAAGAACTGGGCTTATATTTGAAATACAAGGGGAAAATCAAGCCGTTTCTAAAATTTCAACATCCAAGGTTTACTTGCAAAAAAACTCCAAAAAAACCCAATGATTTATAATGCCAAAAATTTTGGGACTTTGGGAACTTAACTTTTCTATTAGAATTTTTGGAGGCCCTTTTGGCCCAGTGGTTTGGGGGGAACCTGACCAGAGCGCGGGTTCGATCCCGCTGGGCTCGGTGTTGGCCCTTGGGAAAGACACTTTACTTCTATTTTCCTCACCCCACCCAGGTGTACAAGGGGGTAAGCTCTGCTGGGGAAGTATTTGGGGACAGATAGCGCCCTGTCACGGGGTGGTGAAAAAACCACAGTTGCAAAACGCTACAGAAAACCCGGGGATAAGCTCCGGTTATGGGCCTTCGGCTCGAAAGAACATACACTTTTTTATGTAGATATTAGCACAAAGTATGGGGTAAACAAACAAAGGCATTTAGAGAGGTTTACAGAACATTCATTAAATGACAAGCTTTAAAGTCCATATCAAGCTTTAGATGTTTGACATCATGTGACCTTATAAATTTTCTATACCACTCCACTGCTGCCAACAGCAGTCAATCAATCCGCATACAAAACTCTGCGACTCGACTGGTCCTAAAGAAAGAAAAAATCTGAACACATCACTCCTCTTCTGTGATCTCTTCACTGGCTCCCTGTCTCACAAAGACTGGAGTATAAGATCAATACCCTCTGTTTCAAATGTCTCCACAAATCTGCACCCTCTTATCTCTGTAACTGTCTTCACCTGTACACTCCATCCCGTTCCCTTCGTTCAGCCGCAGTACTTTGTACTTTCGAACACCCAGATTCAAAACAAACCATGTTGGCCGTCGCTCTTTCTCTGTTTCTGGTCCATTCACCTGGAATGACCCCCTTCTTTCACTTCGCCAAAAGCCTTCACTTGATTGCCTTCAAATCCAGCCTCAAAACACACTTTTTTTCCTACCTGAGACTTTTCCCCTCATATCTGTCCCTAATTTTCAACAGCATTCTTCACCTCCTAAGTTGTGTTCGCGAGAGAGAGAGAGAGAGAGAGAGAGAGAGAGAGAGAGAGAGAGAGAGAGAAGAGAGAGAGAGAGGGGAGTGTTTGTGTGTGTTGTGTGTGTGTGTGTGTGTTTGTGTGCGTGCGCGTACGTGCGTGCGCGCGCATGGATTTGAAATCTGTTGTTCATTATGTTTAAGGAGAGTTGCATGCGTGTAAATGATTTGAGTGCAAGCGCTTCGATTTGTTTGTTTTTGACAAGATTCAGCGCTATATAAACCCCATATTATATTATTATTATTAATATTTGCCTGAAAATGTTGATAAACTCTCTACAATTTCCACACCTTGATTGAGCCAAACAAACCCAAAACCAAGTTCACATAAACAAGTACGTATTTGTGAAGCCCAGGTGTTTTTCCCCTTAACATCTAGATCATAAAGTATCTTGTAAGCCCAGGTGTTTTCCCGTAATATCTAGATCATAAAGCATCTTGTAAGACTTAAAAGGTAGCCTGCTCTCATCCATTTGCAGAACCTTAATCCAATATCTAACGCATTTTACAGTAGCATTAACAGAGAGAGGATATCCGTTAATTTCACTATAAACAAGATCATTAGATGTACGCCTACGTCTATCTAAGCCTAAAAAATGCTTTAGAGCAAAGAGGTGTATTGATTCCCAATGTGTTACAGATGCATCCAGTCCCCAAATTTCTGCGCCATATAACACAGTGGGTTGTATTTGTGCATCAAATATCTTAATGAACAAGTCAAAAGCATTATTATTCAATACTGGTATTTTTTTTCAAAACAATTAGCAAGCTTCGTTTACCTCGACTTGCCAGATCTTTACATGCAGATGTGAAACTATGCTTTGTAAAAAAAAAAAAAGCAGAAAACTAAATTTTATACACATTAAACAGGTAGTTTTCCAAGAAATTAAGAGAGAGAGAGGGGGAGGGAGAGAGAGAGAGAGAAGAGAGAGAGAGGAGAGAGGAGAGAGGGGAGAGAAGGGGAGAAAAGAGATGAGACAGGGGAGAGAGAGAGGAGAGAGAGAGAGAGGAGGAGAGAGAGAGAGAGAGATCGGGTTCCATTACATGTAGTTAAAATTAAAAACAGGAACAAAGAAAAGAAAACAAACAACAACAAGCAATAAAGACGCCAACACACACGCTTTTCTCAAATCGGACTTAATCGCAAACACAAAATCCAAAATTCCTGGGAACATCACATAACTCCATCATATCCGACCCCCATAAAAACCAAACCAGAATCTGGATCCTAAAATTAAATGAACTACAATGGGGGGAAAAAAGATCCATTCACAAAAAATCTGATTGTTTTTCCTTCCTCGAAAAGCTAGAACGCAAAATTTTGTCTGTTATATGAGCGAAAGCGTTTCGCTGCAAAAAGCGCCTGAAAAGTCAGGCCTGCGCATCCGACTTCAAAATAGGAGAGGAATCGAAATTTTCAGTCTTCTGGATAATTTTAAATTAATAAAAAAAAAAAGAAAAGCTTGCAATGACCAAGAAGGCAGAAAATAGACAAAAAAGAGAAAAAAAAAAGAGTAAAAGCAGAAAAAAAGAGAAGATTAAAAAGAGGAAATTCCAAGGCAGAAAATAACGAAAGGAAGAAAGGGTACAAGGCAAAACAAAGGAAGGATAAAAAAGAGGAATTCCAGCAAAATTTCCAGAAGGTGGGGATGCTTCTATTAAAGGGCCCGCCAACACCCCCCACAGGGAAAAAAGTCACAACAATGCAAGTTTTTTTGCAGGGGAAAGGGGGAAATGTGGCATTTTTCTTTTTTTTTTTAAAACATGTGTTTGTTATTTTTGCGTCATACTAAAGCAATTCGAGGATTGACTATGATATGCAAGAAAGGGCCCCCAAACTTCCCATAACTTCAAAAAAGGGCAGTGCATTCCCTATCCCCCAATCTTTAAAGAAAGATTTTTCCAATTTTCCCCCCCCATAATCTTTTGAACCAAACTCAGTTGTGCTTTGGCCGGGTGAGGTAAGGTCTTGTCCACGAATGTTTCGGGTGTCCCTGTCATTTTGAAACAACCACCCTTCTTCCCCGTCAGCCCCTCCCCCCCTCTGCTGTGTGTACTCTACGGACTGCTTGTTGGGGCCCCTACTATCCAGTTCACGTCGCACGCCCAGGGATAAAGCCTGTGGAGCCCAAAAAAAAGGTATGTTGGAATAAAATCCCCCCTAAAAGAATACAGGAACAAAAACCCCCTTACATTCCTGTTGTTGTTGGGTGGGCTTTTTGTTGTGTTGTTTTTTTGTTGTTTTTTTTTTCCTTGGAGAGTTTCCGGGTTTTCCCAAGGTGATATTTTGGTATGCACCGTTTTTTTCCCCCCCTGAAGGTAGCCGATTCCCACTTCGGGGGTGATGAGGATAGTTCGTGTTTTCGTAACCACCCAACGCTGACAGAAAGAAATTTACGTGCATATTTGATCTTTTTGCATGTGTATTTAAAAACGGAGGAATTAAAACACGGAGGTTATTGAAGTTGACCCGGGATGTAAAACCCCCACCCAAAAAAAAGACGCCCCAAATCAACCCCGACTTTAGGGCCCCGGGGGTGAAGTCAAACTTCGTAACCACTCAAAATTAGCCATCAGCCAGTTGAAGAGAGGATTTTCCCCCGAAAGAAAAAAGAGGGGAAAAAAGGTTCATTACTCTCTAAAACCCCCAAAAAAATTAAAAAAAACCCCCAAGGTAATTTCCCCCCAGCCCCCCAAAAACCGGAAAAACTGTATCACCAAATGCATCAAAATGCCAAGTCTCCTCAGAAGAAAGCTGTTTTGCTTTTAAACAATCCCTGTTGGGGGGTCTTCAGCCACCGCTAAACTCTTAGCATACCCGTGTAATTCCAAAAAAGAAAAATAAAAAACCCCTTTGAAATCGGGTAGGCGCCTATTTCAGGGTATTGAAACTTTACAAACACAAAACCCTTCCACCAGTGTGTTAGGCGAGGTCTTTGCGGTTTCCCAGGTGGAGGTGAGTCGGAGTGCACATTCTTGGGGATCCCCTGGTTTGTTAGGATGGGGAGCCCCCAAACAAGGGTAGGACCTATCACAATGTGGAAAAAAAGGGGAAATAAACGTTCCCTTTACTTGGGTTTGAATTTGAGTTACTGCTCAAAAGATCAGTGCAAGAATTTTTTTGGGGTTTTTTGTTGTTGGTGGGGGTGGTGTTTTTTTTTTTAATCCCAAAATTTGAAGGTTGTGGGGAAAGGGGGGTTTTTTTTTCTTTTCTTTTTTTTTTTTGGAACACTGGGGACAGAAAACTTTGGGTATCTGTTGTATGTGAAAGAAAACACTGTAAATTGTTGTATGTGAAAGAAAAAATTGTCATCTTTTGTAGGGTAAAAGAAAACATTTTTATCTGTTGTATGTAAAAGGGAAAACATTGTAACCCTGTTGATGGAAAGAAAACACGTCATCTGTTGTTGTGAAAGAAAGCACATTCAAATGGATGAAAAACTGCACTTTTTTGACATCCCCATTTTTGTGTTGTTGTCCTACAATGTGTGTGCAAATCAGGGGGTGTGGGGTTTTGTGTTTTTTTGGGGGTGTAGTGTGTGTGTGATACCAGGGGGGTGGTGGTGTGTTTGTATGTTGTGCGGTGTGAGGTGGGGCGCGCGCGGTATGTGGTGTGAGGATACTAGTGGTGGTGATTTTGGGGTTAATTTGGGTGAGTGAGTGGTGAGCGGTGTGTGATTTGTGTTTTGTGTGTGTGTGTGTGTGGGGTTACCATGGGGGTGTGATGGTGGTTGAGTGAGTGTGTGTTGTGGGGGGGGGGGGAGAATGTGTGGGGTTACACCGATGGGGGTTTTTGAAAGTGGTGATTGTGTGTGTGTGAGTGAGTGAGTAGTGTGGGGTGTGTGCGTCCCATGTTTTGTGATGTGTGTGATTTTTTCTTTTCGCTGCTCCCCTGCTCTACATTTGGGTTTCTTTTTTTATAATTTTTGGGCTGCTGTAAATGTTTTGCTGCCCGAATTAAAATGGATTTCACATCGTGCAGACTCCACTTCCCAAAAGTCCTCGGGGTTTTTGGAGACTATAAACCGAGGCCCCGTGTGCGAACGAAACGCAGAAATTTTGCGCACCCCTTTAAATCCTGTTCCGTTTTTCGAAAAAGAGTAGGCTTTTTGTGTGGGGTGGGAAAACCGAGGGAACAAAATTTTTTTAAACCCGCAACACAGGGGGGACGGGATAAAAAAAAAAAGCCTAAGTTTTTATTCCTTATCCCGATTTTAAAAGAAAAAATAAAAAAAAAAATAAAAACGAGGGGCATTTTTAGCCCCCCTGTGTCGGGTTTCCCCCAAAAAGCGCCCCGATCCCTTTTCCCCTCTCCACCCCCTCTTGGACGAAGAAGTTTTCCATGTAGCACGTGGGGCCCTCAAAGGTGCTGTAGGTATAGTAGTACGAACAAACCCCCCCAGCCGTCCTCTCTTTCCTCATTTCCCTGTAAAAACCCGGTTTTTAAAATGGCTGATAATTAGGGGCCCAAATCGAATTCAATGTTTAATCCTTTAAAAATCCCCGTTCGCCCAATAATTTTGCCTGGGCGTTTGGGAGTTTAAAAAATTTTTGATCTGATGGTAACTTGGGGTGGGGGTTTTAAAAATTTCTCTGCTGGGGCTTTACTGGTTTGGGAGGTGATCGGGGTTTTTTTTTTTCCGGCGGGCACCACTAATAGTTTGGGAGTTGCCCAAGTTTTGGGGAGGGAAAATTTTGAGACCAGAAAAGGCAAGGTCTCGTGATGGCAAGTGCACCCCCAAAACATTTTGCCCACGAAAAATTTAAAAACCCCGGGTTTCCCCCCTTTCAAAAAAAACAGTGCCTTGCTGTGCAGTGGCGGGGAAAGGCAAAAATTTTCCCCGCATCTGCTGCAGTCTAGGGGACAAAAATGAGGCCCCCCCTCCTCCCCCCCCCCCCAACCCAAGACCCAGGATAATGCTTAAAACCATTGAAAAGGCCCAAAGGGGCCCCCCCACGGGGAAAGAGAAGATTTTAGGGGAAACGTTGAGTCAATTAAAACCACACCCAGGCTGATTGATCATGATGTTTTCACCATGGTCCCACATTTAGTAAATTTCCCATTTTTAAAAGTGGGGGTGTAAATATAGCAACCCCCTCCCGCTATTAGTATTGCACTGTTTTTATCCCCTTTAAGTCACGGCAGAGTTCTTGCTGACATTGGGGGTTTCTCTCCCCCGGGAGGGGCGCGTTTACCCAAAAGCACGACACCCCTTTTTTTTTTTATTTTTCCTGTCTGCAACTGTTTTTGTTTAAGTAAATCAAGTCAAATTTTTTTTTTCCGATGGTTTCATTGAAAGCAATGCATTTGTTTTTTTTTTAAAACATAAAATCTAAGAACAAAATTTTAAGAAAGTTTTCCTTTTTAGGGGGTCCCTTTTTTTTAGCAGAATTTTTGTCGGACAAAAATTTTGTTGCCGTGGGATTCCCTTTTTCGTGCGCTAAATGCATGCTGCTCACAGGACTTCGGTATATCGTCTCATCTGAAAGACTAGCACCCAGACCACTACTCACAGTCTAATATGGATGGGGGGGGGGAAAGTTTCGGGCACAAACAGGGATCAAACCACTACACACTTTGAACCGGACTTTTCGTTTCCTAGGCAGGTGAAAAATCTTCATTGGTGCCCCCACAGTCCATGGGACTACAGGATAGGTGAAGGAAGGAAGGAAGGAAGGAAGGAAGGTGCGTTGCCTCTAGACTATCGGTCCACTACTGCTCTCCAGCTGAAACAGCCATCGTTGGTTCCCTCACCTTCTGAAGGCACTTCGGCCACAAAAGTATGGAAGAATGGACGAGGGCCAAATCCATCTTTCTTCAGGTCTGCAACAATCCAACAATGAATTCATGACTTTCGTTTCAAACAAACCTCCAGGGATTTCATATCCCCGTGGGCAATGTGAATATAAATAACATCCCCACCCTCTGGAAAAAATCTGTGCTAGGAATTCTCTCTTTTCTATCCCTCTCTTTGTGTGTGCCTTGTTCCTTTCTTCCTGTTACCTTCTTCTTGTCTAATTTCTGCTTTCATGGTCCATTCTCCTGCCTTTTTCCCAGAAAGGCTTTAAAAAGATATTACAGTTTTCTCCCAAGCCGAAGTGGGATGCGCTGGGCCTGACTTGTCAGGTGCTTCACGGCAGCGCAACGTATTTTCGCTCATATGACAGACAACAACACTTTTTGTCTGGGCGTTCGACGAAGAAGAAACGGCCAGTAGATTGTTGTTCATAATCATGATTATAAACATTTGTAGATTTGTGTGCAGGAACATGTATATGCAAGCCACCTCAGTACTCACACATTTACAATAGAACACACACACGCTTTTCTGTCTTTCTTGTTGTAAATTGTATAAAAATGTATATCCTTGCGAATCAAAACTAGGTCATTCTTTCTCCCTCTCTCTCCTCTCTCTCTCTCTCCTGTGTGCGCGCGCGTGTGTGTGTGTGTGTGCCTGCACGAAAGTTATATGTGTACGTGCGTGTGTGCGCCAGTGCGTGCATGTGCGTGAGTGCAGTTTACAGGAGCATTTTAATAATAATAATAATAATAATGTATGGAATTTATATAGCGCTGAATCTTGTAAAGCAACAAATCAAAGCGCTCAGATGACTTTTTTTTTTATCGAGGATGCTTTTTTCACATCAGTCCCCGTGTGTATGCGGTTTTGTAAAATTTGTCATCTGTTCCCACAGGCACACAATGGCCTACTCTTTCGAAAAGCGGAACAGGATTTAACGTGTGCCCAAGATATTCTGCATGCGTTCGCACACGGGGCCTGTTTATTGTCTCATATTTTGAAGATTTTGTGCATCTCTCTCTCTCTCTCTCACATACACACTCCTATGTTGTTTTGATAGGGTAGGTAATCTTAGAGCTTTTTGCTAGAGTGGTGTGTTTGTTGCTTTGCCAATCTGTGATGATGGTGTTTGTGGTTGGGCCACTTTTTCTTTTCTTTCTCTTTTTTTTATTTGGGGGGTGGGGGGGGGGCATTGATTCGGAATTTTGATGATTGTTGCGAAGTGGTTCTTGTTCAGCTGACTATGGGTTTGTGTCTGTATGTAATATGTCAATAGTGTAGATTTGCTTTAGAATGATAAGAATAGACATGTGCTTCACGATATGTAGAAAATCTTTGTTTGAATATTATTATGCATTTATTTAGTTATTTAAGAGTCTATACTTCTTTTATTTGATTTGAATGTTTTCTTATTTGTTCATTGCTCCCCCCCCCCCCTCCCCCCCCCCCCCCCCCCCCCCCCCCCAATCCTCTTTTGACGAGGCCTGGTGTAAAGAAGCCACTGGTTTATCCATTTACCCTCATTAAAATATTCGAGTTCGAGTTCAAGTTCCCTCCCTCCCTCCCTCTCCCTCCCTCTCCCTCAGCAGTAGTGACAATGGGATAGGTCAGTTTCACGTGCTGGCCCAGTTCCTGAAACAAAGGCCACTCCATGTCAACATCACGTTCATTTTCCTGCTCTTCCTCTTTTCTTTCAGGGCACGTCAATTGTCTGTACCTAAGCTGACCTCTTGACTTACTTGACTTATGTCGCTGGATTCCCCGGGGAACATGGGCCCGCAAAAACACCCCTCCAAGGAACTCGATGTGGGAGATTCTCTTCAGCTCAGCCTATGTCATACCGGCTGCCTTCGTCTCTGCGTCAACGCTTCTGCGCCAGGTCTGCTTTGATCGACCAGCTTTCCGCTTCCCTAGTGGATTCCAGTCAAGGGCGTGCCTGGTGACATTTGAAGCAGGTTTGCGGAGTGTATGGCCGATCCATCCCCATTCCTTTGTTTGATCATGGACTCGATTGGGATGTGTCTGGTTCTGTTCCACAGTTGTTTGTTGGAGATGACTTCCGCCACCTGATTTTGAGGCTGTTCCTGAGGCATTTGTTGGTAAATGTCTGGAGTGTGTGGGTGTTGGTCTTTGTTACCTGCCAGGTTCCTGAGCCCTAAAGTAGGACCGACATGACGTTGGTGTTGAAGATCCCGATCTTGTTGCGGAATGAGAGGGCTGTTGACCCCCGGTAGGCCGAAGGGTGTTGAAGGCGTTAAAAGCTTTGTTGATTCGGCACTTGGTGTCTTCGTCTGCGCGCCCCCCCCCCCCCCCCCCAAACTTTACTGACGACACTGCCCAGGTAAAAAAAAACTTGTCGACTTCCTTGATGGTTTCTTGCTGCAGTCGCACTGGGTCATGTGTTTTGTTGTTCACCCTCATGACCTCCGTCTTCCCGATGTTGATTTGGAAGCCAGTCTTTTCCGCTTCTTCTACAACACGACATAGCTTCTCTTGTGCGTCTTGTTGCCTGTGGGAGAGAAGGCTGATGTCGTCTGCGAAGTCCGGTCTTCCAGCTGCTTCGTGAGGGTCCACTGTATGCCGGGTCTCCTGCCTGCTGTGGCCTGCCGCATTATCCAGTCGACCACCAACAGGAAGATGGTTGGCGACAACAAACAGCCCTGACTAACATTGGTCTGTAGGGATAGCTGACCTCAACAACCTGTTATCAGGACCACCAGTGTGCCGAGCTGAAACATCATTCTCTCTCTATCTTTTCACTCTCCTCTCTGCTCTCTCTCTCTCTCCTCTTCTCTCTTCTCTCTCTCTCTCTCTTTTCTTCCCTCTGAGTGGGGAGGAGAAAGTCGTAGATTGGGGGGGGGGGGGGGTTGAGTCTCATAGTTCCCATGGCGGGGGGGGGGGGGGGGGGGGGGCGGGGTGGGGGGGATGCTGGTTCTATTCCACTCTTTGTTTCTGCCATGCTCCTTGTTTCTGTCATCTCCTTCTTGTCTATTTTTTGCCTTCTTGGTGCATTCTCCTGCCTTTTTCCCCCAGAGAGACTTAAAATAAATATAACAATTCTCTTTCATGTTGAAGTGGTACGTGCTGGGCCTGACCTGCCAGGCGCTTAACAGCAGCGCAATGCATCTTCACTCATATAACAGACAACATCAAATTTTGCTGTCTGAGCGTTTGACGAAGAAGAATAAGAAGAAGGTGGAGGAGAAGAAGAAGAGGAGGAGGAGGAGGAGAAGAAGAAGAAGAAGAGAAGGAGGAGGAGGGAGGAGGTGAGGAGAAGAAGAAGAAGAAGAGAAGGAGGAGGAGAAGGAGGAGGAGGAGGAGAAGAAGAAGAAGAAGAAGAAGAAGACTAGTTAAAACGCCAAACCCTAAGTGCATCAAGGGCGCGGGCTCCACGTCTGGCTGAAGTCCTGGTATGTCTGCACTCACTCACTAATTCCCCTGCCAGCCCTTTCAGATGTGCTGATGAACCCAGATCTCGTGTGCACATAAAACACCCGGCACTCTTGTTAAAAATCTGTTTTGTAGAAGATCCATCCATCCATCCATGGCAGGTGGTGTGGACGACATAAAAATACCTAGCATTCAATTTACCACCTGGAGAGGGATTGGCTCCACCGAGGTCAGCTTAGCCTACCCATGGCACACTGCTTGACAACAACAACGGCAACAAAAATCAGTGAAGTGCCCCCAATGACTTCTCAAGAAGTGAGTGGACAAATCAAGCTGGGGAGTCGGTTCTAGTTCACATGGGGAAAGACTACATCAGTATGAAAAACACATTCACTGCCCCTGACGTGGTTTGCCATAAACATACGTCAACCGGTTAACCAATCAATCAGTCAATAAACAGTGCCTGCCTTGCCAGACTGGCAGCAGCCAGACCACACCAGACCAGGTGCTGTCTACAGTCCTGCCTGCCCGCTACAGGAGGCAGCACTCTGAAAGAGGACCTGGCCTGACTGACCCAGACCACCCCAGTGGCCAAGAAGCTCTGTGGAGACTGGGAGGGAGGACCTGCAGCAGCGTACAGCTTCTTTCATCATTTATTTACTTATTCTTTTATTTCGAGGATAATGGAATAAGCACTCATGTGCTTTTTTTCATCCAGTCCCCGTGTGTGTGCAGTTTTCTAAATTTTGTCATCTTTTCCCACCGACACACAATGGCCCACTCTTCTGAAAAGCGGAACGAGTTTTAACGTGTGCGCAAGATGTTCTGCGTGCGTTCGCACACAGGACCTCGGTTTATAGTCTCATCCGAAGGACTTTTGGGGAGAGTGGAGTCGGCACTGATGTTAACTCCAGAGGAAAAATCCTCTTGAACGAGAATCGAACCCCGGTCAGCAGATCATGAATACATCCCTCTAACCATCAGGCTATCCCGTCCTCCACAAAGACTGAGCTATCCATTTGACAATTAATGCAACAGAAATACAGGAAATCAACCTGTCAGTCAGTCAGTCAGTTAGTCAGTCAGTAAGTGAAGCATAAGGACTGACTCGGGTTAGTCTCATGATGTCCTCACAATCGTCTTCTTTGGCTTCACGAATACGGAAGGTGGCCATGAGGAGGAAGAAGAAGGGCCTGGTCACCACTCCACTCACTTGGTTTTTCTGCCTGACCTTAAGTTTTGGGGTGGCTTCGAAATACGCTGACCTGGGGCGCTGGGCACAAGTCAGACAGACGGCACACGTCCAACAGGTCTGTTGAGATCCTGAAACCACACACCACAGACAGGCTGCAAAGCTGGCAAGCAGGTAGACAGTTTTTGGATTCCTTGATATCCCCTATCTTAACTTATGCAGCAGAAGTGTGGCTCCCCTTTTGCTTTAATGGTCAAACAGACTTTCATATTCACGATCTATTGAAATTGAACACATCAAGTAAGTATCTTGACGAAAATATTCATGTAAACTTTTATAAACAAACTTTGGGAATACATAAAAAAGCAATGTTATTACCCACTTTAGGAGAACTTGGAAGGTTTCCACTTACTGTAAGAATTATGAGTCAGTATCTTTTTAGGTACATGTAACACTAACAGGGAAAGACAAAAACTCTTATGTTAGAATATTATATGATTATATGTATCAGAATAATAAATATGATGGTTGGATTAGCACTGTTAGAAATGTTCTGTATAAAATTGGCTTTAAATGTGTATGGGAAAACCAAAATACATTTGATGTACATCGATTGTGCCATGCAGTGCAAACGAAACTCGAAGGTTTATATAAAACGTTTTGGATTAACCAGAAACAAAATTCTACAAAACTTAACTTTTATAATTCCGTGACAATTGAATAAAGATTTGAGCCATATCTGATTAACTGTGAAAACAAAAACCATAGGAAAATATTTTGTAAGTTTCGTACAAGTAACCACAACTTAATGATAGAGAAAGGAAAATATAAGAATATACCAAGAGAGAATAGAGCTTGTCAATACTGTAACAAAACAGAAGAGGAGATTCATTGACTGGATGAGTGCATTTTATATACCAAGCAAAGAGAAAACGTATAAATAACTCTTAATGCTAATGTCAAAGCAAATATGAACGTTATCGACAAATTAATCAAGATTATGGTAACTGATTATAATCAAGCCGAAGTAATTAATAATGTTTGTAGGCCCTACCTGTTTTGAAAAAAGAAAAATATTTGAATAAGATAGAATGCAACGTGATGTTTTCGTGCACATCATTTCAGACACGCCGACCAGTGAATAATATGTTGTATTGAATTATGAAAAGTTTATTTTGTTGTGTCAAATAAGTCCATGTGACTTTTACGGCAATAAAAAAAATTCTGATTTCTACAGACACATGCATACACACTAGCATACGCACGCACACAAGCGCGGAGGTGCGCGCACGAGTGCGCACGCACACCACACACACACACACACACAACACCATTTTTAAAAAAACCCACCCACGATGTGGACTACGTTATCATTCTCATATATAACACTGGCATGCACTCAAGCGCGAATGATTTGAATGAAAGAGCTATGATTTGTTGGCTTTACAAGATCAGCACTAGGCTATAAAGCTTCCACATTATATTATTATTATTATTGCTATTATCAGCACACACACACACACACACACACACACACACACACACAATTTTATATATATATATATATATATATATATATATATATATATTATATATATATTATATATACATGTATCAAATTTACATAAACATATTTGTACATCCTTAAGAAATATTTTAAAAGGTAAGAGCTAGTCTTGACCTAACAGCGAATTTGACCGGCCCCCAAAAAGTTATAACGGCTTCAGCTTAGCGAATTTGACACGGCAAAAAGTTAACGGCCGCTAGGTTTGTCCCCACCCCCCCCCCCCCCCCCCCCCTTTTGTAGTTTTTTGAAGGAATGTCAGTTGATTTTAGAATGTTCCCCTTTAAACCCGGGATAAAAACAATGTTCTCTGACCTGACACGGTAACCAGAAACCCAGTACCACCTGCCACGTTGGGGGAGAACCCCCAACCAAAAAACCCCGCCTGGAGGGGGGAGGGGCCCGCCGGGTTTGTTTTGCCCAAGCACACCTATGACAAAGACAGCCAGAATCCCCATACCGGATCGGTCGTCCCCCGGGGTTACCAAGGACCGCGCCTTTCTGTTGCTCATCAGGACAATGTCGAAGAATGCTACTGATGTAAAACGCAGCAAAATTCGTCCCAGACCAACACCATCATTGGCACATGGAATGTACGAACACTAAGAGCTGCAGGCAAAGTGGAAGAACTGACACATGAGATGTCCAGATATCTTTGGGAAACCTCTTGGGCTCTGCAAAGGTCAGGTGGAAAAACATGGGAGAAACAACGACCCAGAAGACACAAATTATACTACAGGGGAAAAACAGGATAAAACATAAAACACGGCGTGGGGTTTCTCGTTCACAAAGACACCGTGAACACCGTCATGAGCTGTCAGCCTGTGTCCAGCAGACTTATTACCATCCGCCTGAGAGCAACCCCTTTAACATAACTATAGTACAGGCATACGCCCCTACATCAGACTGCACAGATGAAGCCGTAGAAGAATTTTATGACCACTACAAGAGGTTCTGAATCAAACACCCAAGAAAGACATCCTCTTTGTGAAAGGGGCGACGGAACGCCAAGGTAGGAGAAGATGCATGGAAAGACTGGGAGGGTTTGTGGCCACATTGTAATAACCAATCAAATGAAAGAGGCTTGAGACTCCTGGAGTTGCCAGTAACAACCACCTCCACTAGTGAATCACTTGGCCCACACAAGAAATCCAGAAAATGGACATGGCATAGCCCAAAATGGAGAACACCACAAACCAAATAGATTACATCATGGTAAAAAGACGGTTTCAGTCTAGCGTTAACATCGCAAGACACGAAGTTTTCCAGGAGCAGACATAGGGGTGATCATGATCTTGTGATGATGATTTTCCGACTACGTCTAAAGAAAATCCACAAGCGGAACAACATCAGGATCAAATTTGACCTCGAGAAGCTAAAGGACCCAGAGGTTTATTAGAAATTTTTCAAGCAAGGATAGGTGGAAAGTTTGCAGCACTCACTGTGATAGACTCAGACATGGGATACACTGACGAATAGTTTCAATACAGCAGTGACTGAAACAGCAAACGAGCTTCTTGGCAAACGCCGACCATCAAAAAACCATGGGTCACACCTAACACCCTACAACTATGCGACAAGCGTAGAGAGTTGAAAAAAAAGAAAAATGAAACAAAAGAAAGAGCAGAAAAATATAGAGCAGTAAACAAAAGAATCAGGAAGCCCATGACGGAGGGCAAAAGAGAAATGGAAATCGGTGAACAGTGCCAAGACTTTGAAGAGAACATCAAAAAAAGCAATAGCAAGAAAGCATATCAGCTGGTGAAAGGACCTGACTAGCACGAAACAGAGAAAAGGTTTAACAATCCAAGACAAAATGGGAAGTGTCTCACTGACACCAGGATATTCTGAACAGATGGACAGAATACTGCCCGACCTGTATAACTAAAAGAACCGCAGGAGATCCAGAAGTCCTTAATGTACCCGAAAGCAAAGACACAGACAGTCACCTATCCCCCGAGAAGAAGTGGAAACAGCAGTCAGATCGCTGAAAAAGGGGAAGTCAGCAGGGGCTGAAAACATTCCAGCTGAGTTGGTCAGCTGGAGGGGAAGCCATGATCAGGCCCTACTAAGAATCTGCAACAAGATCTGGCAGACGGGAAAATGGCCAAACCATGGACGCAGTCGCCCCTCATCACCCTCCCCAAGAAAGGAAATCTAAAACAATGCCATAATTACCGCACAATCAGCCTCATATGTACCCAAGCAAGGTCATGCTGCAGATAATATTGAATAGACTGAACCAAAGCAGAGACCATCAATTGCTGAGAAAAAGCAGGTTTCAGAGCGGGCGCAGCACAACAGAACAGATATTAAAACCTCAGAATACTATGTGAGCGGTACCTTCAACATCAACAAGCCCTATACCACGTATTTATCGATTTTAAGAAGGCATTTGACAGGGTGTGGCATGCGGCTTTGTGGGCAACCATGAACTTTACAGCATCAATGCAAACCTGATCAGAGTCATCAAACAGCTGTACAGCGAGGCCACCAGTGCAGTGACTACAACAAAAACATTGGAGAATGGGTTTTGAACAACAGTTGGAGTAAGGCAGGGGTGTCTACTCTCACCCACCCTTTCACATCTTCCTTGAGAGAATCATGGCTGATGCACTGGAACATCATGAAGGGTCAGTCAGCATTGGTGGCAGAACGATCACAAACCTCCGCTTCGCAGATGACATTTATGGAATAGCAGGATCAGAAAAAGAGCTTGCCAGCCCAACAGAACACTTGGATAAGGCCTCCAAAACATACGGCAAGGAAATCAGTGCAGAGAAGACCAACTGATGACTAATAACACCAAAGGCATTAGCACTGATATCAGGGTTAATGACCAGAAGCTGGAAACAGTTCAAAGCTTCAAGTACCTGGGAGCCATTGTAAACAGACCAGGGATCCAAGCCAGAAATAGTATGCAGGACTGCACAGACAATAACAGCTTTGTCAAAACTAAACACCATCTGGAGAGATAAGAATACTCACTTATCTCCAAGATCAGACTAATGCCTCCCTTGTCATATCCATATTTCTGTATGCCTGTGAATCATGGACCCTGACTGCAGATTTGGAGAGGAGAGTACAGGCAGTGGAGATGAGATGCTTTCGGAGACTCCCTTTGGGATCTCCTACAAAGACCCCATAAGCAACGAAAGCGTGCATAACAGAATCCAGCAAACCATTGGACCCCTATGAGAACCTTCTATCGATCGTGAAAAAGCGTAAAATTAAGTGGTATGGGCATGTCACAAGATCCCAAGGAATTACAAAGACAGTTTTGCAAGGCACTGTCCAAGGAGGAAGAAGAAGAGGCAGACCAAGGAAGAGCTGGGAGGATAACATCAGTGAATGGACAGGCCTAGAACTCAACAAAACCCTGAGAAAGGCAGAACAGAGAGAAGAATGGAGGGAACTGGTTGCTGAGTCTTTGAGGGTGCCCCCACGGTCGTCAGACTACGGGACAGATAGATAGATAGATATACAATGATAACCTTTGAACCTGGATACAGGTCAAATCTGGGTTAGCTGTGTTTGTCAAAAACATGGATGTGAAGTAACGTGAAGTACGAGTTAAAATAACGAAACAAACAAACTAACGAACAAAAAATGCTTGCTGATATTCCGTTTCAAGAGAAGTCATCAAAGAGGATGGTGTAGCGGTGGTGGCAGTCGTACATGTATGCATACAGAGTAGCAGTAAACAGATTGATAGACTGATATTCCTCTAATCCACTGACATGACAGAAATATGAGTCGTTTATTTATTTAGTTGTTGTTTTTATTTTGAAGATAATGGTATAAGCACTCATTTGCTTTTTTTTTAAATATACATCTAGTCCCCATGTATATGCAGTTTTGTAAATTTTGTCATTCGTTAATATTGCATAAGCACTGGAGCGAAGTATAAAGAAAGTTGAACAAAATGTCATTAGTGCCTTTATTTTTTAAATGGGAAATTGACATATTATTATTATTATCATGTGTATCATACAGCTCATCATTTCTCGGCTCAGCAGGCCGTGAGCGTTGTAGGATCAATAAAACATGGATCTAGATTGTATGGATTAAACTGAACTCACGCACGCACGCACGCACGCGCGCGCGCACACACACATCTACAGACACTCATGTGTGCTTGCCAATGCGCACGCGCGCGCACACACACACATTCATCTACAGTCACTCATGCGTGCTTGCCTTTGCGCGTGTGTGCGCGCGCACACACACACGCACGCGCGCGCGCGCGCGCACATACACACACCTACAGACACTCATGTGTGCTTGCCAATGCGCACGCGCGCGCGCACACACACACATTCACCTACAGACACTCATGCGTGCTTGCCCATGCGCGCGTGTGCGCGCGCGCACACACACACACACACACACACACGCACGCGCGCGCGCGCGCGCGCACACACACACATACACACTCCGCACGCACGCACACACACACACACACACACACACACACACACACACACACACACAGCATAACATAACATAACATAACATTGCCTCTGCCATGTGTGAAATGAACTACCAAAAGACGACTCAGATAGGCCTACAGGGGCTGATTCCGCATACATGTTTCATCGTCATCATCATCATCATCATCATCATCAGACCCGTGACCTTGGCGGTCGTGGGGCGCAGTAGTGCCGAGTCATTCATCCTGGTCCATTCTCTGATGTTGTCCATCCATGACTTGTTCTGTCACCTTCGAGTGTTCCCTGCAGTACTGTTTTTGGCAGAGTGTTGTGGCGGGTGACGTGGCCGAACCATGTCAGCTTTTTCTTCTTGACGATGGTGAGAAGGGGTTCCTGTGGACCTGCCAGGTGTTATTTGACTCTTGACAAATTCATTGGTCTTTCGTTCTCTCCAGGATATGCCCAGCAGTTTTCTATGGCATTTTGTTTCAAATGACTGGATTCCCTTTGCTGTTTCAGCAGTCAATGTCCAGGTTTCACTTCCTACAGCAGGATAGTCTGCATTAGGGCTTTGTAGAGCTTTAGTTTGATTGGGAAACTGATCTCTTTACTTTTCCATATGGTGGTGATCTTTGTCATAGAAGATGTTGCCATGGCTATTCTGACTTTGATTTCTGTCGTCGATCGCCCGTCCTTTGTGAGTGTAGCGCCAAGGTATTTAA
Organism: Rapana venosa; assembly: GCA_028751875.1. Classification (NCBI taxonomy): domain Eukaryota; kingdom Metazoa; phylum Mollusca; class Gastropoda; order Neogastropoda; family Muricidae; genus Rapana; species Rapana venosa. Next base: position 8,090,648 of record CM054137.1, read on the forward strand.
AAGCGTCTACCTCCTCTAGTTGTTGGCCGTTCATGTAAATTTTAGCAGTGGCCTAGCTCGTGCTGTTCACAAGTACTTTACTTTTCTCCGAGCTCACCTCCATCCCATATGCTCCAGCTCTGTTCTCAAGTCTGGTCGTAAGATCTTGCAGCTCTGTGTTACTTCCGCCCATGAGGTCAATGTCATCGGCAAACCGCAAGTTGTTGAGGGGTCTGCCGCCAATGGAGATGGTAGAGTGGAAGTCATGGAGGGTCTCTCTCATAATGTTTTCCAAGAACAGATTAAACAGGACTGGAGATAACAGACATCCTTGTCGGACCCCAACTGTGGCTTTGAAGTAGTCTCCGACCTGATTGTTCAGGACTGCACTGCTTTCGGTGTTGTATAGTGCTTGAATGGTTTGCACTAGTCCTTCTTCAATGCCTAACATTCTGAGGACCTGCCACAGGCCTTCCTGCCATACTCTGTCGAAAGCCTTCTTGAAGTCGATGAAGTTGTGGAACAGGTCTCTCTGATGTTGAAGATGTTTTTCCATCAGGATGTGGCAGTTAAAAATCTGTTCGATTGTGCTCCTGCCTGCCCTGAACCCAGCTTGTTCCTCTGCGAGGTGTTCTTCTGCCTCCTTCTTGTATGTTCTTTCGATCCAGAAGGACCATAGAGCCGGAGCTTATCCCGGTTTCTGTAGCGTTAAGCGAACTGATGGTTTTTCCCCACCCCTGTGACAGGAGGCTAGTCTGTCGCCAGATACTTCCCCAGCAGAGCTGGTACCCACTTGTACACCTGGGTGGAGTGATGAAAATAGGAGTAAAGTGTCTTTCCCAAGGACACAACACCGAGCCGAGCGGGATCGAACCCGCGACCTCTGGATCACGAGTCGACCGCCTAAACCACTCGACCACGGTGCCTCCCTATGCCTCCTTCTTGAGTGGATTCAAAATAACTTTGAGCGTGATCTTGCTGGCGTGGCTGATGCCGCTGATTGTTCTATAGTTTTGGCATTGGCATAAATTCCCCTTCTTGGGCAGGGGCATGATGAGTGATTGTGTCCATTCTGTTGGCCACTGTTTTGTCTCCCAAATCTTCTGACAGATAGCTGTAACATGTGTGATGACTGTTTCGCCACCATGCTTGAGCAGCTCTGCTGGTATGTTGTCTGCTCCTGGGGACTTTCCTACTGGTAAGCTGGGGATGGCTTCTTCCACTTTTTCCCTCAGTATAGGTAATGGCGAGGGTGCTCTTGATGTTGCTGCTTGCTCTTCTATTATGCTCTTGTCAGGTTGTATTGGGTAGTTGTACAGTTCTTGACAATACTCAGACCACCTGTTCAATGCAGCTGAGCTTTCTGTGAGGAGGTTTCGGAGCTGTCTTCAATGACTGATGATTTGGTTTGAAGTGGTTTTGTGAGTTTCTTCAGGGTGTCGTATGCCTTTTTACTGTTGCCCACTTTCATGCTTTTTCGATCTCATCACATTGATCACTGATCCACTTCTCTCTGGCCTTTAACATTGACTTCTTCACAAGATTGTTGGCCTCCCGGTATTCTTTAGGGTTGGAAGACCTGGGTGGTTTCAGTGCTCTTCTTGTATCGCAGAGGTCCAAGATGTCATTGGTAGTCCAGAGCTGGTGTTTATTCCTCTGACGACCGAGTACCTCCTCTGCTGTTTCTCGGACTGCCTCATTAAAGTTATTGGTGAGGTCATTGATGTCATTGTCCAGGAGGGTTAATGCCGCAAAACGTCCGCCAAGCTTAGCTTGGAAGATCTCCTCGACATCTGGATCTTTCAGTTTGTCCACGTCAAATTTGATACGGGTTTGCAGGCTGTTTGTTTTTCTTCAGCTTCATTTTGAATACCAGCAGCACAAGGTCGTGGTCGCTGCCTATGTCAGCTCCAGGGTAGGTTCTTGTTCTGGCTCTGTTGATGCTGGATACATGTTTAGTAAATCGTTAAAAACCCTGTCAGTTCATATTATTTCATTCCTGTTTCTTGTGGTGTTGATGTATGTGGCATGTGTACTGGCGTGCGTGTGTGAAACAGAGACTTTTGTAAACAAAGACAGTTTATGTGGTAATGTCACAAAGTCTTTAAAAGATTATGTTCTACAGTCATGGTCAGAAGAGTTGCAAAGAAGTGAGCAGTGCATAATGTTATCACAATTACATTTTTTTTATAGGGAAAAGTACATTAGTGACTTGGCATATAATATGTTTTGATTACACTAAAGACTTTTTGTGCTGTGTATAAGTCTGTTATAGCCTCATCACCAGATTGGAGGTATTTCTCCGTATCTGTTGGAGGTGCTTTTTTTTTTCTTTATCATGCCATTTTTTTCTTTAATTTGTGGTAGACAATAATTAATTGTGACCCTTGGTGCACCAGTGTCATGTAGTGTCAGTATGATTTGGTGATCACAACCAGATGTTATATATATGCATGTGTAATATCAATATTAGCTGTGTGGAGTGATGCAGAGGCCTGAACATTGTGTGTTGATGTTGACATATAGGTCTTGACTTGGGATGCTGTTGTGAAGGCATTTGAATATTTTGTGGGTTTTTACATTTAAAAAAAAAAAGGACTTATAGCTGATACTTGTAGATTGAGTTTAGCATAGCATGTGAACCAATTCTGTCTTTCATGTTCGAGTAAATGGTGGATTATTGTATGACAAAACTGATTAAATGTTGATTTTGTATTTGTTTTGTGTGATCTGAATTAGACCATGATAAGGGGATGTGGGGTATTTCATAATTTCACCCCACAAGGGGTGACATCTCTCTCTCTCTCTCTCTCTCTCTCTCCTCTTCTCTCTCTCTCTCTCTCTCTCTCTCTCTCTCTCTCTCTTACAGGGGTAAGTTGATCTAATTGAGGTGACAAGACGTTTTTGAAGTGCTCCTCTCTCTCTCTCTCTCTCTCTCTCTCTCTCTCTACATCTCTCTCTCTCTCTCTTCTCTCTCTCTCTCTCTTCCAGAGATAAGTTTATTTCACCTAAATATTTTCGACAGCCTTGCACGTTCAAATTAACTTCGCCGATATCCTCTGCAAGACATAACGATATTTGGAACTTGTCTCACTTCCTTCACAAAGCCTTCAAGCTGAGAGAAATTGCAACATCATAGTTCATTATTATGATTCTCATATTGTTGATTGTATGTTTGTTTTTAATGCTTCTGATGATTTGGTTTTTTGTTCACTTTCCCCTTCATTATGGGCTATGGCCTAATGAATAAACATCCAAATCTGAATTTCTCTCTCTCTCTCTCTCTCTTCTCTCTCTCTCTCTCTCTCTCTCTCTCTCTCTCTTACGGGGGTAAGTTGATCTAATTGAGGTGACAAGACGTTTTTGAAGTGCTCCTAAAATTCATCAAATGTTGCTTAATTAACGCAGTTATTGTTGCTTTTTACAACTTCTTTTGTGCATGGTCACAGTCGACTATGTTGTACTGATCATACTTGTGAAAAAATGCTGACAAAAAACAACCAATCAATGCAGTGATATTGTTGAAAACTTGCCTTCCCTCCTGACAAATATTATAATAATAATAATAATAATAATAATAATAATAATAATAATAATAATAATAATTTATATAGCGCTATATCTTGCAGAGACAAATCAAAGCGCTTGCACTCAACTCATTCTTACACATTCATACAACCAGTAGCAAGTAATAGTTCCATCAAGTCCTAATGTGCACGCACGCACACACACACACACACACACACAGGTTACACACCCTGGCAGGGCAATAGAATCTTGGCTGTTGAAGGCAGGAAAAAACTATGAGATGAAGCAGGAGAGGAAAATCTTAGGTTTGAAATAAATATGTCTTGAGACTGGATTTAAAAGTGTCATAAGAAGGCTTTGGCGGAGAGAGAGAGGGAGATTGTTCCACATCAATGGACCAGAAATTGAGAAAGAGCGATGGCTGATGGTGGATTGGTTGAATCTAGGTATTCGTAAGGACAAGGTATCTGCATCAGAGTGGAGAGAACGAGACAGAACGAGAAGGAATGTACAAGTGAAGACATTCACAGAGGTAGGCGGGTGCTGTTTTGTGGAGACATTTGTAACAGAGGGTACTGATTTAGGATAGTTAGGGTACTGAGTTAGGATGGATCGGTGGTCTAGAGGTAACGCGCCTGTCTAGAAAGGGAAAAGTCCGGGTCGGAAGTGTGCAGTGGTTCGTACCCTGTTTGGACCCGAAACTTTTCCCCCATCCATTAGACCATGAGTGGTGGTCTGGGCGCTAGTCTTTCGGATGAGACGATAAACCGAGGTCCCGTGTGTTACACATAATTATTTAGCGCACGTAAAAGAACCCACGGCAACAAGAGAGTTGTCCCTGGCAAAATTCTGTAGAAAAAGCCACTCTGATAGGGAAACAAATACAGTTGCAGACAGGAAAAAGAAAAAAAAAATGGGTGGCGCTGCTCTTGTGGCGACGCGCTCTCCCCGGGGAGAGCAGCCCGAATTTCACGGAGAGAAATCTGCCGTGACTTAAAGTGGTATGATATGAAATGAAATGATCTTATAGTTTACTCTCTGTGGCATAGGCAGCCAGTGGAGAGATTGCAAGAGAGGGGTAATCTGCTCAGATTTTTTTTCATGAGGATTAGTCGAGCTGCAGAGTTTTGTGTACGTTGAAGGGATTGGATTGATGATGCTGGCAGACCAGCCAACAGAGAATTGCAATAGTCCAGACATGAAAGAATGAGAGACCAACAAGTTTGGATGTTACATCTGTGGACAGGTACTTTCGAATTGCACTAATACGCCGTAATTGATAGTAGCAGGACTGGCAGGTCTGGGTGATGAATTTTTGCATAGAGAGTGTGTTGTCAATAATGACCCCTAGATACTTCACAGCAGTGGATAAAGGGACTGATGCATTGCCAAGTTTATTGAAGCTGTTGTGATGGAAGAGAGTTTGTGTTTGGTCCCTACAAGCATGGTTTCCGTTTTATCTGCATTTAGCTGTAATTTGTTCTGTATCATCCAATTTTGGATATCTTGAAAGCAGTGGGCCATATTTGTAAAGAGAGAAGGCAGATTTTCAGGAGTGTCTGCTTAGAATCTGAGAGTCATCTGCATAAAAATGATGGTTGATCTCATCATCAATGCCTTTGTGCCTTATTGGCACGTAGGGCAGAAACAATGTTCTCCACTCCTGTCTGTCCTGGGCCAGCTTCCGAATGGTTCCCCAGGTATGTTGGAAGGTCTTCAGCTCTGTTTCGACAGTCCGACACCAAGTGTTCTTGGGTCGTCCTCGTTTGCGTTTTCCCTCTGGTGTCCAGTGGAGGGCTGTTCGGGCGATGTTTTCCTGTTCCCCACGGCAGATATGTCCAATCCATCCCCATCACCTATGCATGATGATGTTGTCCATGCTTTCTTGGTTGCAACGGGCAAAAAGTTCTTGGTTGGAGATGGTCTCAGGCCAGAAGATGCGCAAGATTCTTCTGAGATTCTTTGTGTGGAATGTGGATAGTTTGTCAAGGTCACTCTCAGTCATCCTCCAGCACTCCAAGCCGTACAAAAGGGTGGAAAGTACACAGCTCTGGTATAGTCTTAGTTTGGTTCTGGTGCTGTACTGGGTCGATTTCCACACATTGTTCAGATTTCTATAAGCATTTCTTGCTATGCTAATTCGGTTCTTGATGTGGCTGCCTGCTCCGCCATCATGCCTAACAGTGCTCCCGAGGTACGTGAACTCTTCATCATCAATGCCTTTGTGCCTTATTGGCACATAGGGCAGCAACAAATGTTCTCCACTCCTGTCTGTCCTGGGCCAGCTTCTGAATGGTTCCCCAGGTATGTTGGAAGGTCTTCAGCTCTGTTTCCATGCTTTCTTGGTTGCAAGGGCAAAAAGTTCTTGGTTGAAGATGGTCTCAGGCCAGAAGACACGCAAGATTCTTCTGAGATTCTTCGTGTGGAATGTGGATAGTTTGTCGAGGTCACTCTCAGTCATCCTCCAGCACTCCGAGGTGTACAAAAGGGTGGAAAGTACACAGCTCTGGTATAGTCTTAGTTTGGTTCTGGTGCTGTACTGGGATGATTTCCACACATTGTTCAGATTTCTGTAAGCATTTCTTGCTTTGCTAATCCGGTTCTTGATGTGGCTGCCTGCTCCGCCGTCATGCCTAACAGTGCTCCTGAGGTACGTGAACTCTTCAGTTGTTGGTAAATCTTCTCCATTCACTGTGACCGGTGAGGGGTTCTGAACGTTCAGTGTCATCACCTCTGTCTTCTTCTGACTGATTTTCAGGCCTACTTGCTGTGCGAAAGTGCTGAGATGGGATGTCTTCTCTTGAATGTGATGGTGGGTATGTGAGAGCAGTGCCAGATCGTTGGCAAAATCTAGGTCTTCAAGCGTTGAGAAGGGGGTCCATCTGATGCCCCTTGACTGGTCAGCTGTTGTTTGTCTCATCACCCAATCAATTGTCAGATTGAAGAGTAGTGCTGACATGGGGCAGCCTTGTCTGACGCTGGTTTGTACACTGAAACTGGTTTTGCTGTTTCCTACTCTGCACGTGAAGTTGTTGTAGAAGCTCTTAATGACTTGGATAATCTCTTGTGGAATTCCATATGCTTGGAGTATGCACCATACACTTTCTCGATGAATGCTGTCAAAGGCTTTTTCAAAATCTACGAAGTTGATATACAGCTGTCTCTGCCATTCTGTGCACTGTTCGATGATGTTGCGCAGGGTGAAGATCTGGTCTATGCATCTTCTTCCTGGTCGAAAACCTGCCTGTTCCTTTCTGAGTTGTTGGTCCACTGCCTCTGAGATTCGTCCGATGATGATCTTTGCCAGAATCTTGCTGGGAACAGATAACAGAGTGATTCCTCTCCAGTTGTTACAATTGTTCAGGGCTCCTTTTTTGGGGGATCTTCAAGATGACTCCTTCTGTCCAATCTGCTGGTAGCTGTTTCTCCTCCCATATAGCTGCAAAGAGTGGCTGTAGAACTTTAGATGCAAACTCTGGATCTGCCTTGAAAAGTTCTTTGTTGAGGTTGTCCTGCCCAGGGGCTTTTTCATTCTTGAGAGAGCTGATTGCTGTTATAATCTCTTCCTTCTTTGGTGGTGTGCTGTTCACATTGAGATCGGCATCAAGATCTTGTATCTCTGCCTCTTCAGTTGGTGGTGGTCTGTTGAGAACTTCGCTGAAATGTTCTGTCCATCTCGCATCTTGTTCTGCTTCTGTGGTAAGTATTTGGCCTTGTTTATCTAGGATTGGTGTTTCGGTATTGCTCAAGTATTTGGCCTTGTTTATCTAGGATTGGTATTTCGGTATTGCCCCGGTACTTGCCATTGACAGTCTTGGTGATCTTATACACCTGTCCTTGCTTGCGGCGGCCTCCTCTGCTTGTCTTGCAATATCATCCATGTAGGTACTCTTGTCTGTTCTTGTCATTCTCTTCACAGTTTGGTTTGCTTCTCTGCACTGTTGTTTGTACCTCTCTCTCATCGCTCTGACTTTGTCACGAACGACGGGACGGGACGAGAACTGAATGGGTGTGCTGTTAGTAAGCTGCTGCAAATTTTTGCATTTTAGCATCAAAATGTCAGTTACTGGCCTTCTAGCAACTGTAATAACAACTTTAAACGCCCTGCTGATCGACAACGTCCTATTGAGTTGGAAAGTCGCAGGGGAGAGCGGCAGCCTTGTGTTCGTCTTGGGAATGAAGCCAGCTGACAAGTCAATGTCAACAGAAATGGCGGGGACCAGTGCTGAACTGTAACTCCCGAGTTCTATGGCAAGAAACCCCCATGTCAAATACATGGGGATTTCCAAAGAAGCAGACAACACCAAGAAAGACAGGCAAGTCGCCAATGTGACAATGCCGGTCTTGTGTAACATTGACTCCCTGCTCGATGTGGAAACAGAACAAAAACAAACCAGTGTATACACAGAGCTGTGTGTCAGCAGTGCAGTGAATGCCTCGGCCACACCAGATTCACTTGATCTACTGTGTGATCCAGCAACAGACAGCAAGATCGGTGTGTCTTCTGAGGCGTCTGATCTGCAAGAAGAGCTGACAGTTGGCTGCACAGTGGATGACTCTGATACTGGTATTGTGAAACAGTATGTGTCTACTCTAACTGACAAATGTGTGCAGCGTTGATTACGGGACAGCAAGAGAAACACACGGTTTCGAAAGGTGGTGGTACATAGTTCAGGCGATCAAAACATTGTGATGTGTGAATCAGATGACATTGCCTTGGAATACTCTTGGAATGGAGATCCTGGCGAGGAATCTAAGTGTGTGTTCTGGTACATCAAGCAAGAAGAGAAAAACATGTTGCCAGAAGAACGTGTCAGGCTTGCCAGACTTTGTAAATGGAAGCAGTGTCCTAACACACAACACAGAGAGACAGTGGGGTGTGCTGAGCAGGAATTACATCATCTTCAGGACCTGATCCAGTCTTACATGGGCTGACTTTGCTGGCTGCAGACTGGAAAAGGAAAGGCTGTTTTGAAATTGAGACACTTGAGACACAGACAATAATGTATCGAATCTTGATGTACATACCACTACTGCCATGGTTTCCATGTCATTGTAATCCCGTTGTGTTCTATGGTTTTTGTCTCTTCCATTGGGGGAACACCAGGTAAGCTTGTGGATCTCAGGGTGTGCAAATAATGTCCCTCCAATGGCCAGGTTGTTTGTCATGCAGAATTCCACCAATCTTTCTCCATTGTCATTTATGCTGCCACATCCTTCTTTTCCCATGGCTCTTTCTTGGTTTGTGTTTGTGTCTTTTCCAACTTTTGCATTTAGGTCACCCATCACTATCTTCATGTCATGGTTTGCTATATGGCTTGATTGCTAAATAGCAATAAATTTTGTCAATTGTCAATTGTCTGACTTTGTTTCTAAGATTTTCTTCTTCAGTTCTCTCCTGTTCTGATGGCTTGCCAGGTGTCTGCTGTAATCCACCTTTTTCTCTTCCTCTGTCTCTGCCCTAAGCACGTTTCACTGGCTTGTGTGTAGGCTGTCCTGACTTGTTTCCACATGGTGTTTATATTAGTCGTGTCCCGAGGTGTGTAGTTTCAGTATCCACCAGTGCTTGGAACTTGTTTTTGAGCTGGAGGGTGAAAGCACTCTTTACTTTGGTGTTGTGCAGCTTTTCCACATCAAAATGTTGTTGTCTTGGTTTCCCAGATCCATTTTTTCTCAGCTTCACTTTTAGGGTTGCAGTGACAAGGTGGTGATCACTGCCAACATCAGCTCCTCTCCTTACTTTTACATCTAGGAGCGATCTCCTCCATGTCCCATTGATCATCAGGTGGTCAATCTGGTTTTTGTCTCTTCCATTGGGGGAACACCAGGTAAGCTTGTGGATCTCAGGGTGTGCAAATAATGTCCCTCCAATGGCCAGGTTGTTTGTCATGCAGAATTCCACCAATCTTTCTCCATTGTCATTTATGCTGCCGTATCCTTCTTTTCCCATGGCTCTTTCTTGGTTTGTGTTGTCTTTTCCGACTTTTGCATTTAGGTTACCCATCACTATCTTCATGGCATGGTTTGGTGTGTTTTCCATTTCAGCCTGTAATTGTTCATAAAAGGTACCTTTGCTTTCTTCTCCACTGTTGTTGGTTGGTGCATAGCACTGTATGATTGTGGTATTAGCATGTTTACCTTTCATTCTTATCTTCATCATCCTGCTGTTGATAGGTTTCCACTCCATCAGGCACTTCTCCATTCCTTTCTTCATGATAATTGCTACTCCCTCATGGTGTTGGTTGTCATCTCTACCACTGTACAGCACTGTCTCTCCTGTGCTGGCTCTGTATTTGCCTGATCCTGTCCATTGGCTTTCACTGACTCCGAGAATATGTAGATTGTAGCGTCTCATCTCTGCTGTAACTTGTGCTAGTTTTCCTGTCTCAAACATGGTTCTCACATTCCAGAATCCTATTTTTGTCTTATTTTTGGCGCTTAAGACTTCCATCTTCCTGTCAGTGGTTTCCTTTCGGCTTTCACCACTGTCATTCATGGGAGTATCTTCCGATGACTCTGGAAGCCAGTCACACCCAGTAGTGTTGATTTCTTTTGTTGCCGTTTCCGTAACAAACGTTTTTTTTACAGAACAGGGTTGTTAGCCCTGTGTCTAACCCCCTACCTGGGGGAAGGGTTCCACCTTAGTCGCCTTTTAGGATATGCCTGGTTGGAGGGCAGAGATCTTATTCTTGCAATGCTCGCTTTGCAAGCATACCCTGGGAGTCCCACAGGGGATGGTTGATCTGATGTTGGTTAATTATATGTGACAGTGGAGTAGTGTAGAGGGTGAAAAGAACAGGGCCCAGAACAGATCCCTGTGGAACTCCACATTCCAATCTAGCAGGTACTGGCTGAATCTTGTTTACTGTGACTGTCTGAAATCGGTCAGTAAGGTATGAACTAAACCAGGTAAGGGCTGTACCAGTAACACCAATTTTTTTTTGAAGACGGGAGAGAAGAATAGAGTGGTCAATAGTGTCAAAGGCTGCAGATAAGTCGAGTAGAGTAAGAAGAGAGATTTTCCCTGAGTCAGAAGCGAGTAGATGTCCTATTTCCTTCAAGACATTCAAAACTGGATGACTCAGAACAAGTTACAACTTAATGCCCATAAAATCGAAACCATGCTCATAGGGACCGAACATAAACTTTCCTCCATCACAACTTCAATAGAATTCGGCAATATGTCTGTTCCTTTGTCCAGCTCTGTGAAGTAGTTAGGTGTCATTCTCAACAGCACACTCTCTAGGGAAAAATTCATCACCCAGACCTGCCAGTCTTGCTACTTTCAATTACGGTGCATAAGCATGATTTGCAAGTATCTGTCCACTAATGCAACATCCAAGCTTTTCACATCTCTCATTTTTTCACTTTTAGACTACTGTAATTCTCTTATGGTTGGCCTGCCAGCATCATCCAGCCACCTTCAACACATACAAAACTCTGCAGCTGGACTGGTCCTAAGAAAGAAAAATAATGAACACATCACTCCTCTTCTGCGACTCTTCACTTGTTGCCTGTCTCACAAAGACTGAAGTATAAGATCAATACCTTCTGTTTCAAATGTCTCCACAAATCTTCACCTTCTTATCTTTGTATAATTATGTCTTCATCTGTAGGCCTATACTCTTCCCTGTTCCCTTCATTCAGTTGCAGATACTTTGTGCTTTCAAACGCCTAGGATCAAACAAACCACTGACGACCGTTGCTCTTTCTCTGTTTCTGGTCCATCCACCTGGAATGACCTCCCTCTTTCACTTTGCCAAAGGCCACCATTTGATACTTTCAAATCCGGCCTCAAAACACACTTATTTCCTACCTAGGACTTTCCCCTCATAGTCATAGCTGTCCCTACTTTTCAACAGCATCCTTCATCTCTTTCATCTCCACCTATTTGTTTTGGGACATTCATGCGTGCTTGTGTGTGTGTGTGTGTGTGTGTGTGTGTGTGTGTGGTGCGTGCAGTGCATGTGCCTGCATAACATTGAAATCTATTCATTGTGATATTTGAGGAAAGTTGCATGCATGTAAATGATTTGAGCACAAGCACTATGATTTGTTTTACAAGACTCAGCGCTATATAAATTCCATATATTATTATTATTATTATTATTATTATTATTATTATTATTATTATTATTATTATTATCATTAATCAAGATTAATTCATTTCACCCCTTTTATGGTATGAAGGATTATAAACAAATTGAACAGTAGAATAAACCTAACAGCAATATACCCAAAAATAATATGAATACTAACAGTAACTGAAAAGCAAGAGTTCATGCATAATGATAAGCAAACAGTATTTATGACTCAATACTATTTTTAAGTATACACATTTCTTTAAAAGACATAATCTACACAAAAGAAAGACAATTGAAATTTCAAGAAATACTTGCAAATCTTATGAATTTTGAGAGCTACATGAGAACTTTTCGAGATTTGTATTTCATTAGCCTACAAAAATTATAACTGGACATGGGTTGAAGAAAATGTTGGGGAATAAAATCTTGTCCTAAATGTTTGAAGTGGGGACATTCTATGATAAAATGAAATTCATCCCCTAAAACAGACATATTACATTTTGAACATATTCTTTCTTCCCTTGGTATATTATGGAAACGTTCAATCTCAATAGGAAGCTTGTGATAGCTACAACAAACTTCATAAGAGCGTAAACATATACATCTAGTAGACAAGTTATATATTTTTTCATACCAAAATCGATCTTATAGTTTTTATGATAAAGGCATCTACTATTACTCCACAGTTCAGTTATCCATTCATTAACAAAATGTTCTATTAAGAAGGCTTTGATATGTGAACTTGTAGAATGAACTTGAACAAAATTGTCTCACCCAGGAACAGTAAAATCGGCTTTGTACTAAAATACTTTTTATCTTATTTAGCCATGATGATTGAATACAAGATGTGTCATGTAAATCTTTCATCATCTGAAAAAAACATTTGAAGGTAGCTTTTCAGTCTGGATGTCAAGCAGCTGCATCCAGAAACGAACCATTCGAACAGAGATCAAAATAGACAAAGGATATCTGCCCCTTTCTCCATATACTAGCCAAGTTGAAAGTTGAGGTTGTACCCTTTAAACCAAAAATATACTTTAAAGCCTACAGACAGTCCACATCTTCTGTTTGATACTTTTTGTATATGCCTGATAGAATATATCCATACGATTTAACGCTGTAGGCTTTGCAGTTAATTCAACCTTCAAATTTTATTTATCATTAATTCACCCCCCAGACTTGACTGGATTTTTACGGTAACAGCACCTTCACATCGAAACACACAACCCAATATGTCTAGCTCTAATCAGCATTTGTGGACTTGGTCTGTGTTTCCGGTCTGGCGCTATCTTTAAATAGGCTAGCCTAAGTGATTCCGAAGTTCCGGCCATGCGGTCCTTATCGTCGTCCTAGTCCTAACGCTGTAAGCTTGATCAGTTGATGACATTCTGTGTCTTCATTTTAAAACAAGGTTAGTTCGTTTTTTATTCAGTTGTTGATCAGTTACATGTTTTATCTGGTACCAAACAAGACAAGAGAATAACGATTAAAAAATACACTGGCTATCACTATAAGATCTATATTGATATAATTTGTTGTGTGTGACATAGAAGTTGTAGACAGTTTATTAGTTACTATTATTAATTACACATTTTATGTTACCAACCATGGCAGTAAAATATTGATAATATTGAAAAAATATATATTACATATAGAGATATATTTTTAAATAATGGCACCCCCTTTTGTTTCAAGATCAACTTACATTGGTAATGATATCATTAGTGTGCTCAAGATTCATCAACTGTGCTGAAAAGTAGGACACCTGGCTGTGGCAGTTTAGTTTGTGGCAGGCAGACCAGTGAGAGAGAAGGTTTCTTTGTCTTGTCTTTGAGTTATAAATTTATACAAGTCTCCAATCAAAAATGTGTGCTGGGACTATGATATATAATATATATAAAGTCAATATAAATTATATGCATCTATTTATTTGAGTGTTATGAGAGTTCCAAAGGTTTGCAAGTAACTTAATAAGCAACTCTAATACTGAAAGAGTATGTATACAAAATCTAACTAGTCTTCTGTCTTGATAATTTATCGCTGATAAATCATATCTAGTGTTTCATTCCTTGGTTTTGAAATTTAGTTGTTCTTCTTTGTACTGTTTTGAAAGCTGCAAATTGTCTCTTGTTAGCTAGTACCAGTATCATGAGTATGAAAAACAAATTACAATGCTGTATTAAACTTTTAAAGATGGGGCCTAACTATTGATTTGAAATTGAATATTTTATATATCATATGTATAATTAATATATATATATATATATTATATGTATATATATATAAATATATATATATATATATATATATATAGACACACTAGACAAACATCATATCCCTCTCTCACTCTCTCTCTCTCTCTCTCTCACTCTCTCTGTGTGTTTTATGTTTGTTAGCATTGAACCTTTTGAATAAAAAGACTTGTCCTCGATTTCTCATTTCTGGGCTTTTTTTAAAATGAGATTTAAATAAGACTGTCACAAATTTAGGATTAACTTTATAACAGTAATACTATTAGTATATTAATTATCGTTTTATTTTGAAAGTGTCTAGAGCTAGTCTGTAGTATGGGGTCTCCTCTAGTCTTACATGTGTACCTTTTAATCAATGGATTAATGAAGAACATAAGAAAATCTTATTTATGTTTTGATATATATATATATATATATATATATATATATATATATATATATATATATATATATATATAGATAGATAGATAGATAGATAGATAGATAGATGTATTTCTCCATTCCTTACTTTTCAAATTTAATTGTTCTTCTTTAAACTTGTTTGACAGCTGCAGATTTTGTCTTGTTAGTATACAGATTTTGTCTTGTTAACTAGTACAAAAACCAAATTGCATTAAATACTGTTTTAAAGATTGGGGCCTAACCAATGATTTGAATATAACATGCATGAGTAATATATATATATAATATATCTTCTCTTGGAGTGGGATTTTTTGGTTGGGATTTTTTGTTTTATTTTTTTTGTTCATTTTGTTGTTGTTTTTGAGCTAGAGCTTCAAGGTTCAGCAGTAGTGAAATTAATAGGTATCGTATGGGACCATTTATTTCCACTGTTTAGGTAGCCGTTTTCAGACTTCAGAGAATATTCTTTTTAAAGTAAACAAATGGTCTTTTGATTATAAATGTGACTTGCTTACAAAATTATAGTCCTTTCTGTATAAATATATCTATATATGTCTATATATATCATTATATGCATACAGTGTATTTCACTATTTGTGTATATATACATTCAAATCAAAGGGGTGGTGCCATTGATCTCTCCTTCATTTCTCCCATTCTTGTTCCTCACTGTGTCTGGGAAACGTTGAAGGATACATTTGGAAGTGACCATGTGCCAATTGTAATAACTCTACATGAACAGTGGGTGCAAACTGACAAAGCAAGGGATATTGTTCCAAAATATAATGATGAGAATGCTGTCTGGATCAAGTTTCAATCTGTATTAAGGGCCATAGACAGTAAATTTCTAATGGATGAGGATATTAACAGTTTTTCTTCTAAATTTACATACACCATCTTAAAGGCTGCAAACAATTCCATCTAAACTGCCTCCTGTAAAATCTGATAAACGCAAGGGTAACATATGGCGGAAGATACCTGTCAGAAAGTTGTAGATAAAGAGAAATTGATGTTTAAAACTTTCATAAAAAATAGATCTGTAGAAAACCATGTTATGTTGAAAAGGGCTAATAAAGAGGGGACAGAGTCACAGCACAGGTGAAAAAGGATTTTTAGTCTAATTTTTTGGACAAAGAGGTTAGCACTCATGAAGATCTAAAGAAGTTGTGGGAAAAGTTTATTGACATGAAGGACGGTGTCAATCTACCTCTTTTTCAAATCAGGGCTAATGACAGAGATTCCCCAACTAATTTAGATAAAGGAGAAACTTAGTTTATCAACACAGTGAGAGAGGAGGGACTTTCTCCAATACAAATTGCCTTCCAACAAGATCTTCTAAAAAGCTATATACACAGATCCGTACCTGATAAAACAAATTATTTATTTTATTTTTTTATTTATTTATTTATTTTACTCTTTTATATCGAGGATAATGGAATAAGCACTTATGTGCTTTTTTTACATCCAGTCCCCGTGTGTATGCAGTTTTGTAAATTGTCATCTGTTCCCACCGGCACACAATGGCCTACTCTTCCGAAAAGCGGAACAGGATTTTAATGTGTGCGCAAGATGTTCTGCAAGCGTTCGCACACGGGGCCTCGGTTTATAGTCTCATCCGAAGGACTTTTGGGGAGAATTAAATTTACCTATCACTCTACCAGAACTAAAAGATGCTATTCAGTCCCTTGGCAACAAAAAGATATCAGTCAGAATGGATGCTGTGTCAAACGAAATGTTAAAGCATCTGCCAGAAAACTGGATATTGCTGCTTTGTGAGTTATTTCAGAAATGCTGGGCTGAGGGGAAGTTCCCTTTAATCTGGAAACAGTCAGTTATTGTCCCTATATCAAAATAAGGAAAACCCAAAGAAGACATAAACAGCTTTAGACCCATTGCACTGACTTCACATACCAGAAAACTTATGGAAATTTTCTTCTTCTTTTTTTAAGTAGACTTGTGCATTAGTGCAATAAAAATAAAATAATAGTACCAGTTAATCAGGCAGGTTTCCCAAAAGGTGGTTATGTTGTTGATAAACTGGTTAAGCTGAAAATGCACATTAAACATCAGTTTAAGCTTAGAAGAAATATACTTGCTACATTTTTTTTCGATATACCCAAAGCATATGCTCAAGTCTGGCATACTAGATTGCTATATAAACTTAAGTCTATGGGTTTGTCTGGTCACATGTACTCTCACATTAAACATTATTTTTCTCAGTGATAGGAGTATTCAAGTGAAAATTGGAAATATTTATTCCACTCAAGATTTCCTAAAATGGGTATACCACAAGGCTCTATCATTGTTCCTAACCTCTTTAACATTTTATTATACAATCTTCCTAGCTCAGTTTCAAATAATGTTATTCTCATTCAATATGCAGATGATATCTGCGTGTGAATGAAGACAACAATGAAGAAGATAACATCAAAAAGATAACTACATTAAAAAAATATATCAATGTGAACTTGATAAACTAAGCACTTTTATGAAAGATAAAGGATTAATGTTTTCACTGACTAAACAGGTTCTAACATTGTCCACCTCAATAATGGTACTGATCCCCCAGTCCTACCTAAGGCCGCAGCATGTAAGAATACATGAAACTCATTTGCTCAATTCCATTCTATCCTACTCTTACTTACTTTACTTTACTTTTTCCTTCCACTTGTACTCTGTGGCGTCACGGGGAGATATAACTATCTGTCTGCTGCAAGTCGGGTACCTTGGAGGAGGGACAATCCATGGACTTTCAGTGTTTCTGCCATGGAATCACTCCAGTATCACCTGGGTCTACCTCTGGCCCTCATGCCAGAGTACCTCAAGTTGTAAGCATGCAAGTCTGGCTGGTTTGGCAGCATCCATCCATGTGAGGTGCCAGAACCACTTGGTTTGTTTTTGTTCAATATGGTGTAGGACGGGTGTGGCTCCTACCATGTCTCTGATCACCTCGTTTCTTATCTTGTCTCTCCTGGTCTTATTGACAGCTTTCCTCAAGCACTTCATCTCACACATTACCAGTTTCTGCTCCAGGGCTTTTGTCAGGGGCCATGTCTGGCACTGGTAAGTGAGAGTTGGCAGGAAGATGGCGTTAATCAGCTTTGCCTTGGTGCTCATAGGGATGTTAGGATGTCACAGAAGTGGGGCAAGTTGATAGCTGACTGTGTTTCCTTTTTGACAGCCTGTTTCTATTTCTCTGTCCAGTTTTCCATCTTCTGTGAATATACTGCCTAAGTACTTGAATTCAGTCGTCCACTTTAGTTGGGCTCCATTGATGTTGATTTTGAGCTTTTCTGGAGTTCTATTGACTGTCACGGCTTCCGTCTTGCTTACGCTGATTTTCATGCCATAGGTTTCACAGCATGTATTGAGCTGGTCTGTGTGCTCTTGCAGCTTGTCTTTGTTGTCATTGATCATGACTTGATCGTCAGAAAACAGAAGTTAATTGAATGCCTCCAGGTCTCAGTTGGCTTCCTTTGTGATCCGGTCCCTATATATGATGAAGAGCAGAGGGGAAAGGATGCAGCCCTGTCTCACCCCAGACGTCACAGGGAACCAGTTGGAAAGTCCACTTGGATTGCCAACTGTGCTCTTGCTGTTGTTGTATACATCTATGATGTTATCTAAGAGCTGCCCCTTGATGCCATACTGCTCCAGGACCCTCCAGAGCCTATCTCTGTTCACTCTGTCAAATGCCTTTTCTTGGTCAACAAGTACTAGGTGGAGTGCTTGATTGTACTCAAGAGCTCTCTCACTCAGTTGTCTCAGTACAAACATCATGTCAGTACAGCCTCTACCTTTCCTGAAGCCAAACTGATTCTTCAGTTTAACGTCCTTCCACTAAATAGTGATATCAGTAACTGATTGTCACACAGTAGGTGTTCTGCTTTTGCTCTGGAGCACTGATCTAGGATTTTTGTGTACATATTTCCTACATGGCGGAGGAGTGAAATGCCCCTGTAGTTACTACAGTCCTTTTTACTGCCCTTCTTTTTCCATACTGGCACTACAACAGCGTTCTGCCAGTCTTCTGGAACTCTTCTTTCCTCCCATGCCTTTTGGAAGATGGTTGTGATCCATTTGACAGTCTCTCCACAGGCCAGGATGGCTTCTGTTGTTATGCCATCTGCACCTCCTGCCTTTCCTTTAGGGCTAATCTTGATGGCCCTGATGGGTTTAGAAGGTCTTTAAAGTAATCTTCCCATCTCTGTATGATCTCATCTTCTTCCTGCAGTGGCTGTCCGTTTGCATCGTTGATGGCAATGGTGGGGTCAAAGGGTTCCTCCCATATTTGCATGGCTTTTATACTTTTGTAGAACTCTCTTGGGGAGTGTTTACACATTTTGCTAAGTTCTTCACTATACTTTTTCCATGAAGCCTCCTTTGCTGCTCTCTCCACCTGCTTGCTGTTTCTTCTTGCGAGTCTGTAGTTCACGTAGTCATCTTCTTGATTTGACTTCAACCAGATCTTGAAGAGTCTCTTCTTTGTTTTGATGGCCTCCTTTATTTCTTTATTCCACCACCTGTTGCCTTTCTGGTTCCATTTCTGTCCTTCCTGTTGCCGCATGCCTCTTGCAAGGTGTTTAGGATAGCTGTTTTAAAGGTACTCCAGGTCTCCTCAATATTCATATCTGTAGGGTCCACCCCGTTCAGCTTATGAGCTATGGTGTTGAGGATGTGGTCCGGCACTTCAATCCCACACTGTGTACTGCTCTCTGATCTTTGCTCACTCCGCTCCAGATGAGAATAAAGTCAGAGTCAATTATCTTTGTCCCTGTACCTTTCCTTCTGGTGTCTGCTAAACCCATGATTGAGATTTTTCTGGTTCTTTGTCACATATGCCACAGATGTTCCATGTGCCAACCAATTCGCTATTTGAATGTCATTGTCCTTGTCCATAGCCGGTCCGTTTTCCCTTTTGATCAGTCCATTTATATCTTCTTTGGTTCTCTTGAGCAATTTTTTATCCACTACTGGCTAGCTAGGCCCTTGGTAGTATCACCAGAGCCCGTTAGCCAGCATTACCTGTTTCCACCTCCTGCTACAGGGATGAGGGGTTGGGCTTTAGGAGGCCTACTCCAATAGTAAATTTCTCAATTTCTGGGGATTTAGCTAAAATTTCCAGTCTGCACCTCCTGATCCCCACTTCACTGGCATTCCTCTCTTTTCCTTTCATCCCACAAGCAAAAAAGATATGACAATTCTGAAGGAAATAACTATAAAATCATGCAACCTTGATCCCATACCTTCCCCTGTTTTCTCACAATGCCTTCCACAACTTGTACCTATTATCACTAAAATAGTAAACTCATCTCTTCTGTCAGGAAATTTTCCATCAGCTCTTAAAATCGCAATAGTCACTCCTCTACTGAAAAAGTATGACCTCAATCCCAATGCTCTGAAGAATAATAGACCTGTCTCAAACTTACCCTTTGTCTCTAAAGTACTAGAAAAAGATTGTTCTAAAACAGCCCAACAACCACCTTCATTCCAGTGATTTCCTTCCCCCTTTTCAATCTGCCTATCGCCCCAACCACAGCACTGAAACCACCCTTGTCCACACTTTCTAAAGATACACTTCTACTCACTTCTGATGCAGGGAAAATCTCCCTCCTCACTCCTCTTGACTTTCAACACTATAGATCACTCAATTTTTTATTCTTGCCTCCCAAATACGTTTGGTATTAATGGCACAGCCTTTACCTGGTTTTAGTTCATACCTCACAGACCGATTCCAGAAAGTTATTGTAAGCAAAATTCAATCAAAACCTGTCAAACTGGAATGTGGAGTCCCACAAAGATCAGCTCTGGACCCTGTTCTCTTCAATCTCCATACTGCTCCACTCTCACATATAATAAACCACCATCATGTTGATCATCATTTCTATGTGGATGATTTTCAGCTTCAAAACTTGCCTTTCCTCCTGACAAATATGTCCTATTTCCTTCAAGACATTCAAAACTGGATGACTCAGAACAAGTTACAACTTAATGCCCATAAAATCAAAGCCATGCTTATAGGGACCAAACATAAACTTTCTTCCATCACAACTTCAATAGAATTGGCAATATGTCTGTTCCTTTGTTCAACTCTGTTAAGTACTTAGGTGTAGTTCTCAACAGCACACTCTATGAAAAAATTCATCACCCAGACCTGCCAGTCTTGCTACTTTCAATTATGGCGCATAAGCACAATTTGCAAGTATCTGTCCACTGTTGCAACATCCAAGCTTGTCACATCTCTCATTCTTTCACTTTTAGACTACTGTAATGCTCTTTTGGTTGGCCTGCCAGCATCATCCACCCACCCTCCTTAACACAGACAAAACTCTGCAGCTCGATTGGTCCTAAGAAAGAAAAATTCTGAACACATCACTCTTCTGCCACTCTTCACTGGTTGCCTGTCTCACAAAGACTGAAGTATGAGATCAATACCTTCTGTTTCAAATGTCTCCACAAATCTGCACCCTCTTATCTTTGTATCTGTTTTCGTCTGTAGGCCTATACTCCATCCACTTCCCTTTGTTCAGCTGCAGATACTTTGTGCTTTCGAACACCCAGATTGAAAAAATCCACTGTTGGCTGTTGCTCTTTCTCTGTCCCTCTTTCACTTTGACAAAAGCCACCATTTGATACGTTCAAATTCAGCCTCAAAACGCACTTATTTCCTACCTGAGAATTTCCCCTCATAGCTGTCCCTACTTTTCAACAGCATCCTTCATCTCTTTCATCTCCACCTAAGTGTGTTGGGGCATTCATGCCCCCGCGCGTGCATGCATGCGTGCATGTGTGTGTGTGTGTGTGTGGCACATGCAGTGCATGTGACTGCATAACATTGAAATCTATTCATTGTGATATTTGAGGAAAGTTGCATGCATTTAAATGATTTGAGCACAAGCACTATGACTCGTTTTACAAGACTCAGTGCTATATACATTCCATATATTATTACTATTATTATTATTATTATTATTATTTTATTATTTTAAAAATTCAAGATTTAATTCCTTTCTCCCTTTTGGGGTATGGAGGATTACAAACAAATTGAACAGGAGAATAAACCTAACAGCAATATACCCAAAAATAATATGAAAACTAACAGTAACTGAAAAGTAAGAGTTCATCCATAATGATAAGCAAACAGTATTCATGACTCAATACTATTTTAAGTAAACACATTTCTTTAAAAAGACATAATCTACACACATGAAAGACAATGGAAATTTCAAGAAATACTTGCAAATCTTATGAATTTTGAGAGTGACTGGAGAACTTTTCGAGATTTGCATTTCATTATCCTACAAAAATTGTAACTGGATATGGGTTGAAGAAAATGTTGGGGAATAAAATCTTGTCCTAAATGTTTGAAGTGGGGACATTCCATGATAAAATGAAATTACTCCCCCAAAATAGACATATTACATTTTGAACATATTCTTTCTTCCCTTGGTATACTATGGAAACGTCCAATCTCAATAGGAAGCTTGTGACAGCTACAAGGAAACTTCATATGAGTGTAAACGTATACATGTGGTAGACAAGTTATATATTTTTCCATACCAAAATCGATCTTATAGTTTTTATTTTAAAAAAGGCATCTACAATTACTTCACAGCTCAGTTCTCCATTCATTCATTATTTATTTATTTATACCACTTTAAGTCACCAGATTTCTCTGCGTGAAATTCGGGCTGCTCTCCCCGGGGAGAGACGTCGCCACAAGAGCAGCGCCACCCTTTTTTTTTCTTTTTCTTTTGGTCTGCAACTGTATTTCTTTCCCTATCAGAGTGGCTTTTTTCTAAGAATTTTGCCAGGGACAACTCTCTTGTTGCCGTGGGTTCTTTTTCGTGCGCTGCATAATTTTCTGTAACACACGGGACCTCGGTTTATCGTCTCATCCGAAAGACTAGCGCCCAGACCACCACTCATGGTCTAATGGATGGGGGAAAAGTTTCGGGCCCAGAGGGGATACGAACCACGCACACTTCCGACCCGGACTTTTCGCTTTCTAGACAGGCGCGTTACCTCTAGACCACCAATCCACAACATTTTCTATTAAGAAGGCTTTGATGTGTAAACTTATAGAATGAATACTTGAACAAAACTGTCTCTCCCACAGTCAAATCAGCTTTGTACTAATATATATATATATATATATATATATATATATATATATATTATATATATATATATATATTATATATATATATATAGATATATATATATTTATATAGATATATATATATATAGATATATATATATTATTTTTTTTAAATCTTATTTAGCCATGATGATTGAATCAAAAATTTGTCATGTAATCTTTCATCATCTGATAAACGTTTGAGGATAGCTGTTCAGACTGGATATCAAGCAGCTGCATCCAGAAACAATCATTCCAACAGAGACCAAGATATCTGCCCCTTTCTCCATTATATACTAGTGAAGATTAGGTTGTAGGCTTTAAATGAAAAATATACTTTAAAGTGTACAGACATGAAGGTGTCCACGTCTTCTGTTTTTATAATTTGTGTATATGCCTGATAGAATATATCCATACGATTTAATGCTGTAGGCTTTAGCAGTTAATTCAACCCCCAGATTATTATTTTTACAATAACAGCAACTTCATGTTGCAACACACAACTCAAAATGTCTAGCTCTAGGCCTAATGGGCATTTGTGGACTTGGTCTGTGTTTCCGCTCTGGCGCTATTTTTAAATGGGCTGGGCCCAAGTTCCGGCCATGCTGGTTTGTGTTGGCAGCCACAGCTTTTGGCTGGATGGCTTGGTGACATTCTGTTAGAACTGTGTGGGATCGTCTGTGTCTTCGTCTTAAATAAGGTTCGTTTATATTAAAACTTGATTAGTTGTTTATCATTTACACACTCTGTATGTTACCCATCAAGGCAAAATGGTAATGTATACAAATTGTTTCTGGATGAACTCACAAGGCTAAGTATCTGTGTGTGACATTGAACTAGACCTATGGCTCAGCCTGAAGAATGTGTCTTCATTTAAAACAAGGTTCGTTCGTTTTTGATTCAGTTGTTGATCAGTTACATGTTTTATCTGGTACCACACAAGACAAGAGAATAATGATTAAAAGATACACTGGCTTTTAGTTTTACTATAAGATTTATATAATTTATTCAATTAATGTGTGAAACATAGAAGTTAGAACTGTAAAAGTATGGATCAGTCCGAAACATGCCTTCATGTAAACAAAATTCGTTCATGTTATATTTGATTAGACAGTTTATTAGTTACTAATATTAGTTACACATTTTATGTTACTACCCATGGCAGTATAATATTAATAGTATTGAAAAAATATATATTACATATAGAGAGATATAAAAAAATATGGCACACCCTTTTGTTTGAGAGAGAAGGTGTCTTTGTCTTGTCCTTGAGTTATAAATTTATACAAGACTCCAATCAAAAATCTGTGCTGGGACTATGATATATAAAAATTCATTTATAACTAATATAAGCCTCTCGGCTTTCAAGTGCACATTATATATATATATATATATATATATATATATATATATATATATATATATATATATATATATAATCACTTACTACACCCTTGCTCAAGTCAAACATATGAATCATATTCGTAATTTAATTTATTATGATGATATATGGATGCCAATGTAGAATGGTTTAAAACTCATCAGATTCAAAGAATTTTTGCATGCTTGCTATCCACAAGATTTTTTTATTTTTATTAAATAACTTCAGTCAATATAAATTATATGCATCTATCTATTTGAGTGTTGTGAGAGTTCCAAAGGTTTGCAAGGAACTTAGTAAGCAACTCTAATACTGAAAGAGTATGTATACAAAATCTACCTTCTGTCTTGATAATTTATCGCTGATAAATCATATCTGGTTTTCATTCCTTGGTTTTGACATTTAGTTGTTCTTCTTTGTACTCTTTTGAAAGCTGCAGATTGTACTAGTATCATGAGTATGAAAACCAAATTACAATGCTGTATTAAACTTTTAAAGATGGGGCCTAACCATTGATTTGAAATTGAATATTATATATATATATATATATATATATATATATAAAAAATATATATATATATATGTATGTATGATATATATATATGTATGTATATTATATATATGTATGTATATTATATATATATATATATGTATATATATATATTTATATATATATATATTATATATATATATATATTATTATATATATACATATATTATATATATATATGTATTATATATATATATATATATGTATATATATATATATAATTGTCTTGATAAAAACCCACAATTTTGCTGGGCACCACTCCCTTCAAGCACACAGTTGAGGTAAAATAGTAAAATGGCACTTAAAAGACAACTGTGTTCAGCTTCATTTCCCCTTTTATTTATGTCAGCAAATTTTTGCTTCCCTCTCAGCCTGAGGAAGCTTCAAATGGAAGGGAAAATTTGCTGGCATAAATAAAAGGAGAAATGAAGCTGAACACAGTTGTCTTTTTATTGCCATTTTAATCTCTCTCTCCTCTCTCTCTCTCTCTCTCTCTCTCTCTCTCTCTCTCTCTCTCTCTCTCTCTTCTCTCTCTCTCTATATATATATATATATATATATTATATATATATATATATATATTATATATATATATATGTAAATAAATTTTTTTTTTTTAAATATATATATATATACACTAGGCACATGTCATATCTCTCTCTCTCTCTCACTCTCTCTGTTTTATGTTTGTTAGCATTGAACCTTTTGAATAAAAAGACTTGTCCACGATTTCTCATTTCTGGGCTTTTTAAAATATGAGATTTATGTAAGACTGTCAGTGTCACAAATTTAGGATTAACTTTATCACAGTGTTCGATTCTAAATCTGGATTTTCATAACAGCTTTTTGAATCTCAGAATTTTTTTTTTTAATTTCCCATGAATCGCACAGTTTCAAAGTGTTCTGAAAGCTTTTACACCACCACCACCAGGGTGCAGTGGTTAGGGTTATGGACTGGAAGGTCATGGGTTCGAATGCCATAGCTTACAAGAGTGATCAATAGGGTTTTGCTAACTCTGGCGGCTCCACCCAAAGTGAGTTTGCTACGAGCTCCTTGGAAAGACTTGCACACTGTCTGTATTCTGATTTTGCTCTGTCCTTTGCAAGTAGTGTGGAAATTTGACTGTGGTAGAGATTCCACTCTGGTACAGAATGAATGTCACCTGATTTCTTCCTGTTTCAGTGTGGCAGCAACATATGAGGGATTTGCCCTAGCTTTTTGCATGTAATAACCACAGCTCATGTTATTTGAGGGCACATGTGAATAGCAAAAGGGGCTGGTTTCATGGATGATGGCTTTGACTTAGTTATCTCTCTCTCTCAGTATCTCTCTCTCTCTTGACTCAGTATCTCTCTATCAATATATATATATATATATATTATATATATATATATTATATATATATTATATATATATATAGATAGATAGATAGATAGATAGATAGATATATATACCGTATATATACATCTATATATATATATATATATATATCATATATATAATATATTATATATTATATAATATATATCTCCCTCCCTCTTCCTCCCTCTTTCTCTCTCTTCCCCTGTGTGTGTGTGTGTTGTGTGTGTGTGTGTGTGTCTCTCTCTCTTCTCTCTCTCTCTCTCTCTCTCTTCTCTCTCTCTTTCTCCTCTCTCTCTCTCTCTCTCTCTCTCTCTCTCTCGTCTCTCTCTCTCTCCATGTATGCATTTGTAATATAAAATGGTCACTGTGTATATACTTTGTCTCTTTTTACTTATTTAAGTGGTGTAGAGATGCTTGATAATTCACTGTCTTGTTGTGATCATAAACAATCATCAGTCTATAGACTAAAGTATACTGTCTTATGTCCTCATACTTTTTGAATGTCAGTTTAATCCAGTGGATGATTTTTTTTTTCTTTTGTTTATTTGTTTGCAGAGTTGTGACAGCAACAGCCTGAAGATGGCTACCTCAGCTCTCCGTCTTGACCTTCTACCAAGGGAAGTCATCACCAAAATCTTCTCATACCTTGGACCTGCTGATCTCGTTTTAGGGGTCAGACAAACGAATCACTATTTTCATGACCTGTCATTTTCTCCCGAGCTGTGGAGACATGTGAACATGGAAAACGTTGACAATGAGACTGACGCTCCAGAAAGTGAGGTTTCAAAGATCAACAGACTGTTTTATTTGAATATGCTTCATCAGAAAGTTATTGAGAGACGACATACTGGAAAAAGAAAAAAATGTTTGCAAGTGAAAGACATAGTAACATCAATCAAAGAGAGAGGAGTACTTTCGGAAAGCCTGTCTGTCACCTCAAAGGCGTTTTACCCACGTCTTCAGACGCTTAGACTGGAAAATACTGTTTTGTTTTCTGTTCAATTTCTGAAAAAATACCATGGTCTTGTCCATCTGGATCTGAATGTCATCTATCATGAATGGACTTCCCAGCAATGCTTAGCAGCCGATTTATTTGATGTGCTGAAAGGTCTGACAGAGTTGCAGACCTTGAGTTTGCAGATTTCTGCCTGGCCTACATCTGAAAATGATTGCCGCATTGCTCGTATCAGGAAGTCTATGGTGGAGTACTTCTCAACAGGTCCAAGGTTGAAGTCTTTTAGGCTGAATGGATTTGTGAATGATGAAGTTTTGAGAACTCTGTTGGATCATTGCTCACAGCTACAGAAGCTTATACTGTTCCAGCCAGAACTCACAGCAGATGCTTTTACAGCAGCTGCCAAAAAGCCAAATAAGATGCTTTCTACTCTGATTGTTACACTTTGCAAGACACTGAGTGAATCATCTCTAAAAGACATCGCAGCAGCTTTTCCAAACTTGATAGCCCTTGGACTTAATCTGACGGTGAAAATGAGGGAGAATGATGTGGGATTGTTACTCAGAGCGTGCTCTCGGCTAAGTGTTGTCCAGCTGACCACACCAAAGAAAACAGAATATGATCAGGCAGATGATTCTTCAGGTCCTAAAAGAATTGTTGGAAGTTGCTTAAATGAACTGGTGAACTGCAGGATACTCCAGTTCACCAATTTTGATTTCCCTGAAATCGAGATGTCAATAGACTCTGTCAGCATTCTGGAAAACATCTGAAAATCCTATCTCTGATAAACTGTCAGATAGACAACAGTGACATGGGCACCATGGCAAGCAGTTGTCCGCTGCTGAAATCAGTTCTCATCAATAACTGCACTGGTGTTGACTCTTCAACTTTTGCTTTGGTCATGAAAAAGCTCCCACGCCTGGTGTCTTTTCACCTCAGAGGCCATCCATTTGAAATGGACCATCTGCAGTCATTGAGGAAGAGAACCAGGTCTGGTCAGCCTGCTTTGTTGGGTCAGCCAAAGAAGAAAAGTGACCTTTCAACTCTCGAGATAGATAGATGCATCAAGCTGACAGTCGTTGGTGTGTCTGCCTTGCTGTTGCAATTCTCCAGCCTTCGTACTATGATTCTACAAACATTGACATGTCCAGATGACTGCGTAATCAGAGAAATCTTAAGGTAAGATATCTGATTGTCAAGTGTTTTCTTGTTGTCGTTGTTGTTGTTGTTGTAACAACAACAGTTGAATGACAGAATGGTGTTTACATTGCCACATTCTGGACAAACTCAGTGACTGATTGAACTTCACTTTTGCCTTATTGATCTGGTTAACCCATTTTTGCCATGATTGAATATACAGTCTGATATTTCTTTTATTATTGAATAACAATCTTCTACAATTTCAGGCACATCTTCAGCAAACTCTCTAGTATTTGATAAGTGGAGTATTTTGCCTGTTTAAAATAATCAAGTTTATACAAAGAATTCATCAAATCTGAGCAACTTTATGATTTGCTATAATTTATGATCTCAACTGACAGTTACTTGTAAGAATTAGAATATTACAAGTAAAGAACATCTGTCAATACAATTCTTACATCAGGGGTCTTCTAGACTCATAAGTTCTTATTTATTTATTTATTTTATTCTTTTATAGCGAGGATAATGGAATAAGCACTTATATGCTTTTTTTTTACATCCAGTCCCCGTGTGTATGCGGCTTTGTAAGTTTTGTCATCTGTTCCCACGGGCACACAATGGCCTACTCTTACGAAAAGTAGAACAGGATTTAACGTGTGCGCAAGATGTTCTTTGTGCGTTCGCACACAGGGCCTCGGTTTTTAGTATCATGTGAAGGACATTGATGTGTGTTTATGTATATAATTATATATATATATTTTTTTTTTTTTTTTTTTTTATATATATATATATATTATAGATAGATAGATAGATTCTCCACTGTTGGGACCAAAAACAGGAAAATGACTCAATTTCTAAATTTTATCATAAAGGCTTTATTGTGTTATTTTTGAACAGCCAAATGATTAAAGATTTTGTAGACATTATCAAAACAGCAGCAAGAATTTCTTATCTTCTAATATATGCAAATGAAGTTACATGTTCCAGAAAAGTGACAGCATTTCACTCTGACACCATAGTGTGATGGTGTGGTAAGTAGATGACCTCCCATGTATCAGAGCGACGTGTTACCATTTTGGGACACACCTGCAAATTGTGCAGCGTTCTGTTTCTTGGGGTGGTGGTTGAAAACTACCCATTGCATACACTTTGCCTTCGCAGTAAAATGAAGAAGAATCTAAGCAGCTCATGAAATGACACAGATCTCCAATTAATACATGTCATTGTTTTATCACGTTGTTTAGAGAGTGAGTCTTCTTTTTGTTGTTTTAGATGGATCATGTAGCTATTAGGAGGCAGTTCACTGCACGGCATTAAATACAATACCGTGGTGTTCACTGTAAATTTAACTGACAGAAACATAATGTATGTATGTTTGTCCGTCGTGTCCGACGATGACCTCCAAAACAGCAGAGGAGGCAGCTGCTGTTTTGGAAACTGGGCAGAAATTTGATTATAGTGGAGATGCCTTGCCCACAGTACATCCCCACTCTCTCGGCCAAGTGGGCATAAGGACAGTCAGCGTTGTAGATGTTCTCCAAAGGCCAACCAGCCCCCAGGGCTGCAGCACATAAGGACTGTGCGAGTCAAGCCTCCTAGTCAGAGAGTCATAGTCGATCACTAAAGACTAAGCTGTAAAGTGGAATTCCATGAGTGGGAAAGCCACTGGTCATACAGCCTCTCACTTTGCTGTTGCCCCCAGCGTCGATGGTTTAATCAAGAACTGTGATAAAGCCCAGGTGCTGATGGCACCAGAAACATAATAATGATATATAAATGTATACTTTTAAAAACTCTTTCTATGGCTTGTGGTATGT
Source organism: Rapana venosa (assembly GCA_028751875.1). Classification (NCBI taxonomy): domain Eukaryota; kingdom Metazoa; phylum Mollusca; class Gastropoda; order Neogastropoda; family Muricidae; genus Rapana; species Rapana venosa. Next base: position 8,120,239 of record CM054137.1, read on the forward strand.
GCAGTAATCAGAATGGAATGAAAGGAATCATGACATTCTTGGCACAGTGTGTCCTTTAGTTATTTGAATTCAGACAAGAAGCAAAGGCATGTTTCCACCTTCCTGTATTTCTCATGCATAGCCATAGCTGTGTGTGTGTGTGTGTGTGTGTGTGTGTGTGTGTGTGTGTGTGTGTGTGTGTGTGTGTGTGTGTGTGTGTGTGTGCATGGGCGTGTGTGTGTGCACAGCAGTAAGTACTCTTAGTGACTCAAGAAGCCCACCTACCAGATCAATCATTGAATCATGCATACATTTTGCAACAGGGAAATCTGCCATATTCTCCAAGAGCAACATTGTTTTAACACCCCTTTCTAGTCTTGCAATCCTCCTGCAGAACTTGATGTACATGCTCGTTCAATGCCAGTACCACCATATAGGTCTCTTAAATCCCCAGATTTCTGATTCATACAACAGGGCTGGCTTTTATGTTTGGTGTCAGGTATAAAATTTATATTTATGAATATTTTTAAATGTGTATAAGTATAAATGGCAGGAATTATTTTGTAGTCTGTGGCACAATCTTCTAATTCCAGCTAATATTCTAAGTGCCTTGCAAGCTCAGAGGCTGTCCATAGAAAAATTTAGATGTATCTCAATCAGTTTAAGTTCTGCAAAAATAACTCCAAGGTAACTGTAACTGGGTTCCACTTGTACAAAGCCTGCCAGCACAAGACATCTTATTTTAATCTGATAGAGAACGTTTGTTGAAGACCTACTGCCAAATCAGAGATTAAAGCAGTCTACCATCTGCATGTTTATTAAGCAAGGGTCTCCGAAAACATCAATACCCCGGCCTTGTTCCACATGTATACCATTGACTGACAAAAAGATGGAAAACAGCAGAGGGCTTGTCTTACACCCGACATGATCTCAGAGTATCTGTTATCTTGTTCCCTTCTCTCTCAGCAGATTGAACATTTCTGTATGTATTCATTCAAGGGTTTTAGGGTTTAAACGTTTTGTTCATGTATTTCTGTCTTCTGCAAGATGAGTTAGAAAAGTTTTTGTCTAATTAACACTGTCAAATGCTTTGGAGCAGTCAACAAATAGTGCATGAAATTGACCACCCTGTTTCACAAGATAAGTTTCTGAAGCATTTATTGTAATGAAAAATATCATCTGCAGCACTGATATATGGGCCTACATAATCATAATCTACAATATATACACATGTTACTTCTTCTTCTTCTTCCTTTTTTGTCATGTTTCTCCCAGGGGAGGTTTGACATTGATGAGCCTTCTCCATCTCTCTCTGTTTTGAGCTTTGTCCTTATTTATGCCCCTTTCTCTAAGATCATCTGCAATACAGGTAGCTCAGGTTTTGCTAGGTCTTCCCTTTGGTCTCTTTCCATCCACTACAAAGTTCATTGCTCTTTTTATGATGTGGTGGTCTGCTCTCTGTTGAACGTGCCCAAACCAGCCAAGTCTATTGCTACTAGCTACAGACTTCAGATCATCAACTTTGCACATTCTCCATAGTTCTTTATTCATGATCCTGTCTTCCCATTTGATCTTTGTCATGTAGCGTAGCATTCGGTTTTCACAGCTCTTCAACAAACGTTGATGGTTTTTGTGAAAACCCACGTCTCCAACCATACAGAAGAACAGGTCTGATGCAGGCTTTATATATCAGACAGCATCTCTCCAGTGGGATTTTCTGATTTCCGAGCAGACTTGCCAATTCTTTCCATTTCTTCCAAGCACTGGCAATCCTGGTTCTAACAGCTAACTCAGATTTTGCTTTGCAGCTCATCATCTCTCCTAGGTAGGAGAATTCATTTACCACTTCTATCTTCTCTTGTTCGAATTCTAGCTCCTTCTTTCCTGCACGGGTATTGTCTTCACTCTTCTTATTCATACAACTGGGGCAGACAAATACTTGTCCTCTTTCTTCAGACTTTTGAGCTTTGAGCATCTTTTGTGACACCAATATTGACAGTTATATATGTTACATACATAGTAAATTATGAAAGCCTGCTAAGGCTTCAGAGATGTATACTTTCACTGGAATCAAAGAAAGACTTTAGTCTGGCATTTATGTTGCAGCTGTATAACTTGCTAACTATCTATAATTTGATAATGAAATTCCCCTGTCATGGTGTACTTTTCTTGTGTTGGCTTTTTTGTGTAGTGGGAGTATTGCAGATGTGGACCAGTGTAGTGTCATGGTAAGTGTAGTTCACAGGTTAGCTGTGTGCAATGGAAACTAGTGCTAACTTCATTGCATCTAGTTCAATTCCATAAAAAAAAAGAATGGCTTAAATCACCTGTGGATACCACACAGCTGTGAAAGGTCGGAAGGCTTGTAGGAGCTGTGCTGCCAGGTGCAGTTGAGATTTCTTCATTCATGAAAATCCAGTCATTTTTTTTAATAGTCTGTTACAGTGTGTTATTTCTGCTGTCTTAATGAAGTAGTATTCTGCTTGCAAGCTTAGGGTACATCATACTGTATCCAGTGGCTGTTCATTCTCAAGGATTTTTGTGTTGAACTATAGATGACATATATCAGTATGTTAGGAAACTGTGTAGTATGGTGTATAACAAGGTCTTCTCATTCTCTGTCCAGGAACTGCACCCAGCTGGAAGAACTGACACTGACTGCACTGCCAGATAGAACCAAAAAAACCTCTCTGACTAGGTGCTGCCTCAACTTCATCAAGATATGGGGGCCCCGTCTGACACGTCTGCAGCTGTTGACCAACAGATCCTTCAGTAATGCTGCTCTGGCCAAGTTTGTTGGTACAGCCCCTAGACTGACTTCTTGTTGTGTACCAGAGGAATCACAGAATGGAAAGGAGAAGCTTCACACTGCTAAAATGATTCAGGAAGAGGTGGGCAAGTACAGGAAGTATGGTGCAAGTGAAGTGGTTGTTACAGGCCCTGAATATAAATCAATGTGGTCTGTTTTCAGAATTCAAATCCAAGAAAATATCAGCAAAGCATGGAAGAACTCCACAAACTGACAAAATTGTTGTTGTTCTTGTTTTCAAGAAGTGTTTGAAGTACTGTCAAGCCCGATCTAACAAAAGCCTTCATGATATAATCTTAGAACTGTGTACTACATGTTAGTCATGTTGTCTTTCTTTTGTTTTTAAATCCATGTCTTTATGTAACTGATTCTTTGGGTTTGTTTTTTGTTGTTGTTGTTCTTTGGGTAGAGCTCTAAGGTTCACCAATGGCAATAGTGAGATTTTTGCATATGCGACCATTGACTTTTTGTGCTGTGTATAAGTCTGTTATAGCCTCATCACCAGATTGGAGGTATTTCTCTGTATCTGTTGGGGTTCTTTTTTTTCTTTATCATGCCATTTTTTTCCTTTAATTTGTGGTAGACAATAATTGATTGTGACCCTTGGTGCACCAGTGTTATGTAGTGTCAGTATGATTTGGTGATCACAACCAGATGTTGTATATATGCATGTGTAATATCAATATTAACTGTGTGGAGTGATGCAGAGGCCTGAACATTGTGTGTTGATGTTGACATATAGGTCTGGACTTGGGATGCTGTTGTGAAGGCATTTGAAGACTTTGTGTTTATTTTTGTTTTTTAATTAAATAATGGACTTGGAACGGATATTTTTAGATTGAGTTTAGCATAGCATGTGAGTGAATTCTGTCTTCCATGTTTGACTAAATGATGGTGGATATTGTATGATAAATTGATTACATTTTCATCTTGATTTTGTGTGATCTGAATTAGAAGATGATAAGGGGATGTGGGATATTTCATATTTCACCCCACAAAGGGCACATGTATACACACACTCACAAATCTCTCTCTCTCTCTCTCTCTCTCTCTCTCTCTTTTTTTTTTTTTCTCGTCAGACTACTGTTGGACTGATTGAGTTATGTACACATTGTGTGCTACAGAGTGGTAATTGATTTTACTCCTTTCTTCACCCTTCCACCACTATACCCCTATCAAACATTCACTCCCCCCTCCTATTATTATTATTCATTGTCTCTCTTTTCTTCCTTATCTTCACCATTCTTGTACACATTATTGCATTCCTCACAAAACTAACTTTAATAGATGTATTCAAGACACAATTCATGGCCCTCCAAGGATGGCTTACGCATTTGCCACCTAAATACAATCCATGCAGTCAATAAAATCGAAGATATAACAAGACTCATCACAAACCAAGGCAAACCATTTCATATACTAGGGCTTTCCGAGTCAAGACTTACAGAACACATAACCAACACTGACATTTCCATTCCAGGATATAAAATCATGCGAAAAGATCCGCAAAAGCCCAAAGAAACAGGTATCTTAATCTATATTAGTGAGTCTGTAATGTTCAAACGTCTTTTCCATCTTGAACGTTATGAAGTAGAATCCATCTGGATCGAAGTAGCTATAAAAGGTGCAGCGCCTATTATAATGGGGTTCTGCTACAGAAATCCAACAGAAAGAAAAAATTGGATAGACAAGTTTGACTCCATGATGAACGTAGTCCTATTAGAATCTAGGGAAATTATCTTACTAGGTGATTTTAATATTGACCTAGCAAAAGTAAACAACCAATGGACCCAAGTTATTAACTCATTCAATCTTCACCAATTAGTAACTTCACCCACAAGAGTCACATCAAATTCTAACACAATTATTGATCACATCTATGTATCAGACCCTAAAAATATCATAGAAACGTGTGTCCCTGTACACAACTGTAGCGACCACTACCCAGTCTGTACCACATGGTCAAAAAAAGGAACAAAAATTCCTAAACCTGGCCATAAAACTATAACCTATCGTTCTTTTGCAAAATTTAATGAACAGCTTTTCTTACTAGAGTTAAGCAGTTCCATGCTCTCGCAAACATTCAATATTACTGATCCAGACCTGGCCATTGAGTTCTGGATAAAAGTTTTTACTGAAATCTATAACAAACATGCCCCATTAAAAACCATAAGGATCAAACATGTCCGCAAACCACCTTGGTTTACAAAGGAACTAGAAGAAGCATGTTATCTTAGAGATTTCTTAAAAGAACATAAATGTTATGAGGAGACAAAAAAAATTAAGAAATGCCATAAACTCACAAAAACGGCGAGAGAAAAGGAAATATTTCCAAGATCTACTTTCATCCAAACAAAATTCAAAGACTGTATGGAAGGCAATCAATCAAATAACAAATAATCAATTGTCTTCCAAATCTAACATAATTAAAGATATTTCTGCTGAAAAACTAAACAATCACTTCATTAATATTTCTTCTAACATAATTAACAATGATAAATCGAAGTCCAATGATCTCAATCAACTAAAACAATTCTGCCAAGAAAAGCGTATTCCATCAAAACTCCACATACCATTCATATCTGTTTCTGAGGTCTACAATTACCTGACTCACCTCAAACAATCAAGTACGCGTGGTCTTGATGGAATAGATGGCAGAATACTGAAACTCTCAGCTCCAATTATTACAGACACTCTGACACATATCTATAACCTTTGTCTTCATAAGAACTATTTCCCCAACGCCTTCAAAACTGCTAAGGTGATTCCGATCCACAAGTCTGGAGACACTCTGATCCCTCAAATTATAGGCCAATCTCTATTTTATCTTACCTTTCAAAACCCTTGGAAAAACATATGAATAAACACATAGTCCATCATATAGATATTAACAACTTACTTCACCCAAATCAGTCTGGATTTAGAAAAAATCACTCGTGCCATACGGCATTAACTAGTCTTGTAGACAATTGGCTGTCAAACATTAATGACAATAAATTTTGTGGAGTATTATTTGTAGATTTCAAAAAAGCATTTGATACAATTGACCGAAGACTTCTCATTAAAAAGCTAGACTTATATAATCTCTCTACAAATACTCTTGAACTTCATACTTCTTATCTTACAAACAGGCAACAATGTGTTTCAATAGCTACGTCCACATCCACACTAAAACCCATTTATTATGGAGTACCACAGGGATCCGTCTTAGGACCAATTCTCTTTTCATTATACATAAATGACCTTCCTCTCCATATCAAATCTAAATGCGAACTTTTTGCTGATGACACAACCATACATACAAGCCATACTGACATTAACTCTCTTGCAAAGACATTGCAAAATAGCACTGATGATCTTGTCAAATGGACTGAACTAAATCACATGTCTATACACCCCCAAAAAACAAAATGCATGCTTATCACTACCAGACAAAAGCGACAAAATCTATCTCATAAATTTTCTCCAATCCATATTGAAAAGGAAACAATAGAACAAGCCTCTCACCACAAAGTTCTAGGAGTAACAATTGATGAAAATCTCAGCTGGTACCATCACATATCCCATCTGTGCAAATACATGTCTCAAAGAGTATACCAACTGACTAAAATCAAACATTTTCTTGACTTTCATTCAAGAAAACTATTCTTTCAAGCTTATATACAATCCTCAATAGATTATGCTTCAACCCTGTGGGATTCTGCTAGTGCAAACACTATGAAACCATTATTAAGTCTGTATAAACGTGCTCTTAAACTGGTTCTTCTGAAGAAGACTACCTTACTAGAAGTGGATTATACTCAGTTAAATATTCTTCCCCCACACCAAAGACTAAGATTTAACAAAGGCATCATGATGTTTAAGATAATGACAGGAACTTTTCCCTCATCCTTAAAAGACAAGTTCCCAATGAATCATTCCAGAAATACTGAAAAGCCATGTGTCCCAATCCCAAGAATAGATTTGTTCAAATCTAGCTTACTTTACTCAGGCCCTGTGCTGTGGAACTCCCTAACCTGACTCATTTAGACAACACCAACCATTAACAATCTTCAAAAGCCATTTTTTCATCCACTTGATGCATCAAAAATAAAAATCCACAATTGATCTGTTGGAAACAAAGTAAATATATCCTCCCTTGCATTATACCAAATTATCCTCTCTCCCCCCCTCCCCCCTCTCTCTCTCTCTGTGTTTAAGTGTGAGTGTTTTACTTGTATATGCTATTGTGTTATTGAAAAATGACTTCTTAAACGATTTTTCCACTATCCTACTTCTTTATAATGACTCTAGGACGATCTTAACATGTACAATGTTAAATCACAGTGATTTATAATGGGGATAGTGTTGATGAATTGAAAAGTATATTCAATATCATATGGATTTAAAGTGCACTGTGCTCTCTCTCTCTCTCTCTCTCTCTCTCTCTCTCTCTCCTCTCTCCTCTCTTCTCTCTTCTCTCTCTCTCTCTCTCTCTCTCTCTCCTTTTGTTATTTGCTGATAGATTTAATCGTCGTATTTACAATTAGTATCCTGTTGAATGCTTTATTCAGATTTAATATTTCAGTTCTACTCCCTAAATTGACTATTTGAGATTCAGTGAATGTTTTATTTTGATATCTTGTTTTGAGCGTACCAATTATGTATAGCTAATTCCAAAATGCAGATGTCCTTCTCTATGACTATACATGATATTCATAAAGATTTTATGTTGACATTGATGCATGGTGTGAGTGCGCGCGCGCGTGTGGGTATGTGTGTGTGTGTGTTGTGTGTGTGTGTGTGTGTGTGTGGTGCGTGGTGTGTGTGTGTACGTGTGCATGGGGATGCAAATTGCTTCTACAATATTTGTGTCATGTAGTTTACTATTGCTGTTGTCTCCCATAAAAGCACAAAGAACTTTTGACGTTTCTTTCTGTTAGCCAAAATGAAACTATTTACGTGGTTTGTTCTCCTTTATTTTTATAGAGGTTTTGCTTTGTTTGGTTCTGTTTTGGTTTGGGTTTGGGTTGTTGTTGCTTTTTTGAGGGGGGACTATTCGGTTGTTCCCTCTCCCCTTGTTGTTGCCGTTTTTGTTTTGCTCTTGGTTCTTGCTATTTTTTCGGTTGTTTCTGTGTTTTCTGTTCTGCTTTCTTTCTTACTTGTTGCTACTTTTTTTTTTCTCTCTCTCTCTCTCTTCGGTGATTTTTGTGGGGATTTTTGTGTAGATATTTTTTCCGTAAGCTGTGTAAGTGTATTGTATGGGCTTTATTTTATTTTATTATCATATATATCCTTAAGGGCGGGGACTGGATGTAAAAAAGCACATGGGTGCTTATTCATTATCCTCGAAATAAAAGATTTTGTCATTTGTCATTTGTCTCTCTCTCTCTCACTCACACTCAAACAAACACACACACACACACACACACACACACACACATTTATACTTTCATCAAACATGTATGCTGGAAACCTGTTAGAAAACAAGGAGAAGAGGCTTGGTATTCTCATCATCATTTTTCCTTTTCTGACCTCAGTCACATTCTCTGTGCAAGGTTTGGCTTGGATAAATTGTGTCTGAGATCAGTTATTTGTCTCACTAACAGACGAGAGTTAAATACCTTCCAGACAAAATAGGCTGACACTGTGTGCTGCCTATGTGATGGAGCTATTCCAGCCAGTCATATTCTCTTTGACCGTCCTGTTTTAATTAAAGCAGCATCTTCCCATCATAACATAAAGAGTGTAAGGGGTCAGGATGGCTCAGTGGCAAGCACTGCTTTCCACCAGCCAGTAAGCACGTCGAGCGTGGTCACCAGTTGGATGGTGACCGTTTGCCCGCCTTGCTTCAGTACAGTTCCCCCAGTTCACCCGCTGTGAAATGGGTACCTTGCCCTCTTAGGGTCAGGAAGGTAAGCAGCGAGGGAGAGGAGATGAGTGCCGCCCTCAATATGCTGGCTCTAGAGAAGTTAGGTCTCTGACGCCTCGCTCCCCTACGACCTTATAGGTTATGGGACTCCTTTACCTTTACCTTACCTTCCCATCACATGTGAGAGCACTTTGCACAAGATTTTCAACACAGCACTGCTGTGTGAAATCACCTTGGCACTGAAGAAGAGTCCCATTGACAGTTTATTCTAGTGCTTGTGAACATGTCAGTAGCTTGTCTATAACTGAGATAGAGACATTTATCTCATGCTCTGCCATAATCTAATTTCTGAATAGTTGTGTTTGCGTTGATAGTGGAGGTTTTACTACACTTTTAGTATTCACTTTATGATGTATAACAACTCTTTTTTTCTACAATTGGTTAAAAGTTCTATAAGTAACCAAACCCTCTCTCCCCTACTTCCATGTTCTTTCTTGTTTGCATTTAGGGGGTCTCTTTCTTTTTTGTTGTTGTTTTGTTTCCTTTATATTGTCTAATATCACTTATGTGAAACAGACATTAAAATGAAGAACACGAACACACCACACACACACACACACACACACACCACTGTGTCACTCACACACAGTGTCACACAGGCAGTGTCACTCACACACACACACAGTATCACTCACACACACACAGTATCACTACACACACACAACACACACACACACACACACACACACACACACATGGCTGTTGTCCTTGTACTGCAGTTGTTGAAGCACAAGACAGTAAAAGTAATCCTACTTGAAAATCTGTTAATGAAGACCATTTGTATCCTGTATTGTTTGTTCACATTTTAAATGACTATAACTGATGCTGTTTTATGCATGGTGAAATTGGGTTGAGAGTGGTGTGTGTGTGTGTGTGTGTGTGTGTGTGTGGAGAAAATGAAAGAGAATAAAAAAGAAAAAAATGACGAGTATGAACAAATGATTTGTGCATATATGCGTGTGCTTGAGAGACAGAGAGTTACTTTTTTAAACATATAAATAGTAGGAATTTTTTGTGTCTGTGCCACAATCTTCTCATTCCAACTGATAATCTAAGTGCCTTGCAAGCTCAGAGATTGCCCATAGAAAAATGTATACATATCTTTGTAATGACCATTTTCACAATCCCTATCTCAAGCTGTGAGGTTTCCACAGATGAGTAATTAAACAAATTTCTTTTTTTTTAATGGAATTGAACTGTGCAATGGAGTTGAACACTAGTTTCCATTGCACACAGCTAACCTGTGATCTAGGCTTACCACGACACTACACTGGTCCACAGCTGCAATATTCTCACTACACAAAAAAGCCAACACAAGAAAAGTACACCATGACAGGGGAATTTCATTATCAAATTATAAATAGTCAGCAAGTTATCTTCTTCTTCTTCTTCCTTTTTTTTGTCATGTTTCTCCCAGGGGATGTTTGACATTGATGAGCCTTCTCCATCTCTCTCTGTTTTGAGCTTCCTCCTTATTTATGCCCCTTTCTCTAAGATCATCTGCAATACAGGTAGCCCAGATTTTGCTAGGTCTTCCCTTTGGTCTCTTTCCATCCACTACAAGGTTCATTTCTCTTTTTATGATGTGGGTGGTCTGCTCTCTGTTGAACATGCCCAAACCAGCCCAGTCTATTGCTACTAACTACAGACTTCAGATCATCAACTTTGCACATTCTCCATAGTTCTTTATTCATGATCCTGTCTTCCCATAAAAGCCAGCCCTGTTGTATGGATAAGAAATCTGGGGATTTCAGAGACCTGTATGGTGGTACTAGTATTGAACAAGCATACATCAAATTCTGCAGGAAGATTGTAAGAGTAGAAAGGGGTGTTAAAAACAATGTTGCTCTTGGAGAATATGGCAGATTTCCTGTCTATATCATGGATCTAGATACTTTTTGTTCATGATATCAAATACTGGTGCGGACTTAATACCTTAAACAATGCTATAACTTGCAAAATGTTGCAAAATGTATGCATGATTCAAAGATTGAGCTGTACTTACCACAGTGCACACACACACACACACACACACACACACTCACAGACACGTGACAAGATGGGGGATGTGATCTACCTCAAGATCTACAGCTGGCTAAGTTATTGCAGCTGTGAAATAACCTGACCAGGTTTACTAGATCCGGAGGCACCGTGGTCGAGTGGTTTAGGCGGTCAACTCGTGATCCAGAGGTCGCTGGTTCGATCCCTGCTCGGCTGGGTGTTGTGTCCTTGGGAAAGACACTTTACTCCTATTTTCCTCACTCCACCCAGGTGTACAAGTGGGTACCAGCTCTGCTGGGGAAGTATCTGGTGACAGACTAGCGTACAGAAACCAGGATAAGCTCCGGCTCTATGGGCCTTCTGGCTCGAAAGAACATACTTTTTTTTTATTTACTAGATCTAGAAACCTGGGAAGCCACATAACATCTTGGGCGGTGAAGAAAAACACTAAAACCAGCAAGAATGAGGCAGAGAGAGATATCCCAGCTCAAGAAGTATCCAACAATTGTGTCCAGCAAAACTTCCTGTCTCTGCCTGTGAAGGCCAAAGGAGATAGAGACAAGGGTGACAGCAGCAAAGCAAAAGCAACCCTTTCTGACAGGTGAGTGCCATTTTTCTAATAAAAGATGTTGTTGCACATTACCTGTGAAGTTGTTAGAAAATATCATCAGCCAACAAAACAAATAATTACATGTAGACCTATTGATAACCAACCAGATGTGACCACCAAATATGACAGCACTACTCAGACAGACACTTCTTCCTTCCTAACCTACGCTGAAGTCACTCGATCTTCCTCTGTTGCTAGCAGTCAGGTCAGCAAACAGGAGAACCACAATTCAAAGAAGAATGTGGCTGATGATGCCCAAAGGACAAAATATAATTAAAAAAATAGAGGAACAAGCTCCAAGTCCCACCACATCTCAAATCTAGTGACGTCAATTATCAGCCCTTTCCCAAGACAAATTTCTTCAGACAAAAAAGAATGTTCCTCCAGTAGCAGTCCTACATGACCCTGTGATCCACAAACTCAACACAAATCCACTGGGGAATTCCTATGGTTTTGATGCTGTGTCCTGTACATGTTTGACTGTGAGGAAGATTCCACCAGCCTTGGAGGAAATACAGCTGTCTGCTGACAAGCCTTTGGACCTTGTAGTCATATATTGTAGAGTCAACAATATCAAGAAGACTGATCCTAAGGTTTGCAGCCAACAGCTTTGACATCTGTCAAACAAATGGCTAATGAACATCCCAAACTGAAGGTTGTCCTGAACAAAATTGCTCCAGTGAAAGATCCACAACTCAACATAAAAAGAAAAGTGTTTAAGGTATTGACAACATTGCATCCATTTTGAATGAAAGGTGTGTCCTTGATTAGCCATGAAAATTGACAAACTCAAGGACACTTCAGGATAATCTTCACCCTACTGCAAGAGGGGCCAGTGTCTTAGCTGGAAACATAGGGAGACACATGAGGGGACTCTTCTGGGAGAAACCAAGGAAGATCTCAAAAAGAATCCTGCCACACCCATCCAGTGGTCCCCAGCACTTCCAGAATTGGGGGAAATATCTACTCTTTGCAGGGTGACTGGTACTAAACAGAAACAAGTAATTTATTAGTAATGTGCCCTAACTTAGCCTGCTTGCTATGACATTTAGAGTTATCTTTTGTCACTGGTCAGTCATCCAAAGTAGTTCTCTCTCTCTCTCGGGGGGGGCAGTATTCACCTGCTTCATGTCCAAAAAGGGGCAAAATTTAAATCAGCCATGCAGACCTCCATCCTGAGCTAAAAAGCAGGTGAGATGGTGTACTGTTAGGACTGACCCTCACCTATCTCTTCTGGGGGGGGCCTTTTGTTTCGGGGTGGTGATGTGGAGACGAACCCTGGACCCCCCCTCCCCTAAATCTGCTGGCCAAGGACGAAAGCTGACGCAAACCAGCTTGACGAGTGGTGCTGTTGGTGTAGCACCATCCCAGGAAAAAGTGTTGGGAAAACTAAAGCCAGTGCAGATGTGACCACCAGCACACCTACAACTATACACTGTAGACAAGAGTCTTCTCCTACAGTGGCTCCTGATGAGACATTTACCAGGATGATGACCAAGTTGGAGAAAGTGGAGCACTTATTAAAGTCAACAACAGAGAGTATGAAGAGCAAGATACAATTGTTGACAAACAGTGTTGATGCCTTAAAAGAGGAAATGTGTAGTATCAAACAAGATGTGAACAATCTTAGGACTGAAAACATCATCATTAGCCATTACACCCAGCCGTATGTAGGGCAGCAACAAAGTGCTTCCACTCCTGCCTATTCTGGGCCAACCTAGTCACTGATCCCCAAGAGTGCTGCATGGCCTTCATCTCACTTTCTACAGTTTTTCTCCACGTTGCTTTTGGTCTTCCTTTCTTTCTCCTTCCTTCTGGGGTCCAGTGCAATGCTGTTCTTTCGATTGACTGTGGGTCTCTTCGGAGGATGTGCCCAAATCCACTTCCACCTTCGTCTGGTGATGATGGTTCCCATGTCTTCTTGCCTGCATCTCCGTAGTAGGTCTTCATTGGAGATCTTCTCTGGCCAAAAGATCCGGAGAATTCTTCGCAGGCATATGGTGTGGAAGGATCGAGGTTTGGTAAGATCCACTTCCGTCATCCTCAGCACTCAGAACCGTACAGGATCGTAGACACAACACAGCTCTGGTATAGCTTCAGCTTGGTGTTGGTGCTGTACTGAGTTGATCTCCAGATATTGTTCATCTCCCTAAACACATTCCTGGCCTTGCCCAGTCTGTTGTGGATGTCTTCTTTTGTGCTGCCCTTTGGTTTGATGCTGCTGCCAAGGTATGTGAACTTGTCTGTCTGGTGCAGGTCAGTTCCATTCACTTTCACAGGGGCTGGTGTGTTCATATTGAGCGACATTGTCTCTGTTTTCTTGGTGCTAATACAAGCCCCACTTGCTGTCCAATGTTTGGAGTCTGCTGGTCTTCTCCTGGATATGTTGGTGTGTGTGGGACAGCAGCGCCAGGTCATCTGCAAAGTCAAGGTCGTTAGGACTGAAAATACTGAGTTAAAACAATCAAATACAGAACTAATGGACAGAGTGGAAAAACTAGAAAAGAAGGCAGACGATCAAGAAGGCCGGTCAAGACGGAACAACATCCTTATTCATGGCATGGAAAAGAAAAGTAATGAGACTGGAGCTGATTGTGAAATGGTTGTGAAAAATCTTTTGGGGAAAAAATGGATGTAGCAGATGTCAAGTTTGATAGTGTGCACAGGATAAATTCTAAACCCCAACTCTCCCATTATTGCCAGGTGTTGTTGTTATCAAGATAAGCTTAGGATATTGAAGGCAAAAAGTCGTCTGAAAGGCTCAAGGATTTTTTGCAGACAACGATTTTTAAAAAACCCAACAGTTAGAGACATTAGGCACAATCTGACCCAATACTTGAAGTGTACTAGGGCAGAGGGGAAAAAAGTGAGAATGGTCTTTGATCATTTGATCATTAATGGCGAAAGGATGACCCTTAATGATCTTCAAAGAAGGGAATAGCTTGTTGGCCGGCCCATACAATCATCCTGCCATAGTCTCAATTCACAGGGGGTAAGGAAAAGTAAACAGACACCAGTCACTCAGCCTCAGTTAGACACTCATGTAATAGGCCTAGGGCTTAGCCAAGTGAGGCCTGATGCAGTGAGGCATGACACATCAACACACACACAGGGCTAGACAAAGACAGGTCTGACTTTGGCCTACAGCTAACACCAGCTGACCATGAGTATTGTAGGCAGTCTTCTAATAAAGAGCCTTCTTTAACTGCTGTTGAAAGCATAAATGCTCTGTCTTGTTATGTCAATGTAATTGGTGAAAGTGTCAGTCTAGATCGTGTGGATCAATTGAATTGTGGTAATACAGATAAAACAAATAAAACTTTTTAAATTTTGTCTTTTGTCCCCTGTGGGACTCCTGGGGCATGCTTGCAAAGCTAGCATCCAAGAATAGGATCTCTGCCCTCCAACCAGGCATGTTGTAAAAGGCGACTAAGGTGGAACCCTTCCCCCAGGTAGGGGGTTAGACACAGGGCTAACAACCCTGTTCTGTAAATAAAACCACGTTTGTTATGGAAATGGCAACAAAAGAAATCAACACTACTGGGTGTGAGGGGCTTCCAGAGTCATAGGAAGATACTTTGCATGAATGTCAGTGGTGAAAGCTGCAAGGAAGCCACTGACAGGAAGATGGAAGTCTTAAGCGCCCAAAATAAGACAAAAATAGGATTCTGGAATGTGAGAACCATGTTTGAGACAGGAAAATTAGCGCAAGTTACAGCAGAGATGAGACGCTACAATTTGCATATTCTGGGAATCAGTGAAAGCTGATGGACAGGATCAGGCAAATACAGAGCCAGCACAGGAGAGACAGTGTTGTACAGTGGTAGAGATGACAACCAACACCATGAGGGAGTAGCAATTATCATGAAGAAAGGAATGGAGAAGTGCCTGATGGAGTGGAAACCTATCAACAGCAGGATGATGAAGATAAGAATGAAAGGTTTTTTTGTTCTGATGATGATGTGTATCATGATGTATGTCCAACACCGAATCCCCTGATCAATACAGTTCTTTTGCCATCTTCTACTCCTGATTCACCATCCAAACTCTTGTCTGTTCTTCGGCTAGCAACATCTCCACCATCGACTTCATCCTCTTCCTCTGATTCTTGTCCAAACTCACCACTTTCATCTTCATCCTCTCCATCTCCTTCAGATCTCTTTCAAGTTTGTCTGTTCAATGTGCAGTCTGTCTGTCCAAATGGAAAAGCCGACTACATTTCCGATTTCATCTCTGAAAAAAACATTGACCTAACCTTCCTCACTGAAACTTGGCTTAAACCACATGGCCATGAGCCAAAAATAAAACAGCTGACTCCTCCTGGATAGAAAACTATTTCTTTTCCCAGACTCTCTCGAGGAGGTGGGATTGCCATAATTTTCAAAAACACATTGGAACCAGCTCTTTCTTTCAGCCACAACCTGCCATTCCCACAGGACTCTTTTGAAGTTTGCGAAATCAACCTCAACTTACCTGGCCATTCTATTACTATCTGCTGCCTTTACCGTCCACCTCCTAGCCATAAGAACAACCTGACATCTTCTGTTTTTCATCAAGAATTCCAGTCACTCCTGGACCACTACAGCCTCTCTCCTACTAAACTTATAATTCTCGGTGACTTTAACTTCCATTTCGACTACCAGTCTTCTCCAGATGTCAAACGTCTTTCTCTTTCTCTGTCCAACCATTCTCTCTCCCAACTGGTAAACGAAGCAACGCACAGATCTGGCCATATTTTAGACTAGCTGATTACTAATGCTTCATTTAATCTTGTTACATCTGTTTCTGTCACTGAGAACTGCATTCTGATCATTCCGCCATTCTTTTCCACCTCAACATCACAAAACCTGTCAGAAAGAAGAAATATGTTACTCGTTGCAATCTTAAGGCCTTAGACATTCATACTTTCTCTTCACAAGCTTCCAACGTTTTCACAAATCTCTGACCACACTGACCTCTCTGAATACTATAACACTGTTCTCGCCAATTGCTTGATGAGCATGCACCTCCTACTGACCATCTCCTACCTGACAGACCCCTGTGGGCCATGGTATACCCAAGACATCCTGATAGCGAAGCACAAAGGCTGGCAACTAGAACGTCAGTGTCGGAAATCAAAAACCGAAATCAACAAACAGCTTTTCCAAAAACAAATAAACAAAGTCAAACTCTTAATCCATTCAGCAAAGACAGAATACTACTCTTCCCAAATTCTCTGCACTACATCCATAAAATCTCTTTTTTCCCTCACCTCAAATCTCCTTGGGTCTGCAAAAACAACTCCTCTGCCTACCACCCACAGCCTGTCTGAACTTCCATCTATCTTTTCTGCCTTCTTTTCAGACAAAGTCCACAACATACGCTCCAGACTGGATCAGACTCATTGCCAGCCTGTACCTCCTGATCCCCAGTTCACTGGCACTCCTCTCTTTTCCTTCTGTTCCACAAGTGAAAAAGAAATCATGACAATTCTGAAGGAAATGACTATAAAATCATGCGACTCCATCCCATTACCTGCTCCTGTTTTCTCACATATGCCTTCCACAACTTGTACCTATTATCACTAAAAATAGTAAACTCATCTTCTGTCAGGACATTTTCCACAAGCTCTTAAAACCGAAATAGTCACCACCTCTACTGAAAAGCACGACCTCCATCCCAAACATTCTGAGAATTATAGACCTGTCTCAAACTTACCCTTTGTCTCTAAAGTACTAGAAAAATTGTTCTCAAACAGCTCAACAGTCACCTTCATTCCGATGATCTCCTTCCCCTTTCAATCTGACTATCGCCCCAACCACAGCACGAAACCACCCTAGTCCATACTTTAGATACACTTCTACATGCTTCTGATGGGGGAAAATCTCCCTCCTCACTCTTCTTGACTTATCTGCAGCCTTCGACACTATAGATCACTCAATTCTTCTTTCTCGCCTCAAAATATGTGGTATTAATGCCCAGCCCTAAACCTGGATTACTTCATACCTCACAGACAGATTCCAGAAGTTATTGTAAACAAAATTCAATCAAAACTGTCAAAATGGAATGTGGAGTCCACAGGGATCAGTCCTGGGCCCCGTTCTCTTCACTCTCTACACTGCTCCACTCTCACATATAATAAACAACCACCATATTTGATCATCATTTCTATGCGGATGACACTCAGCTTCAGTGCAGTGATACTGTTGAAAACTTGCTTCCCTCTGACAAATATGTCCTACTGCTTTCAAGATATTCAAAACTGGATGACTCAGAACAAGTTACAACTTAAGCTGATAAAACCGAAGCCATGCTCATAGGAACCAAACATAAACTTTCCTCCATCACAAAAACATCTATAGAATCGACAGTGCATCAGTTCCTTTGTCCAACTCTGTGAAGTATTAGGTGTAGTTCTTGACAACAACCTCTCTATGAAAAATTCATCACCAGACCTGCCAGTCTTGCTACTATCAATACAGGGCATAAGCGCGATTGCAAGTATCTGTCCACTGAGCAAACTTCCAAGCTCGTCACATCTTCATTCTTTCACGTTTAGACTACTGTAATTCTCTTTTGGCTGGCCTAAAAACATCATCATTCACTCTTCAAGATACAAAAAACTCTGCAGCTCGAATGGTCCTAAGAAAGAAAAAATCTGAACACATCACTCCTCTTCTGCATCTCTTCACTGGCTGCCAGTCTCACAAGGACTGAAGTATATCAATACCCTCTGTTTCAAATGTCTCCACAAATCTGCACCATCTTATCTTTGTAACTGTCTTCACCTGTACAGTCCATCCCGTTCCCTTCATTCAGCTGCAGATACTTTGTGCTTTCGAACACCCAGATTCAAACAAACCACTGTTGGCTGTCGATCTTTTTCTGTTTCTGGTCCATCCACGTGGAATGACCTCCTCTTTCACTTTGCCAAAAAACCTTCATTGATACCTTCAAATCCAGCCTCAAAACACACTATCCTACCTGACACTTCCCTCATATCTGTCTCTACTTTTTCAACAGCATCCTTCATCTCCTAAGTGGTTTTCGGTTTGTATATAATGTGTGTGTTGTGTGTTGTGTGTGTGCTGTGTGGATGTTGTGTGTGTGTGTGTGTGTTGTGTGTGGTGTGGTACATACACGTGCATAAATTTGAAATATGTTCTTTATTATATTTGAGGAAAGTTGCATGCCCGTAAATGATTTGAGTGCAAGCGCTTTGATTTGTTTGTTTTACAAGATTCCGAGCTATATAAATTCCATATATTATTATTATTATTATTATTAAAGGTAAACATGCTAATACCACAATCATACAGTGCTATGCACCAACCAACGACAGCAGAGAAGAAAGCAAAGATACATTTTATGAACAATTACAGGCTGAAATGGAAAACACACTAAACCATGACATGAGGATAGTGATGGGTGACCTAAATGCAAAAGTCGGAAAAGACAACACAAATCAAGAAAGAGCCATGGGAAAAGAAGGATGTGGCAGCATAAATGACAACGGAGAAAGATTGGTGGAATTCTGCATGATAAACAACCTGGCCAGTGGAGGGACATTATTTGCACACCCTGAGATCCACAAGCTTACCTGGTGTTCCCCCAATGGTAGAGACAAAAACCAAATTGACCACCTGATGATCAATGGGACATGGAGGAGATCGATCCTAGATGTAAAAGTAAGGAGAGGAGCCCATGTTGGCAGTGATAATAATAATAATAATAATAATAATAATAAAATGTATGGAATTTATAAAGGGATGAATCTTGTAAAGCAACAAATCAAAGCCTACAGATTTTTTTCATACCACTTAAGTTCCACGCAAGTCTCTCATCGGGCTCTTCCAGTGGAGAGCAGTGAGAAAACACATTGACACTTAGGGACTGGGCCATTCCCTTTACGGGACCAGCAATCCTTTTTAACGTTGAGAACTGGGTGTATTTGTAGTACCCATATCAGAGTGGATTAGGAGATGGTTTACATAAAACTAGTTGCCAGGACAACCACTTGGCGAATGGTACGAAAACGTCCTAATAATTTACGAATGAAACCGACACAAAGGACACTGGGTTTAAATCATAAGGCTTCAGCAAACGGACTAGCACCTCAGATACACCAACTTACACTGGACAAAAGATGAATGGGAGGAAAAATTTTGAAGTCCAACAACGAGACCGCACCAACTTGAAGAGGCGATTTTCACTTGTGATTCAACGGGAACAACACGGGCGTACTTATAGACACCGATCAGCTCTTCAACGAATGGAAAGCCCTGGAGAAAGCCTCAAGCTAGGAATTTTAAGCAGATGGTTCTGGATTAAAGTCTCTACAGCCACATTTTGAGTATTGGGAGGGAAAGACAGTCAACACAACAGTAAGAGTGCTTTACCTCGTTTTGTTATAATGTCTATTCACTACATGGTGGATTCTGACACTACCCCACTCATACAGACTATTATTAACACATCTCTTCTTTTAAACAACAGCAGCCACATCCAACACAGTAACGTTTTAAAATACTAGTATATATACATTTTTTGAATATTTGTATTCATGCATTATTCATTATGCATTAGATTAGAATTCCAGTGGGCAAGAAACTGTAAATGTTTTACTATAATCTTTATGTATGCATTCTTTAACTAGAAGAGAAGGTTCAAAGACGACAGTACAGAGAAGCAACCAACTGTGAAGAGAATGTCAAGAATCAGAAAGCGTACTATGGATGATATGCAAGACAAAGCAGAGGAGCGCAGCAAAGTAGTGAGCAAGGGACAGGTTGTATTAAGATCACTAATGTCTGTCAGTGCAAGTCCTGAGCAATACGAAACACCAATCCTAGTTAAACAAGGCCAAATACTTCACAGAGACAGAAAAGATGCAAAATGGCAAGAACATTTCAGCGAAGTTTCAACAGAACCACCAACTGAAGAGGCAGATGTAACAAGATCTGAATTGATCTCAACGGAACATGCACACACCAAATAAGGAAGAGATCTATAGCAGCAATCAGCTCTCTAAGAATGGAAAAGCCTGGCCAGGACTCCTCAATGCAGAACGTTTCAGCAGATCCTAGAGTTTGCATTCTTATATTTCTACATGTCAATCTTTGCAGTAATATGAAATAAGAAATGTTTCTGAAATATGGACAGAAGGAGTCATCGTGAAGATCCCAAAGAAAGGAGCCCTGAACAATTGTAACAACTGGAGAGGAATCACTCTGCTATCTGTTCCCAGCAAGATTCTGGCAAAGATCATCATCATATGAATCTCAGAGGCAGTGGACCAACAACTCAGAAAGGAACAGGCAGGTTTTCGACCAGGAAGAAGATGCATAGACCAGATCTTCACCCTGCGCAACATCATCGAACAGTGCACGGAATGGCAGAGACAGCTGTATGTCAACTTCGTAGATTTTGAAAAAGCCTTTGACATCATTCATCGAGAAAGTGTATGGTGCATACTCCGAGCATATAGAATCCCACAGGAGATTATCCAAGTCATTAAGAGCTTCTACAACAACTTCACTTGCAGAGTAGGAAACAGCAAATCCAGTTTCAGTGTACAAACCAGCGTCAGACAAGGCTGCCCCATGTCAGCACTACTCTTCAACCTGACAATTGATTGGGTGATGAGACAAACAACAGCTGACCAGTCAAGGGGCATCAGATGGACCCCCTTCTCAACACTTGAAGACCTAGATTTTGCCGACATCTGGCACTGCTCTCACATACCCACCATCAATTCAAGAGAAGACATCCCATCTCAGCACTTTTCGCACAGCAAGTATGCCTGAAAAACGTCAGAAGAAGACAGAGGTGATGACACTGAACGTCAGAAAACCCCCACCGGTCCCCAGTGAATGGAGAAGATTTACCAAACAACTGAAGAGTTTCCGTACCTCAGGAGCACTGTTAGGCATGACGGCGGAGCAGGCAGCCACATCAAGAAACCCGGTTAGCAAAACAGAAAAAAGCTTATGAAATCTGAACAATCTGTGGAAATCGTTCCCAGTACAGCACCAGAACCAAAATTAAGACTATATCAGAGCTCTGTACTTTCCACCCTTTGTACGGCTCAGAGTGCTGGAGGATGACTGGGAGTGACCTCAAAAACTATCCACATTCCCACAAAGAATCTCAGAAGAATCTTGCCATCTTCTGGCCTGAGACCATCTTCAACCAGAAAAATTTTTTCCATTGCAAAACCAAAAAGCATGGACAATCATCATATAGGGGAGGGGATGGGAAAGGGTATCTGCCGTGGGGGAAGGGAAAAAAACACCCGAAACCCCCCCATGGCACCAGAGGGAAAACGCAAACAAGGACGACCCAAAAAACATTGGGGTGGGGCTGTAAAAAGAGCTGAAGACCTTTCCCAAAAACCCGGGGGAACCCTCCGAAGCTGGCCAAGGACAGACGGAGTGGAAACATTTGTTGCTGTCCTACTTTCCCTAAAGGCACAAAAGGGATGAGATGATGATTTTTTTTTTTGGAAGGTAAAGGATTTTTGTCAAAAATGGGTTTTGGATTTTTTATCTTATGTGGGTAGCTTTTATTTTATTTGTTGACAGAAACGTTCCTGGAAAATTCTAGCCAGACTTTTTTTTTTCTGGCTATAAGGCCTTTTTGTAATCAGCAATTAAGTTAGCCATCAAGGGAGGGGTCTAGTGGTTTTGTCTGTTTAAATAAGGGATGATTTTCCCCCCTTGTGAATTGTTTAGATGTTTTTCTCCCAATTTTGATTTTTCTCTGTGAAAATCTCTGTTTTGTACACAAGAAAAAGTTTTTTTGTCTGTGTGTATATCCCACCGAAAAGGTTTGCCTTTTTAAAAATGTTTTGAATGATAATGGAATTGTATGTTGGAAGAAAGTTTTTGTAATTGTGTGGTGACCTGGGTTTGGGGTAGATATTAAACATGAAGATTAAAAGCAGGACCTCGACTTTTTTGTCAGATGTAGAAAATGACTTTTGTTAGATATCCAAAGTAAAAGTATGTTTTCAGCAGCAATGTAATTTGAAGATTGTGTTGTCAACATTTTGGTAATTATATGAATTTTGTCATGCTCTTTGTTTACAAATTCTAAATGGGTATGTAATGGTGACCAACAAGGACCTATACATCATCTTGATGGGGGGATGTAGTGTTAATGATTTTTTTTTAGTGAAATGATTTGTTCTTCAGATTTTTGACTCATGGTTTTTTTTTTCCCACGTTCTGATTCAGATCGCCTACCTGTTGAATTATATATTAATCAGTATATAATCAGGTTGGAAAATAGGAGCCCTATGTTAGGAAAAATTTTTTTATGGGGTGAAAACAAACTCTCAATTTTTTAAAGGAAAATCTCCCGATGTGAACAGTGGAAATTTTTTTATGCCCTTTCAGATGATTGTGAAACATTATAACTTTAGATTTGTTTTAAAGGTTTCATAAAAACGAGTGTGAATGATGAAGAAAAAAGGTACAATCAAGAAAGATCATCAAATTTTTTGGTTGATTAATGTAAAAAATATGAAAAATTTTTCTTTTCTTTGGGCCCCATCACTCCCGGACATAGGCCCCCGACAACTCCCCCAGAGCCCCGGGCCCGGGGATTTCTCCGCTGTTCAGGTATTTCCCCTCTTTTTGGTTTCTGCCAAGGTCGCGTCGCCCGGTGTTTCTTGGCCTTTTTCTTTTTTGTTTTCCTGGGGGTTCATGATAGTGCCTCCTTGTGATGTTGTGGGCTTTCTCGGGTGTGCCCAATCCCTCCCCCTCTCCTGCGCCGGTTTCATTCTGGTGGAGCTGGTTGGTCGTTGCCCAGGTTGCTTTCTGTTGGGGTCGGGGCCCGTGGATTGGGGATCGTCCCAGGGAGCGTGATGAAGGTCGCACTTCTTTATGGGGTCTTTGTTGCCTCCATTCTTGCTCCATTGTAGGACTGACTTTACGTTGGGGTGAAAGCCCGATCTTTGTGCGGGTGACACAAAACCCTTGGGGTCCGTGTTTTTCAGCTGCAAGTACGCTGCCCCGCCTTGCCAATTCTTGCTCTGACGTCTGCGTTGGCCGCCCGCTGTTTTTGGTGACCCCGGTACGTGATGTCCCTTCTTCCCGCCCTTCCCATTTTGTGGACTGGGCTACCCCCATGGTTGATCTTTTAAACTTGGTTTTGCCCTTTAGGATCTTGAACCCAACTTTTAAAGAGGGGGTGCTAGTTCTGTTCTTTTCCGCATCTGTTGGCGGCTGTGAGAAAGCGGGCCGGTCGGCAAATCGAGATCTCCGTGCTCCAAGTGTCCATGGATTTCCATTTCTTTTGTAGCGTTGAAGTTTAGGGCCAAACGATCGCCCGGAGGAAGAGGAAAGGGACGGGGCAGCCTTGTCTGACTCCGGGGCTTCACCTAAAACTGTTTGTGGGGTCCCCCCAGGGGGCCCCCCCGGGAGGTCATTTTTTTTTCATAGGGGTTTTTTTATCAAGTTGACCATTTGGGTTTGGGACTCATGGGGGGCGAAGCAATTTCCCCGGGGGGCGGTCCCCCACTGTCAAAAATTTTCTCATAATCAACAAGTTTATGTATAAGATGGTTCCACTCTAAAAAATTGCCGCGATGATGCGCAAGGGGGCAATTGATCTATCATGATTGTTCTGGGGGAGCGGCCTGTTGGGCCGGGGGAGAGGGCGACGCATTTTTCATTTTCGAGGAGGTCCTTTAAAAAACTTTTCTGGCCCGACAGAAGCATTATCCCTCTATAGTTGGCACAGTTACTGAGGGCTCCCTTTTTTGGGGAGTTGATGGGTAGCCCCCTTTCCAGTTAAAAAGGGATTCCCCCCTCCCAACTTCCCAAAGAGAGGGTTTGGGGCTCTACCCTGTCTCCCGGTTCTGCCTAGTGCTTCTGCTGGGTTGGGGTCCTGCTGCCTTTCCATTTTCAGCATTTTTTATGGTTTCCCGATCCCTCCCGGTTGGGCTCACAGTTGATGTCTAGTCTCTACGCAGGGTCGATGTCCCCGGGGTTTGAAAGGGGCGGGGCTGAGGAGTTCCTCAAAAAGTCTGCCATCTGTTTGGTTTTTCCCTCTGTTCCCCGGTGGTGTTTCCCTTTTTTGTTTTGTGGTCCTCAGGCCGCGTAAAATTCCCTGAGAGTTTCTTAGTGGGTCTACAGAGCTTTTTGTTGTTAATCGGCTGCTTCCTCCTTCCCGCCAGGCTCGATGTCTTTTCGCTTGTTGTTCTTTCGTCCCCTTTTACTTCTTGTTGGTTTTGTGAAGTCTGCTTGGCTTGGCCCTTTTTGGCTTTGTCCGCTGTTTTTTTACTGTGCTTTCTTCGCTTTCTCTTTCAAACTTTCCATTGTGTCCCTATCCTCCTTTGTTGGTGTTCTTTGGGGCCCACTCTTCCCGACAAGTTGATGTCGTGTCCCCTTTTTCTTTCTTCCCTGGCTCTGTTTTCTCTCTTCTTAACAGTTCTTGTAGTACTTGGTTTATTTTTGGGGAGGAAGCTTAAATTTCTTTTATCTTTGAGTCTTTCGCAGGTGGTGTTGTACTTTGCCTCTTTTTGTTGCTTTCATCCATTTTTCTTCGCTTTAGCTTTAGCCTGGCTACCCAAAAAGGTGGTGGTCAGATGCACGTCTGCTCCTCTTTTCACCTTAAATCCGAGTGACCCTGAATTTCTTGGGCCCTGAATAGGTCGATTGGTTCCAGTCACTGATTTAAAAATATGAAATATAAGGTCAAAAAATTTGAGACTTTCCAAAAAAATAAGAAAGAGGAGAAAAAGTGTCTGTGTCACAAAAGGGAATATAAATGCTTGGCTTGCTTTAACAAAAAGAAACGTTAATAAGATTAATTTCAGATATGGGGGTCTCTACTTTCTAAATCATTCTGGAAAAGTGTTAGAATGTCATTTTTAAAAATACCAAAAATATATTAAATTGAAAATGTTTCAACTTTTAAAAAACCCCGTTGAGAAAGCTCATTTGCCCAACCCATGATTCTGGTGTTTAATTTTGGTACTGGGAAAATTTGATCTCCCAATACTAAAAAAAGAAATATTAGGGGAACTTAGAAAACTAAAGAGTGAGAAAGCAGCTGGTGCTGATCAAATCATTGGTGAATTGCTAAAATATGGAGGTGAAAATATTGTGCTTTTCCTTCTAAAACTATTCAACAAAATTTTTGATGATGGTCTTTTTCCAGATAACTGGGCTGAATCTATAATACTAACATTGCATAAAAAGGGTGATGTTGATAACCCTAATAACTACCATGGAATTTCTCTTACAGATATAAGTAGTAAGATATATAGTACTATTATTAACAATAGGTTACAGGAATGGGTTTTGAAGAATAGTATTACAGGTGAGCACCAAGCTGGTTTTAAGAGAGGATACTCCACTATAGATCATATGTTCACTCTGCTTGCGTTTGTACAGAAACAGTTTGCTCAAAACCGTAAGCTCTATGTAGCATTTATTGACTTTGAAAAAGCATTTGATTCTGTTAACAGGAACTTGTTGTGGCCTATTCTCCTGAGAAATGGTGTGAAGGGTAAACTATTACGATGTTTGAGAGCCATGTATCAAAATGTCAGAAGCAGAATAAGATGTGGAGCAAAAGTGACCGACATAATATACTGTACCACTGGTGTTAAACAGGGTGATGTATGTAGCCCCTTATTGTTTTCTGTTTTTATCAATGAGTTAGCCAGAGATGTCATCAATAATGGTAAACATGGTGCCACTTTCCCCCAAGATTTCTCAGAGTTGTATATTCTTCTGCTTGCTGATGATGTTATCCTGGTATCTGAAACAGTTGTAGGCTTACAAAAGCAGTTAACCCTTTCCCATTTTTACCCTCCGCAGCCCACCGCTGCCAGCTTGTCCACATCTATTCAGCCCGCCTGATGTCATTTCAGCCTTGTGGGATTTTCCCTCACGCACTAAGCTCTACCTAGTACATGCACACCATGAATGAACATTCCACTGGGGTCAGCATAAACTAAGGAAGGAATGGGAACCAAATTCAGTGCTACACAGCCTCCCTTTCACAAGAAATTGGCCAGTGACTGGCTTTGTCTTTCCCAGCTTTCTTGTAGCTAAAGATGGCAGCAAAAATTGAGGATAGGATTTGGGAGGAGTATACTGATGTGGAAATTGATGCTATTTTGGCTCAAGTGGAACAGTTCGAAAGAGAATAAAATAATGAATCTGATGTTGAAATAGATGTAGAAGAAAGAGATGAAATAAATAGGAGAAGATAGAGTCGGAAAGTGATGCTGAGGATAACATTCTGTTGGCTTCATAGCAGACGACATGGGCAGCGCACAAGTGCCTTGCACAGTGCAAGACTTCACGCTGCTGACTGGGCCGGCACAAACTCTCCCACTGAATGCCAAGCCCTTAGATTACTTTGTTTTGTTTGTGCCCCAACATTTTTTTCAAATTATAGCAGATGAAACTAACAACTATGCCAGGCAAAAGATCGCTGTGAAAGGCTTAGTCATAGATCTATTATGGACAGAAACAACACCTGAGGGCTTATGTGTAAGTTTTGATTGTGATGGGGATTAAGCGTTTGCCAAGGCTCCATCTCTACTGGTCTACTGATTTGAGATTTTCTGAGTCAGGGATCGGTAATATGACGAAAACCAGATTTCTAAAAATTAATCTGTATTTTCACCTCCAAACACGCCAACACACCTGGACTGGACACTGGGCTGTGACACCTGCACTGTGACAACCATGTAACTGGCTATTGGTGAAGGACACACTAGCATTTTGTAAATAGTAGGCGTAAGCAATATTTGTAATAATGTATATATGCAGCATTAGTTAACGTCGTTTTCAATATGTTTGAATACTTTCCACTCGAAAATGTAGACTTGGTGACACTAATTTTGTGACAAGTGTGAATGTTCGATTGGATTACCATGACGGTGGAGGCGATGGAGGACGCATTCAGGCAGGACCACACTTAAAAAAAAAAAATCACATACGTATATTGTGCATGTTAGAGGGTAGTTGTAGACTAACAGCATGATGTGGCTGCAATGTTACCTGTATTTGGTGACACAGAGGGGACAGCAGCATGACACATGTAGGTAGGACACACATCTTGGGGTGCAGAACAAAGTATGACATCATATGAATACTTTGGCCAAATATGAATGCTCTGCCAGCAATAGTAACTGTACAGCACTATGTGTACTTGAGGTACCTTATTCTCTTAAAAAACTGAGTACATTTTCGAATACTACAGAGAGTTTCTCTGTAAGAAATGCGAATGGTAAAGGGTTAAACAGTGCTGCAACATCACTTGACCTTAAGGTTAATCAGAGTAAGTGTAATATCATTGTATTCAGAAAAGGTGGATATTTAGCTGCTCATGAAAAATGGTTGTACAATGGAAATATCATGCCTGTGATTAATGTATATAAATATTTAGGAATCTGTTTTTCTACTTAGCTTAGTTTCACAACTGCATGTAAAGATCTGGCAAGTCGAGGTAAAAGAAGCTTGTTATTTGTGTTGAAAAAACTACGAATCTTGAATAATAACTCTTTTGACTTTCAGTAAGATATTTGATGCACAAATACCACCCACGTGTATATGTTTCAGAAATTTTGGGGCTTGGGATGCAGCTGTAACACATTGTGAATCAGTGCACCTCTTGCATTTAAAGAGTAAGTTTTTAGGCTTTGATCGAAGTACAACACCAAATGAACTTGATTTATATGAAACGAAAAGATATCGCTCATCTCGTTTTTAATGCTTCTGTAAGATGCATTAGATATTTGGATTAAGATTCTGCATATGAATGAGAGCAGGCTACCTTTTTACAAATCCTACAAGAATGCTTTATGATACTAGATGTCAAAGGGAAAAACAACTGGACAACACAAATACTTACCCTGTTAAGTGTGAACTCTGGTTCTGATTTGTTTGCTCAATCAAGGAGTCCGAAATTGTAGAGAGTTTTATTAAGGCTTTCAGGCAAAGTGATTGTTTGACTGCCGATTGCAGCAATGGAGTGATCCATATACAAAACAGTGAAAGATTTCAATTGTACAGACAATTTATAAGTTCGCATCGGAATGTCAAACCTTATCAAAGCTTGATATTGATATACACATTGAAAAAAGAATTATATCTAAGTTTAGACATGGTGTATCAGATATAAATATTCAAATAAATCAGATACAGAGAACATGAATTGACGACCACAGGCTGCTAATGGCCCAAAATTTTTTTAAGACAACAGAGAGGATTGAGGTACATTTTGTGTTTAGTGCTGTCCAGTATTAGAGGAATGTTATGCAGAACTACATCCCTGTTAAATTATAGTAGACAGCCTAAATATTTAGACTGTCAAATCATCTTTGATACATAAAATATTTTTTTATAAATTCTTATTTACCATGAAATTGAATCAAAAATTTGCCATAGTAATGTCTTTCATCATCCGATAAACGTTGAGGATAGCTGTTCAAACTGATAACATCGCTGCATCCAGAGAGAATCATTCCAACAGAGACCAAACATACCAGCCCTTTCTCCATTATTTACTAGTGCAAGATTAGGTTGTAGGCTTTAATGAAAAAAAAAACTTTAAAGTGGACAACATGATGTGTCCAAGTCTTCTGTTTTTTAATTTGTGGAGCGAGCGAGTGCCTGATAGAATATATCCCTACGATTAATTTCATGAAGTCCTTTTGAGCAGTTAATCCAACCCCCTAGATTATTATTTTTACAATAACATAAACTTTCATAGTGGCAACACACAACTCAACAATGTCTAGCTCCTACGGCATTTGGTGGACTGTCCTGTGTTTCCGTTCTGGCGCTATCTTTAAATGGGCCTAGCATAAGTCACGTGGAAGTCGGGCCATGCTTTCTATTGTGTTTCCAGACCTAGTCCTAACGGCCTTTCCTGCCTGGTACATTCTGTAAACTGTGTGGGTTCGTCTGTGTCTTTCGTCTAAATAAAGAGTTCGTTGTTTATATTAACAAAGCGTGATAAGTTGTTTATCATTTACACACTCTGTATGTTTATCCCCATCAAGGCAACTATAAAGTAAACAAATCTTTCTGGCTAACTCCCGCTTGTTAAATCAAATATTCTAAGTATAAATGATGTTTCAACATGCAATAGGCTAATCAATCAGCTATCAGCCTGAAGAATGTGTCCTACAAATTTTAAACAAGTTCCTTCGTTTTTGATTCAGTTGTTGATCAGTTACATGTTTTATCTGGTACCAAACAAGACAAGAGAATAATGATTAAAAAGTACACTGGCTATCACTATAAGATCATATTGATATAATTTATTGTGTGTGACATAGAAGTTAGAACTGTAAAAAGTATGGGTCATGCCTTTATGTAAACAAGATTCGTTCATGTTATACTTGAGTAGACAGTTTATTAGTTACTAATATTAATTACACATTTTATGTTACCAACCATGGCACTATAATATAGAAAAATTGAATATATTAAATAGTAGATATATATTATTTTTTTTATAAAATGGGCTCCCACATTTTGTTCATGTTCAAACTTACAGTGTAATGATATCATAGTGTGCCAAGATTCATCAACTGTGATGAAAAGTAGGACACCTGGCTGTGGCAGTTTAGTTTGTGGCAGCAGACCATGGAGAAAGGAAGGTTTCTTTGTCTGTCCTTGAGTTATAAATTTAAACAAGTCTCCAATCAAAAAATGTTCTGGGACTATATTTATAATTATATATAAAGGCAATATAAATATAATGCATCTATTTAGTTGAGTGTTATGAGAGTCCAAAGGTTTTGCAAGTAACTTAAAAAGCAACTCTAATACTGAAAGAGATGTATAACAATCTAACTAAGTCTTACGTCATGATAATTTATCGCTGAAAAATCATATCTAGTGTTTCTTCCTTGGTTTTGAAAGTTAGTTCTGTTGTCTTGTACAGTTTTGAATGCTGCCAAATTGAACTCTTGATTAGCTATACCAGTATCATGAGTATGAAAAACAAATTACATGCTGTATTAAACTTTTAAAGATGGGGCATAACTTATTTGATTGAGATTGAATATTTTAATATATCCTATGTATAATATATTAATATATATATATATGTTATATGTTTAATATATATATAAATATATATATATAGAAATAATATATATATATACACACACAGACAAACATCAAATCCCTCTCACACTCCTCATCTCTCTCTCACTCATCTCTGTGTTTTTATGTTTGTTAGCATTGAACCTTTTGAATCAAAAAAGACCTTGTCCTCAATTTTCTCATTTCTGGGCTTTTTTTTTTTGTTTTTTTTTTTTTTTTTTTTTTTTTTTTTTTTATTTTTTTTTTTTTTTTTTTTTTTTTTTTTTTTTTTTTTTTTTTTTTTTTTTTTTTTTTAAAATGAATTTTTAAATAAGACTGCCACAAAATTTAGGATTAACGTTATAACATAATACTATTAGTATATTAATTATCGTGTATTTTGAATGTGTCTAGAGCTAGTCGTATATGGGGTCTCTCAGTCTTACCTGTGTACCTTTTAATCAAATGGATTAATGAAGAACATAACAAAATCTTATTTTTTTAATATATATATATAATATATATATATATATATGTAGATAGATAGATAGATAAGATGTATTTCTCCATTCCTTGCTTTTCAAATTTAATTGGTTCTTCCTTTACACTTGTTTGAGCAGCTGCAATATTTGTCTGTTTAGTATACAGATTTTTGTCTTTTAACAAGTACAAAACCAAATTACAATAAATACAGTTTTAAAAATTGGGGCCACACCAATGAAATTGAATATAACATTCATGATAATATAAATATAAATAAATATATCCTTCTGTTGGAGTGGGATATTTTGGTTGGGAATTTAGTTTTATTTTTTTGTTTCATTGGTTGTTAGTTTTGAGCAGAGCTACAAGGTTCAGCAAGCAGTAAGTGAAATTAAACGATCGTAAGGACAATTTATTTCCGACTGTTTAGTAACCTGTGAGAGAGCGCGTGCCGAGACGCTGAGCGTGCGCGAGATTCTTTATTAAATAAACAAATGGTCCTTTTGATTATAAATGTGACTTCTTCTACAAAATTATATACCTTTCTGTATAAATATATATATAACTTTAATATATATTAATATATATATATATATATAAATATATATATATAGTATCATTATAAGGCATACGGAAATGTATTTCACTAATTGTGTATTCAAATCAACATCAAAGGGGTGTGCCATTGATCTCTCCTTCAATCTCCCATTCTTGTTCCTCACTGTGTCCTTGGAAACGTTAAGGATACATTTGGAAGTGACGCATGTGCCAATTGTAATAACTCTAACATGAACATGGTGCTAAACTGACAAAGCAAGGGATCTTGTTTCCAAAATATAAGGATGAGAAATGCTGTCTGGATTCAAGTATTCAATCTGTATTATAAGGTCCATAGAACAGAATATTTTCTAATGATGAGGATATAAACAGTTTTTCTGCTAAATAATTTACATACACCATCTTAAAGTCTGCAAACAATTCATCAGTCCCTAAACTGCCTCCTGTAAAATCTGATAAAACGCAAGGGTAAAATAATGGCGGAAGATCCTGCCAGAAAGTTGTAGATAAAGAGAAATTGATGTTTAAAAACTTTCATAAAAAAAAATATCTGTAGAAACCATGTTATGTTAGAAAAGGCTAATAAAGGAGGGGACAAGTCACAGCACATGAAACAGGATTTTTAGTCTAAATTTATTTCGGAACAAGAGGTTAGCACTACAGAAAATCTAAAGAAGTTGTTGGGAAAAGTTTAATGACATGAAGGACGGTGTCAATCAACCTCATTTTCAAATCAGGCTAATGACAGAGATTCCCCCAACTAATTTTAGAAAAGGAGAAGCGTAGTTTATCACACAGTGAGAGAGGAGGACTTTCTCCAATACAACTTGCTTTCGAAAACAAAGAAGATCTACGAGCCGCGCGCGCGTGCGACGAGCGAGCGCAACAGATCCGTAACCTGATAAAACAAATTCTACTAAATTTACTATCACTCTACCCAAACTTTAAAAGATGCAATTCAGAGACCCTAGGCAACAAAAATTAATATCAAGTCAAGAATGGAGGCTGGTGTCAACGAAATGATAAAAAAGCATCTGCCAGAAAACTGGATATTGCTGCTATTGTGATTAATTTCAGAAACGCTAGGCCTGAGGGGAAGCTCCCTTTAATCTGAAACAGTCAGTTATTGTCCCAATATCAAAACAAGGGAAAACCCAAAGAAGACATAAACATCTATTAGGACCCATTGCACTGACTTCACATACCAGCGAAAACTAATGCGAAAATTTTCTTCATCTTTTTTTAGTAGAACTTGTGCAATAGAGCAGATAAAAATAAACACTAATAGTACCAGTTAATCAGGCAGGTTCCCAACAGGTGGTTTATGACTGTTTGATAAACTGTAAAACTGACAATTCCTATTAAACATACATTTAGCTTAGAAGAACTAACATGCTACATCTTTTCGATATACCCAAAGCATAATGCCAAGTCTGGGCATACTAGATTGCTATTTAAACTTAAGTCTATGGGTTGTCTGGTCACATGTACACTCACAATAAACATATTTTCTCAGTGGATAGGAGTATTCAAGTAAAATTGTAAATATTTTCCCACTCATTAACATTTTATATACAAACTTCCTAGCTCAGATTTCAAATAAAGATATCTCATCTTCAATATGCAATGATATCTGCGTGTGAATGAAGACATACCAAAATGAAGAAAATAACGATAACTCCAATAAAAAAAAATAGAATCAACTTGTGAACTTAAAAACTAAGCACTTTTTATGAAAGATAAAGGATTAATGTTTTCACAGACTAACAGTTATAACTTTGACCACCTCAATAATGGTACTGATCCCCCCATTCCTACCTAAGGCCCGCAGCATGTAAGAATAATGAAAACGCCATTTGCCTCATTCCATTCGTCTTCCTACTCTTACTTAACCTTACTTTACTGTTTTTCCTTCCACTTGACTCTGTGGCGTCACGGGAGATATAAACTACACACACTCTTGCTGCAATCGGGTACCCTTGGAGAGGAGACAATCCTTGACTTTCAAGTGATTTCTGCCATGGAACACTCAGTATCACCTGGGTTACCCTCAGAGCCTCATGCCAGAGTACCTCTAGTTGTAGCATGAAGTCTGGCTGGTTTAGGGCACATCCATCCATGTGAGATAGCCCGAACCACTTGGTTTGTTTTGTTCAATATGGTGTAGGACGGGTGTGGCTCCTACCAAGTCTCTGATCACCTTGTTTCTTTATCTTGACTCTCCTGGTTCTTAATGACAGCTTTCCTCAAGCACTTCATCTCACACATTACAGGTTACAGCTCCAGGGCTTTTGTCAGGGCATGGACTGGCACTGGGTACGTAGAGTTTGCAGGGAAGATGGCCGTTAATCAGCTTTGCCTTGGTGGCTCATAGTATTGTAGGATGTCACAGAATTGGGCAATTGATAGCTGACTGTTTCCTTTTTGACAGCCTTTTCTATTTTCTCTGTCCAGTTTTTCCATCTTCTGTGAATCTACTCGGCCTTAGTATCTAAAATTGAAATTCATCGTCACTTTTAGTTGGGCTCCATTTATGATGATTTTTGAGCTTTTTCCTGGATTTCACTATTGACTGTCACGGCTTCTCTCTTGGCTTACGCTATTTTTTTCATGCCATAGTTCACAGCAGGTACTGAGCGGTCTGTGTGCTCTTGCACTTGTCTTTGTGTCATTGATCAGACTTATCGTCAAAAACCAGAATGAATTGAATTCCTCCAGTCTCAGTTGGCTTCCCTTTTGATCCGGTCCCTATAATATATGAAGAGCAAGGGGAAAGGTGCAGGCCCTGTCTCACACCAACTCACAGAACCATTTGAAAGTCCACTTGTTAGCCAACCTGAGCTCATGCTGTTGTTGTATACAGATATGATGTATCTAAGACTGCCCTTGAGCCCATACGCTCCAGGACCCTCCAAGCCTAGTCTCTGTTCACTCTGTCAAATGCATTTTCTTGTTCCACAAATCTAGGTGAGTGCTGATTGTACTCAAGAGCTCTCTCACTCGCAGTTTGTCTCAGTACAACATCATGTCAGTACAGCCTCTACCTTTCCTGAAGCCAACTGATTCTTCAGTTTAACGTCCTTCCACTAATAACAGATATCAGTCACTGAAAATGTCACACAGTAGAGTTCCGCTTTGCTACTGGAGCACTGATCTAGGATTTCTGTGTACATATTACCTACATGGCCGTAGGAGTGGGGGGGAAATCCCACTGTAGTTTACTACATGTCCTATTTTACTGCCTTTCTTTTCCATATGCATCACAACAGGCGTTCTGCCAGTTCTTCTGGAACTCTTATTACCTCCCATGCCTTTTGAAGATGTTGTGATCCCTTTGACTCAGTCTCTCCATCCACAGGCCAAGATGGCTTCTGTTGTTATGTGCCCTCTGCAACCTCCTGCCTTTCCTTTAGGGCTAATCTTGATTCCCTGATGTTTAAAAGGTCTTTAAGTAAGTCTTCCCATCTCGTAAGTGATCTCCTCTTCTTCCTCAGTGGCCAGTTACGTTGCATCGTTGATGGCAATGGTGGGGTCAAAGGGTTCCTCCCATATTAGCATGGCTTTTACACTTGTTGTAGAACACTCGTTGGGGGAGTGTTACACATTTCTTGCTAAGTTTTCACGTATAACTTTTTCCATGAAGCCTCCTTTTGCTGCTCTCTCCACTGCTTGCTGTTTCTTCTTGCAGAGTCTGTAGTTCACGTAGTCATCTTGATTTGACTTCAACCAGATCTTGAAGAGTCTCTCTTTGTTTTGATGGCCTCCTTTATTTCTCTTTATTCCACCAACCGTTGCTTTCTTGTTCCATTCTGTCCTTCCTGTTGCCAGCATGCTCTTGCAAGGTGTTTAGGATAGCTGTTTTTAAAGGTACTCCAGGTCTCCTCAAATTCAATCTGCAGGGTCCACCCCTTTCAGCTTAAGACAATGGTGTTGAGGATTGTACCGGCACTTCCATCCCACACTGTGTAAACTGCTCTCTTGATCTATGCTCACTCCACTACCCAGAATGAGAATAAAGTCATAGTCAATTATCTATGTCCCTGTACCTTCCTTTCCTGTGTCTGCTAAACCCATGATTGAGATTTTTCTGGTTCTTTGTCACATATGCCACAGATGTTCCCATGTCCAACAAATTCGCTATTTGAATGTCATTGTCCTTTGTCCCATAGTCGGAATCCGATTTCCCTTTAGATCAGTCCATTTATATCTTCTTTGGTTCTCTGAGCAATTTTTCTATCCACTACTGGCTAGCTAGGACCCTGGTAGTATCACCAGAGCCCGTTAGCCAGCATTACCTGTTTCCACCTCCTGCTACAGGGATGAGGGGTTGAGGGCACTACAGAGCGTCCGACGCGAGCGCGAATAGTAAATTTTGTCGTTTTCTGGGATTTAGCTAAAATTTTCAGTCTGCACCCCTGATCCCCCGCCTTCACTGCATTCCTCTCTTTCCTTCAACCCACAAGCGAAAAAGTATGACAATTCTGATGAAATATCTAACATCTATCAAAGCAACCTTGATCCCATACCTTCCCCTGTTTCTTCTCACAATGCCTTCACACCACTTATTTTATTTTTTTATTTATTTTAATACCACTTTAAGTCACGAGACTTTCTCTGCGTGTAAATTCGGCTGGCTCCCCGGGAGCGCGCTCGCCACACAGAGCAGCGCACCCTTTTTTTTCTTTTCTTTTTGGTCTGGCAACTTTATTTGTTATCCTCATCCGAGTGGCTTTTTCTAAGAATTTTGCCAGGACCAACTCCCTTGTTGCCAGTATTTCTTTACGTTGCGCTGAAAATTTTGTGTAACTCACGGGACCTCGGTTTATCGTCTCATCCGAAAGACTAGGCGCCCACCCCCCACTCATGGTTTAAAAGCTGGGGAAAAATTTCGGGCCCGAAACGGGTATGAACCGCTCAAAACAAAAATAAGTTACAAGGAAACCCCCGAACCCGGACTTTTCCGCATTCCCTAGACAGGGCGCGTTACCTCTAGTACCATCGATCACTTGTACCATTATCACACTAACACTAAAAATAGTAAAACACATCTCTTCTGTACAGAACTTTTCACATCAGCTCTTAAAATCGCAATAGTTTTCCACCCCAAAAACTTTCACCCACACACCCTTCCGTACTGATGAAGTATGACATCAAGCCATTGCTCTGATGAATATAGTCCCGTCTCATCAAACTAACCCTGTTTTCTCTAAATACTAGAAACGCGTGTTGATACTACTCTCTCTCACATCCCAACAAACACACCTTCATTCCAGTGATTTCCTTCCCCCTTTTCATCTGCCTAAATCCTCGCCCCCACCACAGCACTGAAAACCCCCTTGTTCACACTTTCTAAAGATACACTACTACTCACTTCTGATGCAGGGAAATCTCCCTCCTCACTCCTCATACTTTCAACACTATAGATCACTCAATTTTTTATTCTTGGCCTCCCAAATACTTGTAAATAATGGCACAGCTTTAACCTGGTTTAAGTTCATACCGTCACAGACCGATTCCAGAAAGTAATTCACGTAAGCAAACTTTCATCAAAACCTGTCAAACTGGAATGTGGAGTCCCACAAGGATCAGCTCTGGACCATGTTCTCTTCATCTCCATACTGCTCAATCTCACAATACATAAACCACCATCATGTTGATCATCATTTCTATAGTGGATGATTTTCAGCTTCAAAACTTGCTTTCCTCCTGACAAATATTCCTAATTCCTTCAAGACATTCAAAACAGGATGACTCAGAACAAGTTACAACTTAACTACCCATAAAATCAAAGACCATCTTATAAGTACCAAAACATACTTTCCTACCTATCACAACTTTCAAATTTAAGATTTGGCAATATGTCTGTTCCTTTGGTTCAACTCTGTTAAAGTACTTAGCGGAGTGTAGTATCTCAACAGCACACGCTATGAAAAAATTTCTCACCCAGAACCATGCCAGTCTTGCTACTTTCAATTATGGCGCATGAAGCACAATTTGGAAGTATCAGTCCACTGTTGCACACATCGAAAGGTTGTCAAATCTTCTCCTCAAGCTTTCACTTTAGACTACTGTTAATGCTCTTTTGGGTTGGCTGCCACATCATCCACCCACCCTCCTTAACACAGACAAACTCTGCGCAGCTCGATTGGTCCAAAGAAAGAAAAATTTCTGAACACCAAATCACTCTTCGCCACTCTTCACAGGTTGCCTGTCTCACAAAGACTGAAGTAAGAGACAATACCTTGCGTTTCAAAATGTCCTCACAATCTGCACCCTCTTTGGTACTGGTTTTCCCGTCTGTAGGCCTTTACTCCATCCACTTCCCTTTGTATCATCTGCAGAATACTTTGTGCTTTCGAACACCGCAGATTAAAAAAATCCCACTGATTGGCAGTTTCTCTTTCTCTGTCCCTCTTACACATTAGACAAAGTCCCCCACCATATTATACTTTCAAATTCAGCCACAAAACGCACTTATATCCTACCATAAATTTGCCCCACATAATCAGTCCCTACTTTTCAACAGGGCTATCCTTCATCTCTTTCATCTCCACCAAAGTGTGTAGTGGCATTCATGCCCCCGGCGCAGGCATGCATGCGTGCAGTGTATGTGTGTGTTGGGGGGGGGGGGGGTGACGGGGGGAGGGAAAAGTGGGGGGCAACATGCAGTGCATGTGAACTGCATAACATAGAAATCTATTCATTGATGATATTTGAGGAAAATTGCATGCATGTAAATGAATATGAGGCACAAGCACTATGACTCGTTTTACAAGACACAGTGCTATATACATTCCATATATTATTATTATTATTATTATTATTATCTTATTATTTTAAAAATTTCTCTAGATTAAATGACCTTTCTCCCTTTGGGGTATGTGGAGGATTACAAACAAATTGAACTGAGAATAAACCCAACAGCAATAAACCCAAAAATACTATGAAAAATAACATAACTTAAAATAAATAGTTCCTCCAATAATGATAAGCAAACAGTATTCATGACTCAATACATTTTAAGTAACACATTTCCTTTAAAAAGACATAGCACGAGAAACACACATGAAGACAATGGCAAATTCAAGAAATACTTGCAAATCAATGAATTTTGAGAGTGACCGGAGAACTTATTCGAGATTTGGCATTCATTAACACCTACAAAAAATGTAACCGAATATGGTATGAAGAAAATGTAGGGGAATCAAAAATCTTGTCCTAATGTTGAAGTGGGGACATTCCCTGATAAAAGAATTAATCCCCAAAATAGACATAATACCCTTTTGAACAATTCTTTCTTCCCTTGGTATACTATGGAAAAACTCCAATCTCATAGGAAGCTTGTGACAGCAACAAGAAACTCATATGAGTGTAAACGAATACCATGTGGTAGACAACTTATATATTTTTTTTCCAAAACCAAAATCGCATCTTATAGTTTTTTTTATTTTTTTTTATTTAAAAAATGGCATCTACAAATTACTATCACAGCTCAGTTCTCCTTCATTATTTTATTATTTATATTTATTTATAACCACTTTAAGTCACGAGAGTTTCTCTGCGGAACATTCGGGCTGCTCTCACCCGGGGAGAGCACGTCGCCACATAAGAGCAGCGCCAAAGAAACCAGCGCACTCTTTTTTTTTCCTTTTCTTTTGGTCTGCAACTGTAATTCTTTTCCCTATCAAGATGGCTTTTCTAAGAATTTTGCCATGGACAACTCTCTTGATCCGTGGGTTTCTTTTTCGTGTTCCTGCATAATTTTCTGTAACACAAACCGGGAACCACGGTTTATCGACTCATCCGAAGACTTATGCTCTACTCTCAGACCACCACCAGTCTTATGGATGGGGGAAAAGTTTTTACGGCCCAGAGGATACGAACCACGCACACATTCCCACCCGGACTTTTTCGCTTTCTAGACAGGCGCGTTACCTCTAGACCCCAATCCCACAACATTTTCTATTAAGAAAGGCTTTGATGTGTAAACTTATAGAAATGAATACTGAACAAACTGTCTCTCTCCCCACAGTCAAATCATTTAACTAATATATATATTATATAAAATATAAATAAATATTTTTTTTTATTTTTTTATTTTTTATTTTTTATTTTTAATTTAAATCGTTTGTTTTATCCGGAGATTGAAATAAAAAAGTTTGTCATGTAATCTTTGTCATCTCTGATAAACGTTTGAGGATAGCTGTTCAGACTGATATCAAGCAGCGCATCCAAAAGAAACAATCATTCCAACAGAGACCAAGATATCCTGCCCCTATTCTCCATTATACTAGTGAAGATAGGTTGTAGGCTTTAAATGAAAAATATACTTATTAAAGTGTACAGACATGAAGGTGTCCCATCGTCTTCTGTTTTATAATTAGTGTATATGCCTGATAGAAATATATCCCAAACGTTTAATGCGTAGGCTTAAGCAGTTAATATCAACAACCCCCAGATTAATTATTTTTACAATAACCGCCAAACTTCATGTTGCAACACACAACTCAAAATGTCTACTCTAGGCCTAATGTCATTTGTGAGACTTGGTCTGTGTTTCCCCAACCCTCTGGTGCGTGCGAGCATTTTAAATGGCTGGGCCCAGTTCCGGCCATTGCTGGATATGTGTTGCAGCGGCAGCTTTGCTGATGGCTTGGTGACATTCTGTTGATACTGTTTGGGATCGTGCAGCTGTGTCTTCTCGGTAAATAAGTTCGTTATTATTAAAACTTGATTAGTTTGTTTATTCATTTGACACACTCTGTATGTTACCCATCAAGGCAAAATGTTAATGTATACAAATTGTTTCTGGATGAACTCACAAGGCTAAATATCTTGTGTGACATTGAACTAGACTCCTATGGCTCAGCCTTATAGAAAGTGTGCGTCATTGAAAAACAAGGTTGTTCGTTTTTGATTCAGATGTTGACATTACAATGTTATATCTGGTACCACACAAGACAAGAGAATAATTATTAAAAGATTATACACTGGCTTTTAGTTTTTAACTAAAGATTAATATAATTTATTCAATTAATGTGAGAAACAAAGAAGTTAGAACGTAAAATATGGAACAGTCCCGAAACATGGCCTTCATGTAAACAAAATTCGTTCATGTTATAAATTGATTAGAAGTTTTATTATTTCTACTAATATTAGTTACACATTTTAATGTTACTAACCCACCAGTATAATATTAATAGTAATTGAAAAAATATATATTACAATAGAGAGATATAATAAAAATATGCACAGCCCTTATTGTTTGAGAGAGAAGTTTCTTTGTACATTGTCCTTGAGTTATAAATTTGATCCAAGACTCCAATCAAAAAATCGTGCGGGACTATGATATATACAAAATTCATTTATAACTAATATAAGCCTCTCTGCATTCAAGTGCACATTAATAATATAATATAATATATAAAATGTAAATAAAAAACACAACTGTTTCAGCTATCCTTTCACCTTTTATTTTTTCAGCAAATTTTCGCTATATATTATATAAACACTACTACACCTTGCTCAAGTCAAAACATATGAATCATATTCGTAATTTAATTTATTATGATGATGAATAAGGATGATGCCAATGCAGAATTGTTAAAACTCATACAGATTCAAGAATATTGCATGCATGCTATCCACAAGATTTTTTAAATATTTTATTAAATTAACTTCATGTCAATAATATAAAATATATCATCAATCAATTTGAGTGTTGTGAGAGTTCCAAAGGTATGCCAAGGAACTAGTAAGCAACAACTAATACTGTAAAAGAAGTATGTATACAAAATCTACCTTCTGTCCTGATTAATTTATCCTGATAATATCATATCTGGTTTCATTCCTTAGGTTTGACATTAGTTGTTCTTCTTCTTGACAACTTTTGAAAGCTGCCAGATTTGTACTAGTATCATGAGTATGAAACCAAATTACAATGCGTAAATTAAAACTTTTTAAAGATGGGCCAAACCATTGATTTGAAAATGAATATAATAATAATAGATAATAATGCTATGGAATTTATATTGCGCTGAATCCTTGTAAAGCAACAATCAAAGCGCTCAGATTTTATTTCTTTAACCACTTTAAGTCATGGCAATTTCTTCTCGTGAAATTCGGCTGCTCACCCCGGGGAGAGCGGGAGAACGCGTCGCCACTTAGCGCTGCTCCACCTTTCACCCCCGGTTTTTTTTTTTTTTTTTTTTTCTGCAGCTGTATTTGTTTCCCTATCAGAGTGGCTTTTTTCTAAGAATTTTTGCCAGGGACAACTCTCTTGTAGCCGTGGTTTTTTTTAACTGCGCCAAAAATTAACTGTAACACACGGGACCTCTGTTTATTCGTCTCCATCCGAAGACTAGCGCCCAGACCACCACTCATGGTCTAATGGAGGGAAAATTTCCGTCCAAACGGGTACGAATCCGCCGTCCACTTCAACCCGGACTTTTCGTCTTTCTAGACAGGCCGCGTACCCTAGACCACCGATCCACCATATATATATATATACATATATAAAATAAATATATGTATGTATATATAAATTATGTATGTATATTATATATATAATATATATATATATATATAATATATATGAAATAATACATATATATATATAATATATAAATATATATATATATAATATATAAAAATATATATATATATATACTATATATATGTATGAATAAATCTATATCTATATATATAGTAAATATCAATATAATATATATATAATATATATAAAAAAGAACATTGGAAAATCACACCTTAAAATATATATCATGTATGTATGATAATATAATGTCTGATATTATATATATATAATATATATATAATATAAATATAATATATATGTATAACATATAAATACAATACTTATATATATATAAAAATATTAATATATAAATCTATATACAAATAAATTCTATATTAGTATGTATATATATCTATATCTATATATATATATAATATATATATATCTATATGAATAATTGTCTTGATAAAACCCCAATATTGCTGGGCACCTCTCCTACAAGCACACAGTTTAGGTAAAATAGTAAATATGCACTAAAAGACAACTGAGTTCAGCTCATGTCCCCTTTATATTTATGTCAGCAATTTTCCGCTTCCCTCTCAGCCTGAGGA
>CM054137.1:8163280-8185176 GCA_028751875.1 Rapana venosa
CATTACTTTTTGTGCTGTTATAGCCTCATCACCAGATTGAGGATTTCTCTGTATCTGTGGGGTGCTTTTTTTTTTCTTTATCATGCCATTTTTTCCCTTTAATTTGTGGTAAAACAAAATTGATTGTGACCCTTGGTGCACCAGTGTTATGTAGTGTCAGTATGTTTTGGGTGATCACAAACCAGATGTTATATATATGCATTGTAATAATCAAAAATTAACTGTGTGGAGTGATGCAGAGGCCTGAACATTGGGGTGTTGATGTTGACATAAGGTCCTTGACTTGGGATGCTGTTGTGAAGGCATTTGAATATTTTGTGTTTATTTTTGTTTTTTAATTAAATAATGGACTTGGAACGGATATTTTTAGATTGAGTTTAGCATAGCATGTGAGTGAATTCTGTCTTCCATGTTTGACTAAATGGTGGATATTGTATGATAAATTGATTACATTTTCATCTTGATTTTGGGTGATCTGAATTAGAAGATGATAAGGGGATGTGGGATATTTCATATTTCACCCCATAAGGGGTGACAGCTCTCTTACACATGTAAACACACTCACACTCACAAGTGTCTCTCTCTCTCCTCTCTCTCTCTC
Organism: Rapana venosa; assembly: GCA_028751875.1. NCBI lineage: Eukaryota > Metazoa > Mollusca > Gastropoda > Neogastropoda > Muricidae > Rapana > Rapana venosa. The sequence continues at coordinate 8,163,882 of CM054137.1, forward strand.
TCTCTCTCTTTTCACACACCACACACACACAACACAATTTTAATGCTTCACCAAACATGCTTTGCCAGAAACCTGTTAGAAAACAAGGAGAAGAGGCTTGGTATTCTCATCATCATTTTTCCTTTTCTGACCTCAGTCACATTCTCTGTGCAAGGTTTGGCTTGGATAAATTGTGTCTGAGATCAGTTATTTGTCTCACTAACAGACGAAGTTAAATACCTTCCAGACAAAATAGGCTGACACTGTGTGCTGCCTATGTGATGGAGCTATTCCAGCCAGTCATGTTTTCTTTGACCGTCCTGTTTAAATTAAAGCAGCATCTTCCCATCACATGTGAGAGCACTTTGCACAAGATTTTCAACACAGCACTGCTGTGTGAAATCACCTTGGCACTGAAGAAGAGTCCCATTGACAGTTTATTCTAGTGCTTGTGAACATGTCAGTAGCTTGTCTATAACCGAGATAGAGACATTTATCTCATGCTCTGCCATAATCTAATTTCTGAATAGTTGTGTTTGCTTTGATAGTGGAGGTTTTACTACACTTTTAGTATTCACTTTATGATGTATAACAACTCTTTTTTTCTACAATTGGTTAAATGTTCTATAAGTAACCAAACCCTCTTTCCTCTACTTTCATGTTCTTTCTTGTTTGCATTTAGGGGGTCTCTTTCTTTTTTGTTGTTGTTTTGTTCCCTTTATATTGTCTAATATCACTTATGTGAAATAGACATTAAAATGAAGAACACAACACACACATACACTGTAACACACACATATGTTGTTGTTGTTGTGCGTTCCCCAGCTTTACACTCTGGGGGTCACCCAGAACATACACCCAGGAATCACTGTGAGATAGGAAGTACACCGGGTGAGAAGTATGCGTGTACGACTATTTTCAAGTACCTCGCCACATAGGCAGCCATACTCCGACTTCAGAGGATTTTTTCTCCTATAAAGGAGAGTGCAGGTTGTTATGTTAAGAGCTTGTCATGGCTGAAGGCAATCTCAACACAACATTTTAAACATAACATTTTAATGTAGGCCTTGGCAATTAAACTGACATCAAAACTTGACACAGCTTTTGGCCTGGGCCAGAACACACACAAAAGAGTGTCCACTCGCTCACACACACACACACACACACACACACACACTCAACAAAACACAGTATCTCTCTCTCTCACACACACACACACACACACACACACAGTGCACTCACACACATTGTCACACACACACACACACACACACACACACACACACGCACTCACACACCCCCACACATGGCTGTTGTCCTTGTACTGCATTTTGTTGAAGCACAAGACAGTAAAAAGTAATCCACTTGAAAATCTGTTAATTAAGACCATTTGTATCGCTGTATTGTTTGTTCACATTTTAAATGACTATAACTGATGCTATTTTATGCATTTGCAAATTGGGTTGAGAGAGAGAGAAGAGTGTGTGTGTGTGGGAGAAAATGAAAAGAGAAAAAAAAGAAAAAAATGACGAGTATGAAAAAAATGATTTGTGCAAAATATGCGTGTGCTTGAGAGACAGAGTTACTTTTTTAAACATATAAATAGTAGGAATTTTTTTTTGTCTGTGGCACAATCTTCTCATTCCAACTGATAATCTAAGTGCCTTGCAACCTCAGAGGTTGTCCATAGAAAAATGTGTACATATCTTTGTAATGACCATTTTCACAATCCCTATCTCAAGCTGTGAGGTTTCCAGATCAAAAGTGAAAACTATAATTGGGACGTCAGAAAGCTTTGAGATAAAAGCAGGAGTGCACCAAGGATCCATATTGAGCCCTTTGCTCTTTATCCTTGTGATGAATGAAATATCCAAGGAAGTGGAGAGGCCAGAAGAGATCTGGGAACTGCTGTATGCTGACGACTTAATACTGGTAGCTGAGAACAGTGATGACACTACTCAAAGATTTGGCAATTGGAAACAGATATTAGAACGCAGAGGAATGAAGGTAAATGTTGACAAGACCAAAGCAATGACAGTTGGAAAAGACCCAGTAACACATAGAGAGGAAGGCAAATACCTGTGTGGTGTCTGCCACAAAGGTGTATGGAACAACTTGATCAAATGCTCCAACTATCAATATTGGTGTCACAAAAGATGCTCAAAGCTCAAAAGTCTGAAGGAGGACGAGTATTTGTCTGCCCCAGTTGTATGAATAAGAAGGGTGAAGACAATACCGATGCAGGAAAGGAGGAGCTAGAATTTGAACAAGGGAAGATAGAAGTGGTAGAGGAATTCTCCTACCTGGGAGAGATGATGAGCTGTGAAACAAAATCTGAGTTAGCTGTCCATACCAAGATTGCTTGGAAGAAATGGAAAGAATTGGCAAGTCTGCTCGAAATAGAAAATCCCACTGGAGAGACACTTGTCTGATAAAATAAGGCCTGCATCAGACCTGTTCCCTGTAATGGCTCGAGAAGGGGGTTTTTTCACAAAAACCTCCGAACTTTGTTGAAGAGCTGTGAAAATCGAATGCTACACTACATGACAAAGATCAAATGGGAAGACAGGATCACGAATGAAGAATATGCAAAGTTGATGATCTGAAGTCTGTAGCTAGTAGCAATAGACTGGGCTGGTTTGGGCACTTCAATGGAAGCAGACCACCACATCATAACAAGAGCAATGAACTTCGTAGTGGATGGAAAGAGACCAAAGGGAAGACCTAGCAAGACCTGGGCTGCCTGTATTGCAGATGATCTTAGAGAACCTTAACCTTAATTCTCTCTGTGCCAGGAGGCACATAAGGCTCGAACATCATTCCTCCCCTGGTTCGGTCTGTAGCTGTGCGTCGTGTGGCGTTCCACGTGCTCCAGCCTGCGCCGTTCCGCTCTACTTCTACCATTCGTCGCCACGTTGTTTTAAGGCGTCCCCTTTTCCTTCTCCCTTCAGGTATTGAGGGCAACACACAGTCGTTACCTCCTTCCTTTCTTAGGACATTCCGATCCAGTTTCCATCTCCGTCCTCAAATCCCCTGGCTGATTTTTTCTGCTCCGCTTTTCCAAGACTGTCTTGTTGAAAATGTGTTCTTGCCATTAGATCTTGAAGATCCTCCTCAGACATTTGGTTTGGAAAATGTCTAGTTTCTCTTCTTCTCCTTTCGTTTATTTCCAGGTCTCACATCCATAGAGAAGAACTGACAAAACAAGGCTCTTGATAAGGGATGCTTTGGTTTTTCTGCGGATGTCTCCCATTTGCCAGATGTTGGACAATCATCTGCACACTGGCCAGTGCTACTCTCTTCTTGACGTTTGCTGTTCCTCCTCTGTCTTTGGTGACGTTTGCTCCGAGATAGGTGAAGTTCTCTACCTCTTCAACTTCCTGATCTCTAACCCTCAGACCCTCGATGTTCCTGCTGTCTACTTTCATGGCTTTGCACTTCTGTCCATTCAGCTTGAGTCCAACCTTTGCTGAGTTGTCTTCCAGTCTTGTAGTTTTGTGTTGTAGATGGTTCATGGTTGATGAAAGGAGGGCGATGTTGTCTGTAAAGTCAAGGTCTTCTAACAATCTTAGAGAAAGGGGCATAAATAAGGAAGAAGCTCAAAACAGAGAGAGATGGAGAAGGCTCATCAATGTCAAACCTCCCTTGGGAGAAACGTGACAAAAAAGGAAGAAGAAGAAGAAGCTGTGAGGTTTCCACACATGAGTAGTTAAACAAATGTCTTTTTAAAAAAAAAAAGAACTAGATGCAATGGAGTTTACACTAGTTTCCATTGCACACAGCTAACCTGTGATCTACACTTACCACGACACTACACTGGTCCACACCTGCAATATTCCCACTACACAAAAAATCCAACACAAGAAAAGTACACCATGACAGGGGAATTTATTTATCAAATTGTAAATAGCAGGTTATACAGCTGAAACATAAATGCCAGACTAAAGACTTAAAAAAAACACAGTGAAAGTATCTCTCAAGCCCTAGCAGGTTTTCATAATTTGTTATGTATGTAACACACACACACACACACACACACACACACACACACATATATATGTGTGTGTGTGTGTGTGTATATATATATATATGTGTGTGTGTGTGTGTGAAGGAAGGTTCTAGGAAGGGGATGTTAGGACACTGGCACTCCACACTCAAAGGAATGATGTGAGGCCATGAAGGGGTGTTATGGTAACACTTTTATTTTTATCTACCAAACAACACACACCTGAAACAAAGACAACATTCAGGTAAGTACTCTATCAATATCTAACCAGGTACATGAAAGGCACACAACAGCAAATAGCAACATTGTCGTCTAGCTGAAAGTAAGAAAACCGAATTCCTTTCATCACTCACACCAAAATACCAAGTTAATCCTAGGGAACCAATAGAGAGTATACAGTTGTAAATCAGACAACCAAAGACTACAAAATAACTAGGAAAATCCTTTCCTCAATACTCTTAAATGACATTATCCTAATAATGTCCACAGAACTCAGTCTATACTAAGATCTTTCACAACATTGGTCCCTATCATATCCCATGGATAGTGTAGCACAAGAGAGAGATAAAGACACAGAGAGAGACAGAAAGGGGAAGGCAGAGATAGAGCAGGCATAGAGAGACAGAAAGGGGAAGGCAGAGATAGAGCAGGCATAATCTAAAGTGTCACAAAACCACATACAAATTAACCACTTTTGACACAAATGACTAACCATATACATAGTCACACCTACATGTCAGATTGCCTACTTTAGCTGTGCAATTACCACAGGGGCCTAAGTTGGCCTAGTCCTGTTACTGAATTCAAGTCTTACCTTCAAGTCTTCAACTCTTTTAGTTTTAGCAGTCAACTCTTTATCTTAATTCAACCTTGCCATAGTAGTCTATCCCAATAGCTCTGTTACCAAATCCACATTATTTGGATCAGTGCAATTCACAAACTTCATCTCAACATGATACATTCATCAAATAATTACTTACTCATAAAATTTCACTTGTAACATGAACATCCAATTACAGAATAAATCCAGGATCACACAATAAAATGATAAAAGTCTATGACTTTAGCCTACTTTCATGTGTAAAACAACTACACACGCTTTTACTGAACCAGTCACAATATTCAATCAATAGCTAAATAATCAGCTTTTTTACTAATAAATCTCTTTAAGCAACAACTTATAACAAAAAAGAGAAATTCTCACTTACAGCTCAAGCAGGAGAACAAAACTGTTTTCCTTCTAAGTCATTCTGTCAGGTTTTACCACACCACAGCCTAACTAAAGAAGAAAGTTGCCTCAGACAGCCAGCAAGAGAATGACTTTAAAAGGCCATGTACACCCTGTTATATTGTTTCAGTTGCGGGACTACTAATTCCAACTGACCAATGAATACATTTGGAAACTGAGACTAACAAATTCTGACCATACATCCAAATCAGCTGATACACAAATTTATTCACAAGTTAAGATTAACCAATGTTCTGACTTGAAGATAAAATCTTCTGATTCAGTAGAGGAAAGGGGGAGGGTAATAGAGAGGGGGAAAGGGGGTGGGTGGATGCTATTTAACAAGAAAGAGGCCCCCCAAACCTGTTGTATTCAGAAAAGGTGGATATTTAGCTGCTCATGAAAAATGGTTGTACAATGGAAATATCATGCCTGTGATTAATGTATATAAATATTTAGGAATCTGTTTTTCTACTAAGCTTAGTTTCACAACTGCATGTAAAGATCTGGCAAGTGGAGGTAAAGGAAGCTTGTTATTTGTGTTGAAAAAACTACGAATACTGAATAATAACTCCTTTGACTTGTTCATTAAGATATTTGATGCACAAATACAACCCACTGTGTTATATGGTGCAGAAATTTGGGGCTTGGAAGCAGCTGTAACACATTGTGAATCAGTACACCTCTTTGCTTTAAAGCAGTTTTTAGGCTTAGATAGATGTACACCTAATGATCTTGTTTATAGTGAAACTAATAGATACCCTCTCTCTGTTAATGCTGCTGTAAGATGGTTAGATACTGGATTAAGATTCTGCATATGAATGAGAGCAGGCTACCTTTTAAATCCTACAAGATGCTTTATGATCTAGATGTCAAAGGGAAAAACAACTGGGCAACACAAATACGTACCTGTTTGTGTGAACTTGTCTTTGGGTTTGTTTGGCTCAATCAAGGAGTCGGAAATTGTAGAGAGTTTATTAACCTTTCAGGCAAAGATTGATTGACTGCTGATGGCAGCAATGGAGTGATCATATACAAAACAGTGAAAGATTTCAAATGTACAGACAATTTATAGGTTCGCATGATGTCAAACCTTATCTAAAACTTGATATGGATATACATTTGAAAAAGAATTATGGCTAAGTTTTGACTTGGTGTATCAGATATAACTCTGCCACTGCCGTCCCAAGCCCGGATGAGAAAGGAGGGGGTTGGGCGGGGGGCTAGCAACCCCCCCCCAAAAAAAAACAAAGTTTCTACAAAAAACGCCAAAAACAGACCAAGAACCCCTGCCCTGGGAGGGAAAGGGCCCGCCAAGGGGATGTATGCGCCATGTGTGAAACCGGATCAGGGAAACCACAACCCCCACCCCCCTTTTAACCCAGGCCCCATCAACTCCAACAGGAAGGGGGACCAGTATGGAGGGGAAAAAAACAACAAAAGTACAGCAGAGAAAAAAAGCACAACCTCACTTTGCTTGGCATCAGGAGACCCTTTGGACAAGCAGGACAAAGGAGACTGCTCACTGGAGAATCTGCTTTATTCTGGCCACGAAGAAGACAACCTCCACACACAAAAGGGCGTAGCGCTCATGTTTTTTTCAAGACCTGTGCAGCAAGCCCTAAAGGGATGGGAAGCACGTCAAGAATATCGGGGCATCCTTCGGGACTAAAAGAAAAAGATCAGAATAAAACATCATCCAGTGTTATGGCCCAACTAATGACGGTGATGAAGAAGCCAAAGATCAATTCTACAACAGACTGCAGAACGTCATTGCCAAGTACCCAGAAAAAGATATAAACATCCTCATGGGTGATTTCAATGCCAAGATCGGACAAGACAATACGGATGCGAGGAAGTGATGGGAAGACAGGATTAGGAGAGATGAATGAGAATGGCGAGAGATTTGCAGACTTCTGTGCTATCAACAATCTGGTAATCGGTGGCAGCATTTTCCCCCACAGAAGAGTACATAAGGCCACCTGGGTATCACCAAATCATGTGACTGAGAACCAGATCGACCATGTCTGCATGGCCAAGAAATTCAGGAGATCTCTACAGGATGTAAGGGTGAAAAGAGGACATTGCATCTGACCACCACCTTTTGGTAGCCAAGCTGAAGCTAAAGCTGAAGAAAACTGGGTGAAAGTAACAACAAAGAGGCAGAAGTACAACATCAGCCTGCTGAAAGACTCAAAGATAAATGAAGAATTCAAGCTGTCCCTCACCCAACAAGACCAAGTACACAAGAACTACTTGAAGAAGAGACTGACATCGAGAAACCAGTGGAAGAAAGTGAAAGAGACACTGACGTCAACTTGTCAGGAAGTAGTGGGCCCCAAGAGACACCAACAGAAGGAATGGATATGGCCAGTCACAATGGGCAAGATTGAAAAGAGAAAGCAGAAAAAGCAGCAGTAAACAACACCGACAAGAGCAGCAAAGGCCAAGGCACAAGCAGACTTCACAGAAGCCAACAGAGAATTCAAGAGGAGCACAAGAACAGACAAGCACAAGTACATCGACAGCCTGGCAGAGGAAGCCGAGGAAGCAGCAGCCAGTAACAACATGAAGCTGCTGTATGATACCACTAAGAAACTCTCAGGGAAGTACAGCAGGCCTGAGCGACCAGTCAAAGACAAGAAAGGAAACACCATCCTGGGAACAGAGGGGCAACTGAACAGATGGGCAGAGCACTTTGAGGAACTCCTGAACAGACCCGTCCCTTCAACCCTGCTGATAGAGACCTAGACATCAACTGTGAGCAACCAACCAGGGAGGAGATCAGGAAAGCCATCAAAATGCTGAGAAATGGCAAGGCAGCAGGACCGGACAACATCCCAGCAGAAGCACTCAAGGCAGACCGAGACACGTAAGAGCTTACCTCTCTTTGGAAAAATTTGGGAAGAGGAGAAGTACCATCAACGGAAGAGGGCTACTCATCAACTACCAAGAAAGGAGACCCATAACTTGCCAACTATAGAGGGGAAAAGCTCTGTCGGCCAGAAAAGCTTTAACAGGGCTCCTCGAGAGAATGAAAAATCAGTCGACCCTCTCCTCTGAGACACAGTCGGCTCCGCCAGAACAGATCATGCGAGATCAGATTGCCCCTTGCGCACATCCTGAGCAATCTTAGATGAACTCATCTTTAACACATCAACTTGACAGTGGGACCCGCAACACCCTCTGGAAATTGCTTCGCCACCATGGGACCTTGCCAACTAGGTCAACTTTATCAAGACTCCAGAAAGAATGACCTCCCGGTGGTCCAATGGGGGACAACCCAAAAAGCTTTGGAGGGGAAGACCGAGCGACAAGGCTGTCTCCGTCACCTTTCCTCTTCCTCCTGGCATCGATGGACCATGAAGACTTCAACGGCATACAGAAGAAATGGAATCCTGGACACGGGACCAGCTGATGATCTCGACTTGCAGACGACCTGGCCTGCTTTCCACAGCCGCCCAACAGATGCAGACAAGACTACAGAACTAGCACCACCTCATTACAAGTTGGTCTCAGATCCATGAAGCAAAACCAAGATCTCAGATCAACGCAGTGAGTGAGGACCCTTTTTTTTTTTTTTTTTTTTTCCTCCTGGGCACATCCCGGGGGAAAAGGATTTTGGGCAAAATAATTCCTGAAATAAGAGACAGCCCAAATTAAACTGTTTTCCCCGGCCCGCCTCCGAGGGGAAAACCCACTTTATTTTGTAAATTTCAAATAAGGAGATATTGGGTTACCTAACTTTTTTTGTAGCGACTTTTTGATAAGAAACATGTTTGTTGTTGTTTGGTTGTTGTTTTTTGTTTTGGTTTTTTTTTGTTTTTGTTTTGGGTTGTTTTTTTTAAAATTTTTTTTAAACCCCCAAAAAAAAACTAAGCTTTTTTGGCCCCCCATCCAGTTGGTGGTTTTTTTGTGTTTTTTGTTGGGTTGGTTTTTTTTTCTTTTTTTTCCCTCCCCCCTCTCTTTTTCCCCTTCCCCTTTCCTCCTTTTTCCCCCCTTTCTTCTCTCTCTCTCTCTCTCTGGTATTCCTGTTGGTTTTAAACATTAATAGTGTTTTTATTTTATCTCGTCCAAAAAGCTACAAATTGTTCCCATTTTAGTCAATATACCTGCCTTTTGAAAATTACTGTTTGAGTTTAAACGATTTCCCTAACTTAAATTTGTTGTACGATGCGTTTTTTGGGGGGCTTAACTGTTTTATATCAGGTCTTCGACATTTTGTAACTTAACTTGATCCCCTTTTTGATATTTAATATTTTAAAAAAGGGGTTTTTAGTGAGGTTTTTTTTTAAACAGAATTTGATATCGGTTTTTTTTAAATGTTGATGTAACCTGAAATGCCCCCCCCCCCCTCTTCTCCCCTCTCTTGCTTTTTGCTGTCTCCCCTCATTTTACTTTATCCAAACCCTAATTATAATCAGTGATCATTTTCAGTTAAGTTTGATTTATTTGAAAAATTTATTTTATTAAGTATATTCTTTTCTAAAAAGAATCATTATCTCTTGAAATTAATGCCAAGTCAGTTAGGGATTAAGTATTGTTAAATATATATTTTTAAAAAAATTTATTTGGGGTTTTTTTGTAGTAAGATTTTTTCCTTTTTTTTTTTTTGATAAACCCTAATCAGGCAAGGGGGGCCGAAAAAAAAAGTATCTATGCTTAAACGTTACCCTTGAAAAATAAAGCTTCATTTATTTTTTTTTTTTTCATTCCCCCCTTTTTTTTCCCCTCTCTCCTCTCCTGGGGGGGGGGGGGGGGGGTTTTTGGGGGAGCTGTTTGAAAGGGTTTTTTTCCCCTTTTTTTTATTGTGAACTGTATAAAATTGGGGTTTTAATTAAGATGTATCCCTAACGGGGGGGGACTGGATGTAAAAAGCCATGTTGCTTATTTTTATCCTCGAAAAAAAAGAATTTGCATTTTCATCTCTCCTCTCTCTCTCCCTCCCCTCTCTCTCCTCCCCCTCTCTCCTCTCCCTCTCTCTCCTCCTCTTCCTCTTTCATAATATATCCCTAAGGGCGGGGGTTGGATGTAAAAAAACACTGGGCTTTTTTATTACCTCGAAAAAAAAATTTGCATTGTTGTTGTCCCTTCTCTCTCTCTCTCTCTCTCTCCCCCTCTCTCTCTCCTCTCTCTCTCCTCCCCAACTACGAAATTGCTCCCCCATTTTTGGAAAATAACTAGTTTTAATGGTTTTTTGTTTCCATTTTGGGATGTAGTTAGATCAGAGGATGGGAATTTTTATCAACTGTACAGGGGTGTCTTGGGACATTTGCGCAGTATTTGCCTGTTTTATGTCCAAAATGGGCAGAGTTCAAATATCCCATGCTACCTCCCTCCTGACACGAAAAGCCAGGGGAGGGGGTCTTAGGACTGACCCCCACCCCCATCATTTTTTTTTTTGGGGGGGGGGGGCTTTTTTTGCTGGTGGGGAGTGGAACTAACCCAGACCCCCCCCCCCCCCCCCCCCCCAAACACTGGGCCCAAAGGGCCAAAGCTGAGCAAAGACTTTGACAAGGGGGGTGGGGCAAAAGTCGGGAAGCCTTTCCCCTCCAGTGCAGAGGTGGGTGCCCAACCCCCAGGGCCGACAACACAAACAGGATTCCTCCCTGCGAACTGACACTGAACACAATGCAGCAAAATAGTGAACTGGAAACCTATTGAAGTCCAGGGACAGTTTTTTAAAAAAGAGTTCAGGGGGACAAAATGTTTGGTTTTGAAAGAAGAAAGTGTGACCACAAAAAGACAGGACAACCCAAAACGAAAAATAGAACTACACAACAAATACAGAACGACAAACAAGTGGAAAGCTGAAAAGAGGGGTGACGAAGCAAAGGACATCAGGCGAACAACACATTTTCATGGCTTAGAGAAAAATCAAATGAGAGTGGTCGACTGGAGATGGCGTGAAAAACTTCTTTCTGAAAAAAGGATTCAAGGAGAAATTTGATAATGGCCGGTAACAATTCTAAAGCTAAACCCCCATTTTGCCCCGCTGTTTTTTTTCAGGGTAAAATTTGAATAATGAAGCAAAATCTTGCCCAAAGGCTCTGTACTTTTTTAGATAAGATTTTCTCAGTCTGTTTGGGAAATTTAAAGCAAATTGACCCCATATTTTAAAAATGCAAACAAGGGGGAAAAAGTAAAAAGGTTTTTTTACCACGATAAAAATGGAGAAAAGGTGACCCCAATATCTCCAAGACAGGAATAGTTGTTTGGGCCCCCCCATACAACATCGTCCCTAGACCAAATTCACAGGTAAGCTAGAAAGAAACTTCCCATTTTTTTCCTCCTTTTTTTTCCTTTTTTCTTCTCTCTCCTCTCCTCTGGATTCCCGTTTGGTTTAACATTATATGTGATTTAATTTTATCACGCCAAAAACTACAAATTTTTCTCCATCTTCAGTCAATATCCGGGCTCTTGAAAATTACTGATAGTTTAAAAAAGATTTGCCTAACTTGAATTGTGTCGGAAAAAAATGTGTTGGGGGGCTTTTAAGCTGTTTTTATCAAAGGCCTTTCCCACATTTTGTAACTTTAAATTTATCTCTTTTTTATTATATTTTTTTAAAAAAGGGGTTTTTGTGAGGATGTTTTTTCAAATTTGATACTGGTTTTTTTTGTGTTTAAAAACCTAAAAAGCCCCCCCCCCCCTCTCTCTCATCCCCTTGCTTCTTGCTGTCTCCCCTCTATTTTACTTTATCCAAATTCCCCCAAATTTTAATCAGTGTATCATTTTTTAAAATTAAAAGTTTTATTTATTTGATAATTAATTTTATTTTAACTATACTCTTTCTAAAAAGAATCATGTAAACTCTTGAAATTAATGCTCAAGTCATTTTGGGGTTATTATTGTTAAATATATATTTTAAAAAATCAGTTGGCGTTGTTTTAGTAAGATTTTTACCTTTGTTTTGTTGATAATCCCTAATCAGGGGCAAGGCCCATGAAAAAAAAGTATCTATGCTTAATCTTTACCCTTAAAAAAAAAGACATTCCCAAATTTATTCATTTTTTTCCATTTTTTCACTCTCTCCCTCTCTTTCCTTTGGGGGGGGGGGGGGGGGGGGTTGTTGGGGGGACTGTTTTTTAAAAGGGGATTTCCCCTTTTTTTTTATTGTGAACGTATAAAAATTGGTTATTTTTATTTAAATGTATCCCAACGGGCGGGACGGATGTAAAAAAGCCAGTTGCTTATTTATTATCCTCGAAATAAAGAATTTTTCATTGGGCATTTTCTCTCTCCTCTCTCTCTCCCTCCCTCTCTCCTCCCCTCCTTTTCTCCTTTTCCTCTTTCTCTCTTCTCTCTCTCTCTCTCACATATTATATCCCTAAGGGGGGGGATTGGATTAAAAAAGCACAGGGTGCTTATTTATTAAACCTCGAAATAAAGAATTTTTCATTTTTTTGATTCCTTCTCTCTCTCTCCTCTCTCCCTCTCTCTCCCTCCTCTCTCTCTTTTCTCAGACATACTGAAATTGCTCCCCTATTTTGTGAAATAAACTAGTTTTTAATGGTTTTAGTTTCTCATTGTTGGCAGTAGTTAGATCAGGGGGATGGAATTCAGTCAACTGTACAAAGGGCTGTCTGTGGGACATTTGCGGCAGTATTTTGCCTGTTTTATGTCCAAAAGGCAGAGTTCAAATATCCCATGCTACCTCCATCCTGACACTGAAAAGCCAGGGAGAGGTGTCATGTTAGGACTGACCCTCACCTAGGCCTATCTATTTTTTTTTTTGGGGGGGGGGGGACTTTTATTGCTGTGTGGTGATGTGGAGACTAACCCTAGACCCCCCCCCCCCCCCCCCCCCTAAATCTACTGGCCAAGGACCAAAGCTGAGGCAAAGAGCTTGACAAGGGTGGTGGTCAAACTGTCGAGGAAGCCTTCTCTCGCAGTGCAGAGGTGGCTGCCCCAAAACCTAGGACCGTACAACACAAACAGGATTCCTCTCCTGCAGGAACTGACACTGAACACAATGACAGACAAAATAGTGAAGCTGGAAAACCTATTGAAGTCTACAGTGGACAGTTTCAAAAAAGAGATTCAGGTGTGACAGACAGTGTTAGTGTTTTGAAAGAAGAAAGTGTGACCTACAAAGAGACATGGACAACCTCAAAACTGAAAAAATAGAACTACACAGACAAATACAGAACGACAAACAAGTGGAAAGCTGAAAAGAGGGGTGACGAAGCAAAGGACATCAGGCGAACAACACATTTTCATGGCTTAGAGAAAAATCAAATGAGAGTGGTCGACTGGAGATGGCGTGAAAAACTTCTTTCTGAAAAAAGGATTCAAGGAGAAATTTGATAATGGCCGGTAACAATTCTAAAGCTAAACCCCCATTTTGCCCCGCTGTTTTTTTTCAGGGTAAAATTTGAATAATGAAGCAAAATCTTGCCCAAAGGCTCTGTACTTTTTTAGATAAGATTTTCTCAGTCTGTTTGGGAAATTTAAAGCAAATTGACCCCATATTTTAAAAATGCAAACAAGGGGGAAAAAGTAAAAAGGTTTTTTTACCACGATAAAAATGGAGAAAAGGTGACCCCAATATCTCCAAGACAGGAATAGTTGTTTGGGCCCCCCCATACAACATCGTCCCTAGACCAAATTCACAGGTAAGCTAGAAAGAAACCTACACCAGTCATAAGTGGGCCAGAGTCAGTTACACAGGAAATCCCCTTTGTTAGAGTCCAGAGCCCCGAGGGAATAGGCTTTGGCTGTGGACTGACAGACACAACCGGCCCAAGAACAAGAAAAAGACGGTATACAAAAGGGTACTAGGCTTAGGGGTTACATTTGTCCCCCAGGGTTTTTCTGGTTTTAGGCTGCCCTCCAAAAAAAAAACCCCCGGTTTAAAAATGATTATGGGAGACTGAATAACATTAACTGGTTTCTAGTCTTATCAATATAAAAGGAAAGTGTCCCGTTTAATAAGTAGAGGCATTGATTCATAGCAATTAAAAAGAAACAAATAAAACTTTTTTTTTTTTAAATCTTGGAACATAAATGGGTTGCTTTCTAAACTCACTGCAGGATTTTAATCTTACGTGTTAGCTTTTATTTTAAGTCGAAGAAAGTTCCCGGAAAATTATCCCGCCATATATTTTTATGGCTATAAGGCCTTTTTTTAATCTGCAATTAAAATTAGTCCGGGAACAATCCAGTGGGTTAGTTTGTTTAATAAAGTAAGACACCCCTTGCGAAAATTTTGATGTTCCCTTTTTCTAACTTTGTGTATTTCTCTTTGACAAAAATTTTTTGTTACTCAAAAGGGAAAATATTTATTGGATGTTTAAAAACCCCCGAAGGTTCACCATTTTTTTAACATGTTGACAATGATAAGGAATTTCTTTTTGGAAAATATTTAGTCACTTGTGTGGCATGGGTGAAGTAGATATAAAAACTGTTGGGGGGACTTAAAAAGCAGGACATCAAACTTTTCTTCTTTTCATGTAGCAAATGACTTTAATTCAGATCCCCAAAGTAAAAAACATGTCTCCATAGAACGTAAACCCGAAGATTCGGGATCAATAATTATGGTAAAAATTTTTATTTAAAAATGTGCACGCTCTTGGGTTACAAATTTGTCATTGGGCATTCTCTCTCTCCTCTCTCTCCTCCCTCTCTTCCCCCTCTCCTCTTTTCTTCTCCTCTTCTCTCTCTTCTCTCTCTCTCTCTTACATATTATATCCCTAAGGGGGGGGATTGGATTAAAAAAGCACAGGGTGCTTATTTATTATCCTCGAAATAAAGAATTTTTCATTTTTGTTTTTTTATTCCTCTCTCTCCCCTCTCCTCTCTCCCTCCCTTCCCTCTCTCTCTCTCTCTCAGACATACTGAAAAATTTCTCCCCTATTTTTTGAAAAAACTAGTTTTAATGGTTTTTAGTTTTTCATTGTTGGATAGTTAGATCAGGGGGATGGAATTCAGGCAACTGTAAGGGCTGCGGGGACATTTGCGGCGTATTTTTCCTTTTTATTCCCCAAAGGGCAGAGTTCAAAAATCCCATGCTACCTCCATCCGACACTGAAAAGCCGGGAGAGGTGTCATGTTGGACTGACCCTCCCCCTTCATTTTTTTTTTTTGGGGGGGGGGGACTTTTATTTCTGTGTGGGGATGTGGAACTAAAACCCCAACCCCCCCCCCCCCCCCCCCCCCTAAATCTCTGGCCAAGGGCCAAAGCGGGCAAAGAGCTTTACAAGGGTGGGGGTCAAACTGTCGAGGGGAAGCCTTTTTCCGCAGTGGCAGAGGTGGGTGCCCCCACACCTAGGGCCACAACACAAACAGGATTCCTCCCTGCAGGAACTGACACTGAACACAAGACAGACAAAATAGTGAAGCGGGAAAAACCATTGAAACTACAGTGGGCTTTCAAAAAGAATTCAGGGGTTTTACGACAGTGTTATGTTTGAAAGAAGAAAGTGTGACCTACAAAGAGACATGGGCAACCTCAAAAAATGAAAAAAAGAATACCAGACAAAAACAGAACTGCAAACGAGTGGGTAAGCGGAAAAGAGGGGTGACGAAGCGAAGGCGACACGGGGGAAAAACATCTTTTCTGGCTTAGAGAAGAAATCAAATAGAGGGGCTGACTGTGGATGGCGTGAAAAACTCTTTCGAAAAAATGGATTTAAGAGTAAAGTTTTGATAAGTGGCCGGTATCAATTCTAAAGCTAAACCCCCTATTTTGCCAGATGCTGTTTTTTTCAGGATAAAATAAAAAAAGAAGGCAAAACTGCCCCGAAAGGGTCAGTACTTTTGTAGAGAAGATTTTCTCAGTCTGTTAGGGAAATTAGATGCAAATTGACCCCATATTTAAAGAGTGCTAGAACAGAGGGGAAACAAGTAAGAATGGTTTTTGACCATCTGATAATAAATGGAGAAAAGGTGACCCTCAATGATCTCCATAGACAGGAATAGTTGTTTGGCCCGCCCATACACACATCTGTCCCTAGACCAAATTCACAGGGTAAGCTAGAAAGTAAACCTACACCAGTCATAAGTGGGCCAGAGTCAGTTACACAGGAAATCCCCTTTGTTATGTAGTCCTAGAGCCTGAGGCAATAGGGCTTTGTGCTGTGGAGCTTTACAGACACACACCTGGCCTTAAGAACAAGACAAAGACAGGTATGACCAAGGTGTACTAGGCTTAGGGCTTACATCTTTTCCCCCAGGATTTTTCTGGTTGTAGGCTGCCCTCCAATAAAAAAAACCCCTGTGTTAATAAATGATTATGGCAGTACTGATGATAACATTAACTTGGTTTCTAGTCTTATCAATATAAATAGTGATAGTGTCAGTTTAAGTGAAGTAGAGGCATTGATTCATAGCAATTAAAATGAAACAAATAAAACGTTTTCTTTTTTTAAATCTTGGAACATAAATGGGTTGCTTTCTAAACTCACTGTCAGGGGTTTTAATCTTACGTGTGTAGCTTTGATTTTATATGTCGACAGAAAGTTCCTGGAAATTAAACCAGCCATATATTTTTATGGCTATAAGGCCTTTTGTAAGTCTGCAATTAAAGTTAGTCATCAGGGAGACAATCCAAATGGGTTAGTTTGTTTAATAAAGTAAAGACTAGCTACCCTTGCGAAATGTTTGGGTGTTCCTTATTCTAACATTTGTGTATTTCTCTTTGACAAATATTTGTTGTGTACTTCAAGGAATATATTATTGGTATGTTGTAACCACCTGAAGGTTCACCATTTTTTTAACATGTTGACAATGATAAGGAATTTCTTTTTGGAAAATATTTAGTCACTTGTGTGGCATGGGTGAAGTAGATATAAAAACTGTTGGGGGGACTTAAAAAGCAGGACATCAAACTTTTCTTCTTTTCATGTAGCAAATGACTTTAATTCAGATCCCCAAAGTAAAAAACATGTCTCCATAGAACGTAAACCCGAAGATTCGGGATCAATAATTATGGTAAAAATTTTTATTTAAAAATGTGCACGCTCTTGGGTTACAAATTATAAATGGGTATGCAATGTGACCAGCATTATGGGCCAATGGCCTTTTTGTGAAAAAATCTTTCGAGTTTGGGGTTTTAGCGCTCTCTCTCTTTTCTCTCTCTCCTTTTCCCCCACTTTACTCAGGCCCTATGCTGTGGGAAATCCTTCCTATTTGTTTAAAAAACATCAATCAATAACAATCACAAAACCAATTTCAAATCACTTTATACATCAACAATAAAAACCACAGTCCAAGCCTTAAAAACAAAGTTTTCAACCCCCTTACCTACTGCCCTTCCCTCTTTCCTATCTGCCCTCCCTTTCCCTTTACCGTCGCTGCAACCGTGTCCCTCTCTCTCTCTCTCCCCCCCCCCCCCCCCTTCAAATTTTCATTGTTTTTGGGAAAAAGTGGTTTACCAAAATGAAAACTTTTTTCTTTCTTTTTTTTCTTTTCTTTTAATTTTTTTTTTTATTTCACATATTCTAAGAAATAATCAAAACAAAAATATTTTTAATTTGTACGAGTATAAGAAAAAGAGTGTTACAGGATGAGTGCTTTGAGAAATTTTAATCTATTTTTTTTATTCGTTTTTTTTTTGTTTTTTTTACAAACAAAAAGCATTATTTTCACACACACACACACACACAAAAACACAAAACACACTTTTTTATGATTCTGACCCCCCCAGACTTTTCAATCAAAATTTAAAAAAGTATTTACAGATTTTTTCTTGGGCCAGCTAAACCCAAAATCCCTAAATACCGAAAAACAAGTGAAGATGTACTAGCAAAACAAAAAGACAAAAAAGAAAATAAATTCCAGCCCCTTTGATGGGAAAAGGGGAAATGAAAAGTTTTACTCCCCAAATTTTGGTGAATATTGACAAAATTTTTTCTTGGGCTACCATGTGATGGCGCAGGAAAAGGGGTTTGCTTTTCAACTACTTCAGTTTTCAAAATAAAACATTTTCTGAATAACCACTGACAGGGACAACCTAAAAAACTGAAAAAAAGAATACCAGACAAATACAGAACTGCAAACGAGGGGATAAGCGGAAAAAGAGGGCTGACGAAGCAAAAGGGCGACACGGGGGAACAACATCTTTTCTGGCTTAGAGAAGAAATCAAATAGGGGGGCTGACTGTGGATGGCGTGAAAAACTCTTTCGAAAAAATGGATTCAAGAGTAAAGTTTTGATAAGTGGCCGGTATCAATTCTAAAGCAAACCTCCTATTTTCCCAGATGCTGTTTTATCAGGAAAAAAATTTAAAAAAAGAAGGCAAAACTCCCTAAAAGGGCTCAGTACTTTTGTAGAGAAGATTTTCTCAGTCTGTTGGGGAAAATTAATGAAAATTGACCCCATATTTAAAGAGTGCAAAAAGAGGGAAACAATAAGAAGGGTTTTTTGACCATCTATAAAAAGGAGAAAAGGGACCCTAAATGATCTCCATAGACAGGAATATTTTTTGGCCCCGCCCATACACACATCTGTCCCTAGACCAAATTCACAGGGTAACTAAAAATAAACCTACACCAGTCAAAGGGGGCCAGAGCAACCAGGAAACCCCCTTTTTAAGCCAGACCTGGGGCAATACTTTGGCTGGGGATTTACAGACACACACCTGGCCTTAAGAAAAAGACAAAGCAGGTTGACCAAGGTGTACTAGGTTTAGGGCTTACATCTGTCCCCCGGGATTTTTCTGGTTGGGGCTGCCCTCCAAAAAAAAAACCCCTGTTTTTAAAAATGATTATGATACTGATGATAACATTACTTGGTTTCTACTATCAATATAAATATGATAGGTCAGTTTAGGAGAGGGGCATTGATTCATAGCAATTAAAATAAAACAAAAAAAACGTTTTTTTTTTTTAAATCTTGGAACATAAATGGTTGCTTTCTAAACTCACGCGGGGATTTTAATACTTACGTGTGTAGCTTTGATTTTATATGTCGACAAAAGTTCCTGGAAATTACCGCCATATTTTTTTTATGGCTAAAAGGGCCTTTTTAAGTCTGAATTAAAGTTATCATCAGGGGAGAAAAACCAGTGGTTATTTTTTTTAATAAAGAGACTACTACCCTTGCAAATGTTTGGATGTTCCTTTCTAAATTTTTGTTTTTTCTCTTGACAAATATTTTTGTGTACTTTAAGGAATATATTTTGGTATGTTTTTATATACCACCTGAAGGTTTTACCATTTTTTTAACAGTTTGCAATGATAATGGAATTCAAAACTGGAAGAATATTATCACTTGTGGGGTGCCCTGGGTAATGATAAATACTGTGTGGAAATTAAACGCAGGACTCAAAATTTTTTTTCTTATCATGTAGCAAATGACTTTTAATTTAGATCCCCCAAAATAAAAGCATGTCTCTCGATAACGAATTCTGAAGATTCGGTACAATAAATTTGGTAAAAATTATTTTAAAATTGCACTGCTCTTGGGTTACAAATTATAAATGGGGTTTTGCAATGGGGACCACATGAGGGGCCCTGGCCTTTTTGTGAAAAAAACTTTCGAGTTGGGGTTGAGCGCCTCTCTCTCCTCCTCTCTCTTTCCTCTTTACTCAGGCCCCCTCTGGGAACTCCCTTCCTGATTTAGTTAAACAACTCAACAATAACAATCACAAAACTCAATTTCAACTCACTTTTTACACAAAAATACCCAAAACCCCGTCCAAAGCCTTAAAAACAAAGTTTCATATCCTCCCTTACCTATCTGCCCTTTCCATTTTACCTATCTGCCCTGCCCTTTTCCCTTCACCTGCCCTGTCTGCAGACCGTTGTCCTCTCTCTCTCTCCCTCCCCCCCCCCCCCCCCCTTCAAATTTTCATTGTTGTTGAATAAGTGAGTTACCAAAGTGAAAACTTTTTTCTTTCTTCTTTCTTCTTCTTTTAATTTTTTTTTCATTACACTATAGTTCTAAGAAATATATCAAACAAATATGTGTTAATTTGTACGAGAAATAATGAAAAAGAGTGTTGACAGTGATGATGTGCTGTTGAGAATTATAATCATATTTTTTTCTATGTCGTTTTTGTTTTGTTTGTTTACAAACAAAAAGCATATATTTCACACACACACACACACAAAACACACACCCACACTTTGTATGATTCTGACCCCCACAGATTTACAATCAAACTTCAAAACAGTATTGACAGATTGGTTACTTGGACTCAGCTAAACCATATGTCCCTAAATACACGAAAAACAAGTGATGTATGTACAAACCCAAGACAAAAGAGACAAAAAATGAAAAATAAATTCCAGCCTCTGTTGATAGTAAAAGGGTAAATGAAGAAGTTGACTCCCACAGAATTCTGGGTTTCAATTATTGACAAAATTTTTACTTGGACTGACCAAAGTGATGGCGCTAGGAAACGTCCCCGCTTTCAAGCTACTTCAGTTATCAAAAATAAAACATTTTCTGAATAACCACTCTCGCAAACTCTTTTTTTGCGGCCATATTTTGCCTATAGTTGACTATGCTTCATCTCTTTTGGGACAGCTGCAGTGATACAAATTTAAAAAATAGATTCCTCGACTATATAAAAGAGCACTGAAACTTGTTCTACTAAAATCAAGCTCCCTAACCATCAACGATTATAAGCAAACAAATATCCTAACCTTCAAAAACAGACTTTATTTAAATAAAGCTCTATTTGTCCAAAAGTTTTCAACGGAAATGCCCCTCCAAAGATCATCAAAGCTTCAAAATCAATAAACACAGACATAATCACCCACTAACATTTCCGAGAACAAGAAAAAATCTTTACAAAACAAGCTTCTTGAACTCAGGTAGTGATTTATGGAACAAGCTCCCAAAACGCTTAAAATGTATCAAAAACAAATCAGTTTTAAGACCAGCAAAAAGCCCTCAATGCAAAATGCCTAGAAATTGACTAAAAAGGCAAAAACAACCATGACTAATAAGCAAAATTAAAACCCTACTTACATTACACACTTACCCGCATTCCTTTTAAAAAATTCAAAAAAAATCAAGTAGTCTTACTGGACAGAAATTTTACAGTCACTGCTTTATTTGGGGCTCTCTCTCCTCCCCTCTACTCCTCTCTCCCCTCTCCCTCTCTCCTCTCTCACTTCTCTCTCTCTCTC
>CM054137.1:8185676-8209160 GCA_028751875.1 Rapana venosa
GCCAAAGATCAATTTTTAACAGACGCAGAACGTCATTGCCAAGTACCCAGAAAAAGATATAAACACCTCATGGGTGATTTCAATGCCAAGATCGGACAAGACAATACGGATGCGAGAAGTGATGGAAGACAGGATTAGGAGAGATGAATGAGAATGGCGAGAGATTTGCAGACTTCTGTGCTATCAACAATCTGGTAATCGGTGGCAGCATTTTCCCCCACAGAAGAGTACATAAGGCCACCTGGGTATCACCAAATCATGTGACTGAGAACCAGATCGACCATGTCTGCATGGCCAAGAAATTCAGGAGATCTCTACAGGATGTAAGGGTGAAAAGAGGACATTGCATCTGACCACCACCTTTTGGTAGCCAAGCTGAAGCTAAAGCTGAAGAAGAACTGGATGAAAGTAACAACAAAGAGGCAGAAGTACAACATCAGCCTGCTGAAAGACTCAAAGATAAATGAAGAATTCAAGCTGTCCCTCACCAACAAGTACCAAGTACTACAAGAACTACTTGAAGAAGAGACTGACAACGAGAGCCAGTGGAAGAAAGGAAAGAGACACTGACGTCAACTTGTCAGGAAGTAGTGGCCCCAAGAGACACCAACAGAAGGAATGGATATGCAGTCACAATGGGCAAGATTGAAAGAGAAAGCAGAAGAAAGCAGCAGTAAACAACAGCCGGACAAGAGCAGCAAAGGCAAGGCACAAGCAGACTTCACAGAAGCCAACAGAGAATTCAAGAGGAGCGCAAGAACAGACAAGCACAAGTACATCGACCAGCCTGGCAGAGGAAGTCGAGGAAGCAGCAGCCAGTAACAACATGAAGCTGCTGTATATACCACTAAGAAACTCTCAGGAAGTACAGCAGGC
Source organism: Rapana venosa (assembly GCA_028751875.1). Classification (NCBI taxonomy): domain Eukaryota; kingdom Metazoa; phylum Mollusca; class Gastropoda; order Neogastropoda; family Muricidae; genus Rapana; species Rapana venosa. Next base: position 8,186,553 of record CM054137.1, read on the forward strand.
CTGAGCGACCAGTCAAAGACAAGAAAGGAACACCATCCTGGGACAGAGGGCAACTGAACAGATGGGCAAAGCACTTTGAGGAACTCCTGAACAGACCCGTCCCTTCAAACCCCCCTAGACATCAACCCTGCTGATAGAGACCAGACATCAACGTGAGCAACCAACCAGGAGGAGATCAGGAAAGCCATCAAAATGCTGAGAAATGGCAAGCAGCAGGACCGGACAACATCCCAGCAGAAGCACTCAAGGCAGACCTGGAGACCACGGTAGAGATGCTGTACCTCTCCTTTGGGAAATTTGGGAAGAGGAGGAAGTACCATCAGACTGGAAGGAGGGCTACCTCATCAAGCTACCCAAGAAAGGAGACCTCAGTAACTGTGCCAACTATAGAGGGATAATGCTTCTGTCGGTGCCAGGAAAAGTCTTTAACAGGATCCTCCTCGAGAGAATGAAAAATGCAGTCGACCCTCTCCTCTGAGACCAGCAGGTCGGCTTCCGCCAGAACAGATCATGCGTAGATCAGATTGCCACCTTGCGCATCATCCTTGAGCAATCTTTAGAGTGGAACTCATCTTTACACATCAACTTTGACAGTGTGGACCGCAACACCCTCTGGAAATTGCTTCGCCACCATGGAGTGCCAACCAAACTGGTCAACTTGATCAAGAACTCCTATGAAAGAATGACCTCCCGGGTGGTCCATGGAGGACAACTCACAAACAGCTTGGAGGTGAAGACCGGAATCAGACAAGGCTGTCTCCTGTCACCTTTCCTCTTCCTCCTGGCGATCGATTGGACCATGAAGACTCAACGGCATACAGAAGAAATGGAATCCAGTGGACCCCTGTGGACCAGCCCGGATGATCTCGACTTTGCGACGACCTGGCCCTGCTTTCCACAGCCGCCAACAGATGCAGGACAAGACTACAAACTAGCAGCCACCTCATTACAAGTTGGTCTCAAGATCCATGAAAGAAAAAAACCAAGATTTCAAGATAACGCAGTGAGTGAGGCCCCCGTCACACAAAGGGGAAAGGAGCTGAAGAAGTAGACATTCACATACCGGGTACTCTTTAACAGCAGGGGGAACAGACGCGACTCGGCAAGAACTGGAAAGGGGGGAGGGCAGCTACTTGCACTGAAGAACTCTAGAGCCCCAAAGGGGGTTCCCGCCCGCAAAAAGATCAGGTTTCAACTCCAACGTCAAGTCATCCTACTATAGGAGCGGGACAGGGGGGACAACAAAGACTCCCCAAAAGAAAGTGGACCTTCATCAACAGCGCCTGGACGAATCCTCCGATCCCTGGCCCCACCCAAAACGAAGACCTGTGGCAACGTCCCAAACCAGCTCCCAACCGAAAATGAAATGGGAAAACAGGAGGGGGATGGAGGGCACACTCTGAGAAAGCCAGCCAGCAACATCAAAAGGGCAGGCACTATCTGGAACCCCCGGGGGAAAAGAAAAGGGGAAGGCCAAGAAACCCCGGGCGATTCCTTGGGGCAAAAAACCAGAAAATGGGTATACCAGAAAGCTGGAGAAATAGCCCGGACAGAGGACTCTGGGGGACTTTTTCCGGGCCTATCCTCAGGGGAGTGAGGGGCCTAAGTAAAAAAGTAAATATATATGTTATAAATTAGATAAGAGACAGATATTGACGACCCCAGGGGGGCTATCCCATTATTTGCAAGCACTGGAGGATGAATACATTTTTTGTTGTGCTGTCCAGTATTAGAGGTTTAGGGAAATTACATCCCTGTTAATATAGCAAAAAGCCTAATTATTTAAAAAGTTTTTCTCCCGCATCAATCATCCTGAGTTGGCCAGATCACTTTTTTATTTTGTAAAGCTTTTAGAATAAGAGAATTTGTTACCTAAGTCATATTTTTTACTGATTTTGTTAAAACATGTTGTTTTTTTGTTTTTGTTGTTGTTTTGTGTTTTGTTTTTTTTGTTTTTTTTTTGTTTGTTTTTTTTTTTTTACTATTGCTTTTTACCCCCACCAAAAAAACTAAAACATTTGGCAAACCCCTTTTATGTATGGGGGAAGGCCTTTTGTGAATAAATCATTGGTTGGGGGTTTTTGAGCCTCTCCTCCTCTTTCCGTTTTTTGTTTTTTTTTTTATTTATTTTTTTTATCTCTCCCAAAAAATTATTTTCTCCCCCTCTTCTCTTCCTTCCCTTTATTTTGTCTTTTTTTAAAAAGCTCTTTTTTGTACACTGTTTTGGGGGTTTCTATTAAGGTTTTTTTTTATATCATCTTCAAACTTTTGTAACTTCTTCTTAACCTTTTCTCTTTTTAAAATTTATTTTTTTTTAAAAAATGTTTTAAAAAAAAAGGAAGGTTTTTACAAAATTTTTCTTTTTTTTAGTGTTAAAACCCTACAGGCCCCCCCCCCCCCCCTTCCCCTTTTTGTTCTTCGTCCCCTCTTTTTATTTTTAAAATTTAATTTTTTAAATTTTTAACAGTTTTTCTGTAATTTGATTTATTTGAAATTTTTTTTTTTTTCGTTTCTCTTTTTTTTAAAAAAATTTATTTTAAAAAATGTCAAATTTTAGGGAAATTTTATTTTAAATTATATTTTTAAAAATTATTTTCTTTTTAAAGATTTTATTTTTTGTTTTGTAAATCCCTTTTAAAAGGGAAAAAAAAGGGGCCCCAATGAAAAAAAAAAAAAAGGGATGGTTTTGCTTTTTTTGTTACCCTTGAAAAATTAAAATTCCTTTTTCCATTCTTTTTTCCCCTCTCCTCCTCGGGGGCCCCCCCCGGGGGGGGGGGGGGGGGGGGGGGGGGGTTTTTTTGGGGGGCTGTTTTTTAAAAGGGTTATTTTTCCCCTTTTTTTTATTGGGGCGTATTAAAATTTTTGGGTATTTTAAATTTTAAAATGTATCCCAACGGGGGGGGACTGGATGTAAAAAGCCCATGTGTGCTTATTCATTATCTCGAAATAAAAGAATTTGTCATTGTCATTCTCTCTCTCTCTCTCTCTCTCTCTCTCTCTCTCTCTCTCTCTCTCTCTCTCTCTCTCTCTCTCTCTCTCTCATCTCTTATCATTTATATCCCTAAGGGCGGGGATTGGATGTAAAAAAAAAGCACATGGGTGCTTTTTATTATCCTCGAAATAAAGAATTTGTCATTGTTGTTGTCATTCTCTCTCTCTCTCTCTTCTCTCTCTCTCTCTCTCTCTCTCTCTCTCTCTCTCTCAGACATACTGAAATTGCTCCCCTATTTTTGTGAAATAGTAACTAGTTTTAAGTGGTTTTAGTTTCTCATTGTTGGCATGTAGTTAGATCAGGAGGATGGGAATTTCAGTGCAACTGTACAGGGCTGTCTGTGGGACATTTGCGGCAGTATTTGCCTGTTTTATGTCCAAATGGGCAGAGTTCAAATATCCCATGCTACCTCCATCCTGACACTGAAAAGCCAGGGGAGAGGGTGTCATGTTAGGACTGACCCTCACCTAGGCCTATCTATTTTTTTTTTTGGGGGGGGGGGGACTTTTATTGCTGTGTGGTGATGTGGAGACTAACCCTAGACCCCCCCCCCCCCCCCCCCCCCTCCCCCCCCCCCCCCCCCCACCCCCCCCTAAATCTACTGGCCAAGGACCAAAGCTGAGGCAAAGAGCTTGACAAGGGGTGGTGGTCAAACTGTCGAGGGAAGCCTTCTCGCAGTGCAGAGGTGGCTGCCAACACACCTAGGACCGTACAACACAAACAGGATTCCTCTCCTGCAGGAACTGACACTGAACACAATGACAGACAAAATAGTGAAGCTGGAAAACCTATTGAAGTCTACAGTGGACAGTTTCAAAAAAGAGATTCAGGTGTTGACAGACAGTGTTAGTGTTTTGAAAGAAGAAATGTGTGACCTACAAAGAGACATGGACAACCTCAAAACTGAAAAAATAGAACTACGACAGACAAATACAGAACTGACAAACAGAGTGGATAAGCTGGAAAAGAGGGCTGACGAAGCAGAAGGACGATCACGGCGGAACAACATCATTGTTCATGGCTTAGAGAAGAAATCAAATGAGAGTGGTGCTGACTGTGAGATGGCTGTGAAAAATCTTCTTTCTGAAAAAATGGATGTCAAGGATGTAAAGTTTGATAGAGTGGCCGGTATCAATTCTAAAGCTAACTCTCCTATTATTGCCAGATGCTGTTTTTATCAGGATAAAATTAGAATAATGAAGGCAAAATCTTGCCTGAAAGGCTCTAGTACTTTTGTAGATGAAGATTTTTCTCAGTCTGTTAGGGAAATTAGATGCAAATTGACCCCATATTTAAAGAGTGCTAGAACAGAGGGGAAACAAGTAAGAATGGTTTTTGACCATCTGATAATAAATGGAGAAAAGGTGACCCTCAATGATCTCCATAGACAGGAATAGTTGTTTGGCCCGCCCATACACACATCTGTCCCTAGACCAAATTCACAGGGTAAGCTAGAAAGTAAACCTACACCAGTCATAAGTGGGCCAGAGTCAGTTACACAGGAAATCCCCTTTGTTATGTAGTCCTAGAGCCTGAGGCAATAGGCTTTGTGCTGTGGAGCTGACAGACACACACCTGGCCTTAAGAAGCAAGACAAAGACAGGTATGACCAAGGTGTACTAGGCTTAGGGCTTACATCTGTCCCCCAGGATTTTTCTGGTTGTAGGCTGCCCTCCAATAAAAAAACCCCTGTGTTAATAAATGATTATGGCAGTACTGATGATAACATTAACTTGGTTTCTAGTCTTATCAATATAAATAGTGATAGTGTCAGTTTAGATGAAGTAGAGGCATTGATTCATAGCAATTAAAATGAAACAAATAAAACGTTTTCTTTTTTAAAATCTTGGAACATAAATGGGTTGCTTTCTAAACTCACTGTCAGGGATTTTATATCTTACGTGTGTAGCTTTGATTTTATATGTCTGACAGAAAGTTCCTGGAAATTATCCAGCCATATATTTTTAGTGGCTATAAGGCCTTTTGTAAGTCTGCAATTAAAGTTAGTCATCAGGGGAGACAATCCAGTGGGTTAGTTTGTTTAATAAAGTATGAGCTAGCTACCCTTGCGAAATGTTTGGATGTTCCTTATTCTAACATTTGTGTATTTCTCTTTGACAAATATTTGTTGTGTACTTCAAGGAATATATTATTGGTATGTGTGTATATACCACCTGAAGGTTCACCATTTTATAACATGTTTGACAATGATAATGGAATTGCTATGCTGGAAGAATATTTAGTCACTTGTGTGGTGTCATTAGATGAAGTAGATATAATACTGTGTGGAGACTTAAACAGCAGGACATCAAACTTTTCTTCTTATCATGTAGCAAATGACTTTAATTCAGATCCCCAAAGTAAAAGCATGTCTCTCAGTAGTAAGCGTAATTCTGAAGATTCTGGTATCAATAATTATGGTAAATTATTATTAAATATGTGCACTGCTCTTGGGTTACAATTTAAATGGTGTATGCAATGGTGACCAGCATGTATGGGCCAATGGCCTTTTTGTGAATAAATCTTTCGAGTTGGAGTTGAGCGCTCTCTCTCTCTCTCTCTCTCTCTCTCTCTCTCTCTCTCTCTCTCTTGTCTACTTTACTCAGGCCCTATGCTGTGGAACTCCCTTCCTGATTCAGTTAAACAACATCAATCAATAACAATCTACAAAACTCAATTATCAACTCACTTGATACATCAACAATAACAAACCACAGTCCATAGCCTTAAAAACAAGCTGCATATCCTCCCTTACCTATCTGCCCTTTCCATCTTACCTATCTGCCCTGCCCTTTCCTTCAACCTGTCTGTCTGCCTCCCTCTCGTCTCTCCTCTCTCACTCTCTCCCCCCCCCCCCCTTTCAAATTTTCATTGTTGTTGAATAAGTGAGTTTACCAAAGTGAAACTTTTTTCTTTCTTTCTTTCTTCTTCTTTTAATTTTTTTTTTCATTACACTATAGTTTCTAAGAAATATATCATAACAATAATATGTGTTAATTTGTACGAGTATATGAAAAAGAGTGTTGACAGTGATGATGTCTGTTGAGAATTATAATCAGTATTTTTTTTATGTCGTTTTTGTTTATGTTTGTTTACAAAACAAAAAGCATTAATATATTTCACACACACACACACCACACACACACACACACTTGTAGTGATTCTGACCCCCACAGACTTACAATCAAACTTCAAAACAGTATTGACAGATTGGTTACTTGGACTCAGCTAAACCATATGTCCCTAAATACACGAAAAACTAAGTGTATGTATGTACTAGCAAGGCAAAAGAGACAAAAAATGAAAGATAAATTCCAGCCTCTGTTGATAGGTAAAAGGGTAAATGAAGAAGTTGACTCCCACAGAATTCTGGGTGTAATTATTGACAAAATTTTTACTTGGACTGACCATGTGATGGCGCTAGGAAAACGTCTCGCTTACAAGCTACTTCAGTTATCAAAAATAAAACATTTTCTGAATAACCACTCTCGCAAACTCTTTTTTTGCGGCCATATTTTGCCTATAGTTGACTATGCTTCATCTCTTTTGGGACAGCTGCAGTGATACAAATTTAAAAAATAGATTCCCTCGACTATATAAAAGAGCACTGAAACTTTTTTCTACTAAAATCAAGCTCCCTAACCATCAACGATATAAGCAAACAAATATCCTAACCTTCAAAAACAGACTTTATTTAAATAAAGCTCTATTTGTCCTAAAGTTGTCAACGGAAATGCCCCTCCAAAGATCATCAATAGCTTCAAAATCAATAAACACAGACATAATCATCTACTAACATTTCCGAGAACAAGAAATCTTTACAAAACAAGCTTCTTGAACTCAGGTAGTGATTTATGGAACAAGCTCCCAAAACGCTTAAAATGTATCAAAAACACAAATCAGTTCAAGACACAGCTAAAAAGCCATCTAATGCATAAATGCCTAGAAATTGACTAATAAGGCAAATCAACCATGACTAATACAGCAAAATTAACCATACTTACATTTATCAGCACTTACAGCATTCCTTTAAAAAATTCAAAAAAAATTCAAGTATGTCTTACTGTGACTAGAAATTCTTACAGTACTTTCTGTATGTGGGCCTCTCTCTCTCTCCTCTCCAAAATCTTTTTCTCCTCTTCTCTCTCTCTTCTCTCTCTCTCTCTTGTGTTCTTCCCTCTCTGTCTCTCTCTCTCTCTCACCACTGGAGAGACGACGTGAGGGACGAGAACTGAACGGGTTTTGCGTTAGTAAACTGCTGCAAATTTTTGCATTTTAGCTTCAAATGTCAGTTACTGGCCTTCCAGCTACTGTAATTAAAACTTTAAAAGCCCCTGATCGCAATCGTTCGAGTTGGAAAGTCCGGGGGGAGAAGCGGCAGTGTGTGTTCGTTTTTGCGAATGAAGCCATGACAAGCCAGTGTCAACAGAATGGCGGCCCGTGCTGAACCGTAACTCCGTTTCAGTACAAACGCAAGAAACCCCCTTTTCAAAGACTTTGCGATGTTCAAAAAAGTAGACAACACCAAGAAAGACAGGCAATCGCCAATGTGACAATAACGTGTTTTGGGAAGAGCGGTTTGGGGTTAATTGACTCCCTGCTCGGTGGAAACAAAAAGGAAAACAAACCCCTGTGTACACAAAATATGTGTCGCAGTAAATGAAGCCTCACCACACCGATTCTTTGATCTACTGTGTGATCCGCAAAAAACAGCAAGATCGGTGTGTTTCTGGGCGCCTGATGTGCAGGAAGATGACAGTTGGCGCCAGTGGATGACCTGAATGATATGGGATTGGAAACAGTATGTGTCTACTCTAACTGACAAAACGTGTACAGCGTCGATTAAAGGGCGCAAAAGAAAAACCCCGGTTTCGAAGGGGGTGGGACTATTGGTTGATCAAAACTTGTATGTGTGAATCAGATGACTATCCCGGAAAACTTTGAATGGAGATCCCCGGGGAGGAAACTAAATGTGTGTTCTGGTACATCAAACAAGAAAGAAAAACAGTTGCCAGAAGAACGGTCAGGCTGCCGACTTCGTAAAAGGGGAAAAAGTGTACTAACCCAAAACACAGAGAGGGGCGTGGGCAGTGTGAGAGGAGTTAATCATTTTGGGGCCTGATCCCGGTCTTCTTTGGGGGGACTTTCCCGGCTGAGATGGGGAAAGGGAAAAGGGGTTTGAAAAAGAGACATTTAAAACAACAAAAAGTATTTAAACTTTATGTACATACACCCGCCATGGTTTCCATGCATTGTAAACGCGTCGCGTTCGATACGTTGTTACCGCGCCGCAAACATAACTTGATTTCTAAATAGCAATAAAATTTTGTCAATTTTTCAATTTTAAAAGTTCACCACGCCCGGCACATCTTTCCCCATAAGGTCACCGCAGCAGCCCCCTCCCCGCCAGACCCGTGTCTTGCCAGTACACAACATTGCCTGTCACCCCATCCCCAAAGGCAGTCTTTCTGTCACCATTTTGCCGGGAGAAAAAACAGTATCTGTGCCACTCTAACCCTATCCCCCTTCCCCTCAACTCCAAGCCTCCTCCTCTTTTCCTATGCACCATCCCCACTGACCCATCTCCACAAAAACCCAACCTCCTTTTCCCTCCGTGACTAAATGATATGCCATCCCCCCCCCAAAATCCCACCCCCTACAATGACCCCCTCCCCAAGGAACCCCCTGATCCCTTCCTTCCCCCTCTATTTACCACCCCCCATCCACCAGCCCAAAGCCACCCCCCCTTCCCCCCGACCCACCCTTTTCATTCTCCTCGACCCCTCCCTTGCCTTACAACCAAGTCAACAAATCCCACCTACACAAAACTTCCACCCCAATCCTACGCTTAGCACAGTACTGCTTACACATCCCCAAATGCCAACTGTCCACCCATCTCCACCATAAATGCCCTCAAAGCACAAGTTGACACCTACGACAGAAACAAACACTTGACAAACAATAAGAAAACACCAACGCAGAAAAACGCACAGTCCAAAAAAAAACCATATGAAAGCCATAGAACAAGCATGAATCGCCCATTGCTGCCCTTACTCACAAAACACCAACAAAGACAAGGGCGAAAAAAACCCAAAACCGTCTGCTTTCAACGATGGAAAAAACCACATGAAAAAAAAATCACTGCTTTAAAAAACCCCTACCTCACTGATATTTTACTCGACATCCCACTCCAACAATCATTCGTCCCTCCATTCCAAAGATTCCCACCAAAATCTAAAAACCACCTCCAAATTTCCCTCTAAGGGCTCCTTTTCTGCTTTTCTGACCCCCTTTTTAAAAAAAAGAAATCATTTTCCCCAAACCCCCCCAAAATAAATTTTTTTACTCCTCCACCCCAAACCAAAATCCCAACCCCAAACACCCCCCCCCTCCCTCCCCCCTTTTTTTCCCAAAAACGCAAACTGACAAGAAATTAGCTCCCAGGCCTATCAACTCCAAAAAACCCCCCCCCCCCCCCCCCCCCCTTCCCCAAACCCCCCTTTAAAGGGACTTTTAAAAAGTTGTCACCACTCCAGCCGAAGTTACGACCGTCTTAAGTGCAGTGGAAACATAAGTTCCCCCCCCAACAAAACTTTCATACCAAGCCGACAGTCCCCAAAACCCTTGAAGTGGGTTTCAACACTCCCCCCCTTTAACACACATCCACAAATCATTTTCCAGTTGGGATCAACGCGCCACAAAGTGGGGCCCGTTATTGCACACAGGCAATGGTGGTCAGAGGACTATGCCCCGGCTTTTTTCCCCCCCCCACAAAAAGCCTCGCAATCATCCCCCCCTTTCCCCTGACACCATACCACCATTTTGGAGGGAGTCCAACCCAACCCTCCAAGGTCTGTCTCGAGAGGGGGGATTTACATGATCACACCCCCTTTTTCAGACTGAAAGGGGGCACCCAGGAAAGCCCTCTATAAATACAGGACCCTTTTTCCCCCCAAGTGTCCATGGGATAGCAGCCATGATGTACAACCTGCCCCCTCAGAACCTCACCCCACACTTCAACCAAAAAAAGCCAATGCAAAGGGCTCAGCCAAAAAAGCCACCCCCACCAAAAAAATTAAATGCCCCGAACCCCCCACACACACAAAACCCCCTCCCCCCCACTCATTTTTTCCTCCCCCCCATCTCTCTCTCTTACTTCAAGTATTTATGTTTTATTTTTTATAAGTGATTTTTTTTCCTTATTGTAAAGTGTTTTGTATTTTGGGCTTTTTTTCTTTTTTCATAACATTCAAATTTTTACGGGATATTCGAAAAAAATTTGATGGTGACCTGTGCTTCTTGAAATTTATATTATATTATCCCTTTAAAACCACAACACACAACCCTCCTCTCTCTCCTCTCCTCCCCTTTTCTTCTCCTTCCTCTTTCTTCTTTTTTTTTTTTTTCTCATGGTATTCCTTTGCTCTTTCCCCAAATCCCTAGTTTCTTTTAAAGAATTTTTTTTTTTTGTTTTTTTTTTTTTGGTTTTATGGTTTTTTGCCTTTGATTTTTTTGGGTGGTGGTGGTTTTTTTTTTACAACTTTTAACGTAAACCCCCGGGATTTTTTTGGTTTGGTGGGTTTTTGTTTTTGTTGTTGTTTTTGTTTTTGGCATTTTGTTTTTTGTTGTTTTCTGTTGTTTGTTTTTTTTGGTTTGGGGTTTTTTTTTTTGGTTTTGTTTTGTTTTTTTTTTAAACAACAGTTTTGACCAGTGCTACAGGTCTCAGCTTTGTTATGACAGTCCCCATGCAGTGAAGTGTGCAACACTGTGCATCGAACTTGGAACTATTCGCTGTGTGGCACTGTTCTGTGACTGCTGAGTGACATTGTTCAGTCACTGCTGAGTGACATTATTCAGTGAGGGAATGAGCTGTGTAGCAAATCCCTGGACTAATTGCTGAGTGGCCTTTTTTTTCAGTGATAAACAAACTGTGCAGTGAAGTGTGCAACACGGTGCATCGAACTAGGGACTATTGGCTGTGTGGCATTGTTCAGTGACTGCTGAGTGACATTATTCAGTTACTGCTGAGTGACATTATTCAGTGAGGGAATGAGCTGTGCAGCAAATCCCTGGACTACTTGCTGAGTGGCCTTTTTCAGTGATAAACAAACTGTGCTGTGCTTCCAGTTCCCTACCACACACCCCCTACTATTTGCTGAGTGACCTTTTCAGTGACAAGTGCTGACCATCTCTCAGGACACACCTCAGTGCTCATCAGGTTGCTTCAAGGAGAGTGGCACTTGTAATTTGGTGTGGCCTTGGGAGACTCTTCACTGGGAGAGACTAACTGTGACCAGGCTGTAATTGAAGCAGGGCACCCTTGTGTTGACACTTGCAGGGTTGATAGTGAAGTTACCTGAGCTTGTTGTCACTGTTGTGATGCTATAACAGTGAGGATTTCAGATTTCAGTACCTTATTGTCGGTTTGAGTGGTTATTTTGTTTTCACCTCACTCAATTCTGTTTCCTTGTTTTGTTATACTTATTTTCCTCCTCCACCACCACCCTATCATTTTCCCCCCTTTAGGTGTTGAGTTCTCCAACTACAAATCTATTTTCTATTTTCCTTACTGCCAGTTGTTCCTTTCTTGTTTGTCTTCCTTCACACATACCCCTTTCCCCTCACAAACCAAACAAGACAGATGCATACCAACCACAATAAGTGGCCCTCTAAGGATGGCCTTCGTATTTGCCACCTAAATAAAAACCCATGCATTTAATAAAATCGAAGAAATCTCAACTCTTATCACTAACAAAGGCAATCCTTTTCCCATACTAGGGCTATCTGAGTCGAGACTTTCAGACCAAAATATTGACACGATATTATATTCCAGGATATAAAACCCTGCGAAAAAGATAAAACAAAACCCCAAAGAAACAGGAATCCTAATCTATTTAGTGAGTCCATAACCTTCAAGCGTCTTCTCCATTTAGATCATTATGGTGTAGAATCCATATGATTGAGATTTCTATAAAAGGTCCCCAAACCCTATTGTAATTGGGATTGCTATAGGAATCCAACAGAAAGAAAAAACGGACTGACAAATTTGACCCATGATGAATACAGTCCTATTAGAATCAATGAAATAATCTTATTAGGAGACTTTAATATCGATCTAACAAAAGTAAATAATCAATGGACCCAATTAATAAATTCATAAAACCTCCCCAACCTAATTAATTCACCCATGAGAGTCCACCAAACTCAAGCACAATAATTGACCATATCTATATATCTAACCCCAACAACATTGTCGAAACTTGTATCCCAGTCTATCACTGCAGCGATCACTACCCAGTCTGTATCACATGGTCAAAAAAACGAACAAAAATCCCCAAACCTGGCCACAAAACTATAACATATTGTTCCTTTGCTAAATTTGATGAGAATCTTTTCTTATCAGATTTAAGTAACTCCATTCTTTTGGAAACATTCAACATTACTGATCCAGACTTAGCCATAGAATTTTGGATAAACACTTTTACAGCTATTTACAACAAACATGCCCCACTAAAAATCATTAGGATCAAATATATCCCCAAACCACCTTGGATCACTAAGGAACTAGAAGAAGCATGCTATCTTAGAGACCTTTTAAAAGAACATAAATATCATGAAGAGTCAAAAAAATTAGAAAATGCCATAAACTCACAAAAACGGCGAGAAAAAAATAAATATTTCCAAGACTTAGTATCTACCAAACAAAACTCAAAGACTGTATGGCAAGCCATAAATCAAATAACTAACAAACAAGCATCTTCCAAAACAAATGTAATCAAAGACTTTAAACTGCTGAACAACTTACAATCATTTCATTAATGTCTTACTAACATATTAAAAATGATAAATCAAAGTCCAATAAACTCAATAAACTAAAACAATACTTGAAAGGAAAGCATACTCCTTCAAAACTTCACATTCCATTTATGTCTGTTCTTGAGGTCTATGGTTATCTAACTCACCTCAAACAATCAAGAACGCATGGTTCTTGATGGAATAGACAGCAGAATATTGAAGCTATCAGCTCCAGTTATCACAGACACACTAACATATATATTTAACCTTTGTCTTGAAAAAAACCATTTCCCCAATGTCTTCAAAACAGCTAAAGTAATCCCCATCTACAAGTCTGGTGACACTTCAGACCCCTCTAACTATAGACCAATTTCCATCATATCCATCCTTTCCAAACCTTTGGAACAACATATAAACAAACACATAGTCCCTCATTTAGATACTACCAACTTAATTCACCCTAATCTGTCTGGATTTAGGACAAAATCATCATGTCATACTGCACTGATTAGCTTCGTAGACAATGGGTATCAGACATTAATGACAATAAATTTTGTGGAGTACTATTTGTAGATCTCAAAAAAGCTTTTGACACAAAATTGGGCCACATACTTCTCATAAAAAAAACTAAAACCTTACCATTTCTCTACAAATACCTTACAACTACTTGCTTCCCATCTAGAAAACAGGCAACAGTGTGTCTCAATAGGCACAACTACATCCACACTACAAGCCATCAATTATGGAGTACCACAAGGATCCATACTAGGACCTATTTCTTCTCACAATACATAAACGACCCCCCTCTCCACATCAAATCCAAATGCGAACTATTTGCTGATGACACAACTATTCATACGAGCCACAATAACCCTATCTCTCTAGCAAAAGCATTACAAAAAAGTGCTGATCAGCTTATTGATTGGACCGAACTAAACCATATGTCTATACACCCCCAAAAACGAAATGCATGCTTATTACCACTAGACAAAAGCGTCAAAACTTAACCCACAAACTTACTCCCATCAAAATTTAAAAAAGGAAGTAATTGAAGAAACCTATCACCACAAGGTTTTAGGGGGGAAAATTGATGAAAATCTCGTTGGTTCTACCACATAATCCACTATGCAATAACATGTCCCAAAGAGTATACCAACTTTCTAAAACAAGCACTTTCTTGACTTTCATTCATGGAAACTATTCTTCCAATCTTATATACAATCCTCAAAAAGACTATGCTTCTACCCTGTGGGATTCTGCTAGTGCAAACACATGAAAAACCCTTACTGAGTCTGTACCAAGCGTGCTCTCAAAACTGGTCCTTTTAAAAAAAACAAGCTTATTAGAAGCTGACTATACTCAATTAAATATTCTCCCTTACACCAACGACTAAAATATAACAAAGGAGTCATGATGTTCAAGATCATGACAGGAACTGTTCCATCATACTTAAAAGACAAATTCCCCCAAACCAATCCAGAAATACTATAAAGCCCAGTGTCCCTATTTCAGAATAGACTTATTCAAATCTAGTCTACTTTACTCAGGCCCTATGCTGTGGAACTCCCTTCCAGATTCAGTTAAACAACATCAATCAATAACAATCTACAAAACTCAATTATCAACTCACTTGATACATCAACAATAACAAACCACAGTCCATAGCCTTAAAAACAAAGTTGCATATCCTCCCTTACCTATCTGCCCTTTCCATCTTACCTATCTGCCCTTCCCTTTCCCTTCACCTGTCTGTATGTCAGACTGTTGTCCTCTGTCTCTGTCTCTCTCTCTCAAGGATTTGTAAATGCGTTCATACTGCATGCATGTGTATGAACACTTCCCTTAACCAATCATTAGTTAGAAGTTGCATAACATCTTACAAGGACTTACTCCTGTGTTCTGCTACCCATGGCCTTGAAATGTCAATTTGGTGACAGTCTAATTTTATATCATAAATCTCTATTCTGTGCTCGAGACACGCCCACCCAGTGCTGCAGTGTGAAGCAAACAGTGACAGGACAAACTAGTGTCAATCTCCTGCACCAGGACCAAGCTTTCTGGAACAGTGCTGATTGTGCTCATCACTTTCTTTTCTCTTTTCTTTTCTTTTTTATTTGTTCTTACTTTTTTTGTAAAAAATTCTCTTTTAAAATCATATTTTTCAGGAACTGTGCTGATTGTAGTTGTGCTTATTATTCATATTCTGGCATCTTTTATTTATATGTGCTTTACTGTATTGTCTTGATGAGGGTGAGTTGGTTGCTCTGTTGTTGTTGTTTTTTTGGTCTTTTTAAAATTTTTTAAATATCTCCCCTTTTTCTCGGTAACCAACCACGTCACCTGTGGAATTTTTTTTCTTTTTTCTTTCTGGTCAGGCTACTGTCGGACTGATTGAGTTATATACACATTGTGTGCTACAGAGTGGTAATTGATTTTTACTCCTTTCTTCACCCTTCCACCACTATACCCCTATCAAGTATTCACTCCCCACTCCTATTATTATTATTCATTGTCTCTCTTTTCTTCCTTATCTTCACCATTCTTGTACACATTAATACATTCCTCACAAGACTAACTTTAATAGATGTATTCAAGACACAATTCATGGCCCTCCAAGGATGGCTTACGAATTTGCCACCTAAATTAAAACCATGCAGTCAATAAAATCGAAGATATAACAAGACTCATCAAAAACCCAAAGGCAAACCATTTCATATACTAGGGCTTTCCGAGTCAAGACTTACAGAACACATAACCAACACTGCTTTTCCCTTTCCGGGATAAAAAATTTCATTTTGAAAAAATTGCAAAACCCCAAAGAAACAGGTATCTTAATCTATATTAGTGGTCTGTAACGTTCAAACGTCTTTTCCACTTGAACGTTATGAAGCAGAATCCATCTGGATGGAAGTAGCTATAAAAGGTGCAGCGCCTTTATAATGGGGTTCTGCAAACAAAAAATCCAACAGAAAAAAAAATTGGTAGACAAGTTTGACTTCATGAAAATGTAGTCCTATTAGAATCTAGGGAAATTATCTACTAGGTGATTTTAATATTGACCTAGCAAAAGTAAACAACCAATGGACCCAAGTTTTAACTCATTCAATCTTCACCAATTAGTAACTTCACCCACAAGGTTTCACATCAAATTCTAAACAAAATTTATTGATCACATCAAAGTATCGCCCCTAAAAACATCATAGAAACGTGTGCCCCTGTACACAACTGTAGCGACCACTACCCAGTATGTACCACATGGCAAAAAAGGAACAAAAATTCTAACCTGGCCATAAAACTAGAACCATCGTTTTTTTGCAAAATTTTAATGAGGGGCCTTTTTCTTACTAGAGTTAAGCAGTTCCATGCTCTCGAAACATTCAATTTTACTGATCCGGGACCTGGCCATTGATTCTGGATAAAAGTTTTTACTGAAATCTATAACAAACATGCCCCTTTAAAAAACCATAAGGATCAAACATGTCCAAAAACCCACCTTGGTATACAAAGGAACTAGAAGAAGATGTTATCTTAGAGATTTCTTAAAAGAACATAATATTATGAGGAGTCAAAAAAAATAAAGAAAGCCATAAACTCACAAAACGGTGAGAGAAAAGGAAATTTTTTCCAAAAATCTACTTTCATCCAAACAAAACCCAAAGACTGTAGGGAAAGGGCAATCAATAAAATAACAATAATCAATTGTTTTCCCAAAAATCTAACGTAATTAAAGATATTTCTGCTGAAAAACTAAACAATCACTTCATTAATATTTCTTCTAACATAATTAACAATGATAGATTGAAGCCCAATGATCTCAATGAACTAAAACAATTCTGCCAAGAAAAACGTATTCCATCAAAACTCCACATACCATTCATATCTGTTTCTGAGGTCTACAATTACCTGACTCACCTCAAACAATCAAGTACATGCGGTCTTGATGGAATAGATGGCAGAATACTGAAACTCTCAGCTCCAGTTATTACAGACACTCTGACACATATCTATAACCTTTGTCTTCATAAGAACTTTTCCCCCAACGCCTTCAAAACTGCTAAGGTGATTCCAATCCACAAGTCTGGAAACACTTCTGATCCCTCAAAATAGGCCAATCTCTATTTTATCTTACCTTTCAAAACCCTTGGAAAAACATATGAATAAACACATAGTCCATCATATAGATATTAACAACTTACTTCACCCAAATCGCTCTGGATTTAGAAAAAATCACTAGTGTCATACGGCATTAACTAGTCTTGTAGACAATTGGCTGTCAAACATTAATGACAATAAATTTTGTGGAGTATTATTTGTAGATTTCAAAAAAGCATTTGATACAATTGACTGCAGACTTCTCATTAAAAAGCTAGACTTATATAATCTCTCTACAAATACTCTTGAACTTCTTGCTTCTTATTTTTAAAAAACAGGCAACAAAAGTGTTTCAATAGCTACGTCCACATCCACACTAAAACCCATTCATTATGGAGTACCACAGGGATCCATCTTAGGACCAATTCTCTTTTCATTATACATAAATGACCTTCCTCTCCATACAAATCTAAATGCGAACTTTTTGCTGACGACACAACCATACATACAAGCCATACTGACATTAACTCTCTTACAAAAGACATTGCAAAATAGCATGATGATCTGTCAAATGGACTGAACTAAATTTACATGTCTATACACCCCCCCAAAAACAAAATGCATGCTTATCACTTACCAGACAAAAGCGACAAAATCTATCTCATAAACTTTCTCCAATCCATATTGAAAAGGAAACAATCGAACAAGCCTCTCACCACAAAGTTCTGGAGTAACAATTGATGAAAATCTCAGCTGGTACTATCACATATCCCATCTGTGCAAATACATGTCTCAAAGAGTATACCAATTGACTAAAATCAAACATTTTCTTGACTTTCATTCAAGAAAACTATTCTTTCAAGCTTATACAATCCTCAATAGATTATGCTTCAACCCCGTGGATTCTGCTAGTGCAAACACATGAAACCTTTATTTGTTTATAAACGTGCTCTTAAACTGGTTCTTCTGAAGAAGACTACCTTACTAAAGTGGAAATATACTCAGTTAAATATTCTTCCCCCTACACCAAAGACCCAAGATTTAACAAAGGCAAACAGAGTTTAAGTAATGACCCGGAACTTTTTCCCTCATCCTTAAAAGACAAGTTTTCCCCAAAGAATCATTCCCGAATACTGAAAAACCATGTGTCCCAATCCCAAGAATAGATTTGTTCAAATCTAGCTTACTTTACTCAGGCCCTGTGCTGTGGAACTCCCTTCCTGACTCATTTAGACAACACCAATCATTAACAATCTTCAAAAGTCATTTTTTCTTCCACTTGATGCATTAAAAATAAAAATCCACAATTGATCTGTTGGAAACAAAGTAAATAATTATATCCTCCCTTGCATTATACCAAATTATCCTCTCCCCCCCCCCCCCCCCTCTCTCTCTTTGTACAAGTGTGAGTGTTTTACTTGTATATGGCTATTGTGTTATTGAAAAATGACTTCTAAAAATGATATTTCCACTATCCTACTTCTTTATAATGACTCTAGGGCGATCTTAACATGTACAATGTTAAATCACAGTGAGTTCTAATGGTGATAGTGTTGATGAATCGAAAACTAATAATTTAATATCATATGGATTTAAAATGCTCTCTCTCTCTCTCTCCTCTCTCTCCTCTCTCTCTCTTCTCTCTCCTCTCTCTCTCTCTCTCTCTCTTTTCTTCTTTTGTTTGTTTGAGAGACCCACAGGTTCAATGGTGACTTGTATTGGCTATTTTGGGTAAAATAGTTTTATATGGAGCCACACAGATTGCCACACAAGGCTTAAACATGCTAGCAAATTAATGCCAGAGAAAAAAAAAAAAACTGGTTTCACGTGTACGAATGACATTGTATGAGTATGGTTTTGGCTTTGTATGGGTGATTCAGGGTGTAGGTGATTGAATGGTTTCATTTGGGGTGTTTCGACAACGTATTACTGATTGTGGTTGGCAGAGATGGAGTGCTCATATGGGAAAACAGCAGAAAAATTTTATGTGTATAATATGTTAAAATTCCTCGCATTGTATTGCGAGTATCTATCAGTTTCAATTGGATAGATATTTGAAAAGAACTAAATTTCAAAATTTAGATTTGGCAATTTTGATATTTTTGTGCATCGTTTCCGCTATAGAAGAGTACTGACTGTAACTTGATTTGCCCATTATGCCCCTTTAGTCACAGGAAAATGAAGTAATTTTTGTTTTTACTTGTCCTGGATTAGTGATATCAGAAAACAATTTTTTCCATGTAAGTATTACTCGCAACCTTGTCTGTTTAAACTGATATTGCTTTTGACTACAACAAACAAGACAACTATAAGGCATTTAGCATTGTACTTACAGAAAGCATTTAAGATAAGAAACAAAGTGAAAAATGATAGCAATAGTGTAATTTTTGAATTTTATGTCATGAACTATTTTTATGTTTATCCCCTTCTAAGGGGTGTGGCCTTTATGAATAAACGTTTTTCAGCGCTGCATCTCTCCTTCCCCCTCTCCTTTTTTTTGCTTATGATTTAATGGTGTATTAAATTATTTCCGTGAATGTTTTTTAGATTTAATATTTAGTTTTTCTCCCTAATTGACTGTATTTGGAAATTCAGTGAATGTTTTATTTTTATTTTGTTTTTAGCGTACCAATTTGTATAATAATTCCAAAATGCAGATGTCCTTCTCTATGACTATACATGATTTTCATAAAGATTTTATGTTGACATTGATGCATGGTGTGCGTGCGCGCGCGCGCGCGTGTGTGTGTGTGTGTGTGTGTGTGTGTGTGTGTGTGTGGTGTGTGTGTGTGTGGTGTGTGTGTGCGCGCGTATGTGATGGTGTGTGTGTGTGTGTGTGTGTGTGTGTGTGTGTGTGTGGTGTGTGTGTGTGTGTGTGTGTGCGTGCGTTTGTGTGTACGTGTGGATGGGGATGCAAATTGCTTCTACAATATTTGTTTCATGTAGTTTACTATTGCTGTTGCCTCCCATAAAAGCACAAAGAACTTTTGACGTTTCTTTCTGTTAGCCAAAATGAAACTTTTTACGTGGTTTGTTCTCCTTTATTTTATAGAGGTTTTGCTTTGTTTGGTTCTGTTTTTGGTTTTGGTTTGGGGTTGTTGTTGCTTTTTTGAGGGGGGTCTATCCCTCTCCCCTTGTTGTTACCGTTTTTGTTTTGCTCTTGGTTCTTGCTATTTTTTCGGTTGTTTCTGTGTTTTTGTTCTGCTTTCTTTCTTACTTGTTGCTACTTTTTTTTCTTTCTCTCTCTCTTCGGTGATTTTTGTGGGGATTTTGTGTAGATATTTTTTTCCGTAAGCTGTGTAAGTGTTTTGCTATGGGCTTATTTTATTTTATTATCATATATATCCTTAAGGGCGGGGACTGGATGTAAAAAAGCACATGGGTGCTTATTCATTATCCTCGAAATAAAAGAATTTGTCATTGTCATTGTCATTGTCTCTCTCTCTCCTTCTATAGTTGTTGTGTCTTCTAATAAAGGGCATTTTCATACGTTCTATTTTCAATATTATTTTTGGCTTGTTGACTGTACTTGAGCTCCAGTGAATGTCCTATTTCAATATCTTATTATTACGTGTAACAACTATGCGTACTATTCTGCAATATGAAGGTGTTCAATTTTATGATCTATAAGTTTGGGCTTCTCTCTCTCTCTCTCTCTCTCTCTCTCTTCTCTCTCTCTCTCTCTCTCTCTCTTCTCTCTCTCCTCTCTCTCTCTCTCTCTCTCTCTCTTGTTGTTATTGCTGTAGTTGTTCTTTTGTTAATTGTTGATTATGTTTGGGTTTTTTGTTTGTTATTTTATTTGTTTTTTGTTTTTGTGTATGTGTGTGTGTGGGGGGGGGGGGGGGGGGGGGGGAGGGGGGAGGTTGGGACGGTGTTGGTTTTTTTTTAATGTGTTTTTTCTCATTTGGTTTGTTTTGTTGTTTTTTTCCTGCTTTTTTGTTTTTTGTTTGGTGGGGGGGGGGGGTCTTTTTTTTTTGGGGGGGGGGGGGGTGTTCTGGGGTTTATTTTGGTTTCTTGTTTGTCTGGGGTTGTTTGTTTGTTTGGTGGGTTTTTTTCTTTTTCTCTCTTTTTCTTTTTTAAAGTTTTTTTCCGTTTGCTTCTACTGTTTGAAAGTATGAGTACTGAGTTCATTATTAATATGTGACCATACGGGCGGGGACTGGATGTAAAAAGCACATGAGTACTTAATCAACATCCTGGAAAAAAAATTTGTCCCTATTACTTACAATGTGTAGATGTTCTTTTTATGACTTTATTGGGGTTTCTCCTCTTTATTGTGTGTGTGAGTGTATGGGTATTGCACTTATTTTTTATTATCATGACATTCAATTTGTATGAGTATAATTAAAAAGTGTTGGTGTTGATCGTGTGCTCTGTGAGTATTACATATTTAGTATTATCCCTCACACACACACACACACACACACACACACACACACACCACACACACACACACACACACACAACACACACACACACACACACACACACACACACACACACTCACTCACTCACTCACTCACATTCTCTCCCTCAATGACTGTATAGGTTTAAATTTCTTCGTTTTGTTTCTTGTTTTTATTGTGTGAATATATGGGTATTGAGTTTATTTCATTATCATGACATAT
The DNA here is from genome assembly GCA_028751875.1 of Rapana venosa. Lineage (NCBI taxonomy): Eukaryota > Metazoa > Mollusca > Gastropoda > Neogastropoda > Muricidae > Rapana > Rapana venosa. Next base: position 8,208,060 of record CM054137.1, read on the forward strand.
AATTTGAAACGAGTATAATCAAAAATGAGTGTTGATGGTGATTGTGGACTGTTTTGGGAATTATATATTGGATATTATCTTTGAAATACACACACACACTCTCTGTCTCTGTCTCTCACCTTTTATCGTTTTGCTTATAGTTATGGTGTATCCTGATGAAGGATTCATATTTTATATTTTCAATACTTATCGGACTTGTCCTCTGTACTTAAGTCTTAATGAGTGCCCTATTTCAATATCTTATTGTTATGTGTAACAAGTATATGTACCATTTGACAATGTGTAGATGTTTATCTTTATGACTTATTAAGTTTGGTTGTTATTCTTCTTGGTTTTGTTGGTGTTGTTGTTGATTCTTTTTCTCTTTTTTTCTGTTTTTCTTTTTTTGTTGGTTTGGTTTTCTGTCTCTTTCGTTTGTTTGTTTTGGTTGTGTTTTTTGGGGGTGTGGGGGGTGGGGGGGATGTGTTTAGGGTTTTCTTTTATTAGTTTGCTTTGGGGGGGGGGGGGGGGTTGTTGGGGGGGGGGGGGGGGGGGCTGTTTTGAAAAGGGTTATTTTCCCCATGTTTCTACTGTGAGACTGTATAAGTGTTGGGTTATTATTAAGTTGTTTCCCTACGGGCGGGGACTGGATGTAAAAAAGCACATGAGTGCTTATTCATTATCCTCGAAATAAAAGAAATTGTCATTGTCATTGTCTATATATATATATATATATATATATATATATATATATATATATATATATATATATATATATATATATATACTCTCGCCAAGTATGGAAAGCCATCAATACATTATGTAATAAACCTATATCAAAAAGTCAACAGACAGTTAAAGATATATCAGCTGATGAATTGAACAACCACTTCTCAAACATTGCGACAAAGTAATATCAATGACAAGTCAAATGAAAATGATCTCCATTACTTAGAACAAATTCAAAACAAAAGAAATAAAATTCCCATTTAAACTACTGCCAATGACAATCACAGACGTCTTGGAAAGCCTGTCTCTTTAAAAAAGTCCAGAACACGTTTTTTTTAAAAAAGAGGAAGGGGAAAAAAGTTTTGGGCAAGAGCTGGCCCGCTCGTTTCTTTC
>CM054137.1:8209660-8317160 GCA_028751875.1 Rapana venosa
TTGTTGATTTTGATAGATTCCGGTATCATGTAGGCCTGGAGGAAGTAGCAATATAGCGACTGACATGCGCACTTAATCCACGTGGTGTGTGTGTGTTCTTCCGTCGAGCTGTGGTTCGACCCATCTGGGGCTTGTGGCATGGTGTGTAATCGCTGAAAAAAAAAATGGCAACCATCCGGAGTACTACAAGTTTCAGCAAAGATGGAAATTACCTTGCGTATACGGGAACCGATGGGGGCATGAACATAATAGAAACAATGACAGGAAACCCCATTGCGGATTTCCTACCGAATCGACAACTGACCGTGATTTGTTGTATAAAATGGAATAATCGTGTTGGTCATTTGAACAAGCCACTGTCCCCGTCCGTGAGTATGCTTTTTATCTTACTAACCCCACAGTATTTTATATTATAATGCCAGAAGTACTATACCTAACGCGTGCTTTTCTCAAAATTTTGTTAATTATTGTTTGGCTCCATAATCTAATGTCCACACAAAAAATCAAGCACGTGGTGGATCAGGTTTTTTAAATTTTTATTTTATTTTATTCTTTTATATCGAGGATAATGGAATGAGCACTCATGTGCTTTTTTTTTTTTTACATCTAGTCCCCGTGTGTATGCGGTTTTGTAAATTTTGTCATCTGTTCCCACTGGCACACAGTGGCCTTCTCTTTCGAAAAGCGGAACAGGATTTAACGTGGGCGCAAGATGTTCTGCATGCGTTCGGGGCCTGGTTTATAGTCTCATCGAAGGACTTTGCCTAGAAGTTAAGAATCTTAGAAAGTTATTGTATTTAATATAGTTTCTATAATAAATAACTAGAACAATACTAGTAGTTTGTGAGCACTAAGTCCTCTACAGTGAAGCTTCTCAATGCTGCAATCAGCCCAGCACCTGCCAAGGGATTGTTACTTTGTTAGGCAAATCAAATGTGAAAAAATTCAGTGATACTGACATAGAATGATAGAGGACTGTGTCATACAAACTAACAAAGGTAGTGATGTGGCCTTTGGAAAACTGATAAACTGCAAGGGTATACTAAAACTGTACATTTGACAGGGACTAATGAAGAGCTCTGAATATAAAATATCCTTTCATTTTAAAAGAAGAGGACAAATTATTTGCCATTGCCCTCACATTTTCATTGGTGTGGTCTCACTGGTCTGGTGGCCATTGATGGATTGTGGAATCCCATGTTTTCCTAGTGTTACAACTACAATACTTAGCTCTAGTTTCTGAAGAAAACTATGTAAAATTTATAAGGAACTTTGATCATACCCCGAAATTGGAATGCAGCTACCTTCATGGTGGGCTAAAATGGTTGCAAGCATATTCAGTGATACTTGAATTAAAAATATTACCATTGGTGAGCCTTGGAGCTCTAGCCAAGGAATGAAAAAATCAAAACAACTTAGGTCATGAGTTGAGAACTCCAGTTTTGTAGAATGACATACTGATAAAAGTATTATTCATACTCTGATACTGTAAAAGTGTAAGTGTAAATTGTAAATTTTTCTTAAAGTAAAAGTAAAAGTGATAGTTTAATCTATTTATATTCAGTGGACTGAAATAGTAATTTTAAAATAATCTTATCAGTGTTATCACAGTACCACTATCACTGTATCAGTATCATTTCAAGGAAAGCACTTTACCAAATAAATAAATGTGTAACTTCATCAATAACAATATTATAAATGAGATGATTTGTGTGTAACTGTAATGTGTGTGTGTGTGTTTGTGTGTGTGATGTGTGAATGTGTCAAACTGTCATATATGTGTATGTGTGTGTGTGCACGTGTGTGCATGATCCCCCATGTGGCTGTATACATTACATACTTGCACATAATATGTATAATAATATATATATATATATATAATATATATATATATGAATGCTAGTGTGTTGTATGTATATAAATTAAGATATATATAATATATATATATATATTATATATCATTTGTGAGCCTCTGTCACACTCTATACTTTATACTATAGTCAGTATACATGTGTGGCACACATGCATATGTGTGTGTGTGTGTGTGTGTGTGTGTGTGTGTGTGTTCGTCTTGCTGTGTCTTGGGTTGATTCATGATTAATCTAATGTGAAGATCCATGGGGTTGGAGGCTTAACTGAGGGGTGAGAATTTTTTACAATCTCCTGGGTCCACTCATGTGCTGGCCTGCCAATACCTTGTTCCTTTAAAAAAAATTATTACAATTTTTAAAAATTATTATTATTATTTTAATACCTTGCTCCTATTCATATTAAGTGCTAATTCCCCATGGGGGTGCAAGGGGCCTATCTCCGTCAGTATAAATTTGTATCCCACCTTCTGGAAATTCTGTGAGCACTAGGAATCTCTTCCACCCCCCCCCCCGCTCCTTTCTTTTTTAATCCCTTTGTTTAGAACTGCTTTGTTCCTTTATTTCCTGTAACTTCCTTTTTGTATAAACTATAATTATAAATATAATATACATTTGATTTTCTGCCCTTCAAGTTCTCAGTCCATTTTCCAAGAATTTTCTCCCATGCTGAAGTTGGATGCACTGGGCCTGATGTATTACTATTAGGCACTTAGTGGTAGTGCAGTGCATTTTCTCTCATGGCATTCATGACTAACAATACATGCTGTCAGATTCAGAGCATTCGATGATGAAGAAGAAATGGTAATATAATTTAGTAATATTAACTAATAATTAATAATGTAGTGCCACAGGAAATAAAAATACTGTATCCCATGTCAGCGTGCAGAAAGCTGTGGAAATTTTTAAAAAAAGATACTTTTAATAGATTGCTTAATTGAATTCAGTTCAAATCCTGTATCCCAAGTCAGTGATGTCAGCATGCAGTAATTGAAAAAGTTGTTGAAAATTGAAAAAAATAGGTTGATCTATTCTCCTCCTCTCCCTAAAAACAAACAAACAAACAAACAACAACAAAAATACCACACACAAACAAACCAACAAATAACAACAAAAAACAAAAACAATTAAACAAAACACCAACACAAACACCCAACCAACAACAAAAACACACACACAACAAAAAAACCACAACAACAACATCATTTATTAAAAGTATTCATGAATGTATCCCATTTCAGCTTGCAGTAACTTGAGAAAGTTGTGGAAATTTTGGAAAAAGAAAACCCCCTATACTTTAATGTAAAAATTCTGTATCACAAGGGGACAGGAAAGCTCAGTGGTCAGAGCACGCAATGTATACTTTCCTGAACTAAGGTTAAGCAATGTTGAGCATGGTCACTTCTCAGAAGGATGACTAGCTTTTGAGCCTTGGCTTCAGTACAGTCCCCTATTTCACCCAGCTGCAAATGCCCTTTGAAATGGTTACTTCAATACTTCCCCTCTTTAAGGACAGGGAAGGTAAAGCACAAGGGAAATGATATTGGGAGAGCTCTGCCCTAAAAATGCTGCCTCTAGAGAAGCCAAGGTCTCTGACACCTAGCTCCCTTACAAGTTACAAGTACACTGGCATCATGGAAACATATCTGTGCTGGCTTTACCTTGAACACTGTTCAGGCTTTACCTATGTCAGCATGCAGAGAATTGTGGAAAAAAACAACACATGTATTCAATTAAGATCCTAAATCCCATTTTATTTTTTTGTATACGTGCAGAAAGTTTTTGAAAATTAAGAAAATCACAAACATGTATACAGACATACTCTGTGTGCACCTGAAGTTTTTGGCCCAGGCCAAAAGCTGTGTCAGGTTATTAATGTCAGCTAATTCAGTAATTGCCAAGGCCTACATTAAAATGTTATGTTTAAAATGTTGTGTTGAGATTGCCTTCAGCCTGACAAGCTCTTAACATAACAACCTGCACTCTCTTTTATAGGAGAAAAAATCCTCTGAAGTCGGAGTATGGCTGCCTATGTGGCGAGGTACTTGAAAAGAATCATACACGCAAACTTCTCACCCGGTGTGCTTCCTATCTCACAGTGATTCCCAGGTGGGATGAGTGAGTCAGAGTGTATGTTCTGGGTGACCCCCAGGGTGTAAAGCTGGGGAACACACAACAACAACCTGAAGTTTTGTCAACTGGTGCATTGGTTAGCTAGTACTAACACAAAGTGCCAGAAGTATGGATGTTTTGGAGTGGCACAGGTTGAAATGTTTCTAAAGATTCTAAATAGTTAGAATTCAGCAGCAGCGCCTAGGAAAAAAGCTCTGAAGCCAGAAACTGTCATTTTGCCATTTTGGTTGAGGAAACTCTGTCAATGTCAAAGTGTGTGTATACATGTGTGAATAATTATGCGCATGAGTGTGTTGTGTGTGTGTGTGTATGTGTGTACATATATTGTATGTGTGTGCATGTGTGTGTAAAGGTGTGTGTGTGCGTGCATGCGCTCGCGCACGTGTGTTTGTGTTTAAGACTTATGTGTGTGTGTGTGCACGTGCCTCTGTGTGTGTGCATGTGTGTGTGTCTGTGTGCATGAGTGTGCTTGTGAATGTTTGTAGGTCATCTAGTGCTTGACAAACTTTCATAAACATGCTCTGAACAACCATGGTGGATCTGTCATTTAAACTAATTAAAGAAAAAAAAATCTGGTCTTCAGTTTTTCTCAGGTTCTGTCCAGATGTTGTTACTTCCAGGGTCACAGTGACACTGTCTCAGCCTGACTGATTCACACCGACTCTCTCTCTCTCTGCAATCTGTCTGTCTGTCTGTCTACAGTTCTGTTTGTCTTCCTTTTTGATTTGTCAGTTTTGGAATATTGACTTTTATTAGTTTTAATGCATCTAGAAGAAAGAAAATAAAAAACAAAAAATGTAACATATACAGTTTGCTCTGACAGGTGCTCAGCCCACGGAAGAAGAAAAAGAGAAATCTGATTGAAGTGGACCTGGGGGATATGATGCTGGCAGTGGGAACAACCAGTGGACAGATATTCGTGTACAGTTTGTCCAGAGGACAGCAACACACACAGCTGGTATGTCATGTGTAACACAGGAATGATGCAGGGTTGCAAAGAACTACATCAGGAAGTACATGAACTACTGCTGTATAGTTGAGTAGTAGACTAGTACTAGAACTTACATGTTTTCAGTGTCGTACAGGTCATCGGCTCTAGTTGAATTATGTGTTTTAATATTAAGTATTGTATGGTATACTGTCTCAGTGTCTGTAGACTATAGTTGTGTAATTTTAGATGTGAAACAAAAATATCATTTTTCTTTTGTGAAACATATTGATTCTGTACAATGTATTGAAGTTGCTTTTAGGCTTAATTCTGATTTTGAGATTAAATCTTTTTATAGTATCCTTTTCCTAGTATGTAAAAAATCAAATTTATGCATTATTACAATTTAAAAAATAACGGTAAGTGACAAAGGAAACTGAATTTGGAGAAATTTTGCTTGACTCACTGAGCTGTGAGAAGCTAAGGTGTATGGTTAAAATGTGTGTGGTGAAAAACTAGGAATTTTATTATAAGACTTCTTAGAGCGTCTCTATAAGTTTGGCTCTCTCTCTCTCTCTCTCTCTCTCTCTCTCTCTCTCTCTCTCTCTCTCCTCTCTCTCTCTCTTCTCTCTCTCTCTCTCTCTCTCTTCTCTCTCTCTCTCTCTCTCTCTCTCTCTCTCTCTCTCTCTCTCTCTCTCTCTCTCTCTCTTATATATAATATATATAGTCACTCAGTGTGAGATAATGATGTATGGTTAAAATGTGTGTGGTTAAAAACTAGGAATTTTATAAGACTTCTTATCTTAGAGCGTCTCTCTCTCTCTCTCTCTCTCTCTCTCTCTCTCTCTCTCTCTCTCTCTCTCTCTCTCTCTCTCTCTCTTTTATCTATCCATCTATCTATCTATCTCTCTCTCTCTCTCTATATATATATATATGTATATATATATATATAGTCACTCAGTCTGAGATTATGATGATGATGTCATTAATAATAAAAAAAATCACAACAATTATAGTAATGATATCGTATTAATGCTGATAACAGGACAAAGGTCACACGGAAGAAGTCACTGATGTCTGCTGGCACACCCCCTCCCTCTTCACCTCCTCCCTCGACGGCTTTGTGATAGAATGGGACCTGCCCTCCTTGCACATCAAACAGTAAGTGTTCTCTGAAGTCAGAGTGTGGCTGCCTGTTTTGTGATAGAATGAGACCTGCCCTCCTAACACATCAAACAGTAAGTATTCTCTGAAGTCAGAGTGTGGCTGCCTACATGGGAAGGTGTTTGAAAACAGTTGCACTTGCAATTTTTAATCCAGCACCCATGTGGATAAGTTTTACGGTCTCACTCTCACAGTGATTCTCAGATCAGTGTCATGGGTGAGGCAGAGTGCATGTTTTGAGAGTGGCCCCCAGGGTGTTAAGCTGGGGAACACCCAACAACAGCAACAAACAGTGAATTATACCCAAAGGACCTATAATATATATTATATATATATATCCCCCTCCTCACATAAATTGTGCACAAGCCTGGGCAGGAGTGGTTGGGTGGGGAAGCAGAGGGGTATATTGTCACTGGTTGTGACAGTTTGTTTATGAATGGATACAGAGTTCACACTGCTCTATATTGATGTGTAATATGTTTGTGTACATGCGAAGTGCAGTGCAGAACCCTCCTTGCTTCTTGTTGATGTTTGCTCTGTTCATGTAAGTCTTTTATTCCAAACTGATGCTGTAACCAGATACATGTGTATCTTAGCTTTATTCACAGTTTGTGTTTGTAGGATGTGCTTAGTTTTTGTTTTTGTTCAAGTTTATGCTTCTGATGTTTGGCAAAGCCATGGAGTTAAAGTGATGATCACAATCAAGTGTTATTATTTTCCTTTGTTAATACTGATATGTGTGTCTTTCATGGTCAGCTAGATCCTGACCCCAATAATAATAATGATGATAAATGATGATGGTGATAGTGATTTAGATCTGACCTCATGAAGGTTGATAACTGGCATAAGAACTGATGTTCAGGGAAAGATGTGATGATGTGAATTTTCAGGAAGTGGAAAGCGTCAAAGCAAGTTCATTCCATCAGCCTGTGTGGGTCAAACCGTCTGCTGACCGCTGACCGCTCCATCAGGATGTGGGATTTGGCCTCCCAGACAGTTATACAGGTGAGTGAGACAGCAGGGCTGAAGGGGTATGGGTTCACACACACACACACACACACACACACACACACACACACACACACACACACACACACACACACACACACACACAGAGTATGTGTGCATGTAATTGTAAAGAAAAGAATTCAGAGGCACCGATTCTTTTCACTAGGTTACCAAAGAGCTTCAACAGAAAGGGAAATGTGTGTTTTTTTGCATGTAAAGCATTTGCACATGCCTTTGAATGTGTGTAAGTCTTTTTCTGAATGATGCTTAATAGTACAATCCTGTTTTCTTCCAGAAATTTCACAGGTCACTCGACAGAGGTGTTCCGGCTGTTACCAGCGCTGCAGCAGACGTCTCGGGGTGAGGAGGAGGGGGAGGGTGAGGGCAGCGGCTGTTCCTACTTTGTCTCTGCCGCCGCCAATGACAAAATTGTTAACGTCTGGTGAGTCAGTGTGAGATTACTATGTTTTGTTATGTTAGCTATCTGTTATTTGAAAATGATTAGTGTATTGTGAATCTAGGAGAGACAAATGATCAGCGTATGGTGATTCATGGAGAGAGAAAATGATCAGTGTATGGTGATTCATGGAGAGACAAAATGATCAGTGTATGGTGATTGATAGACAAAAGGATCAATGTATGGTGATTGATAGATAAAAGGATCAGTGTATGGTGATTGATAGACAAAAGGATCAATGTATGGTGATTGATAGATAAAAGGATCAGTGTATGGTGATTGATAGAGAGACAAAAGGATCAGTGTATGGTGATTGATAGACAAAAGGATCAATGTATGGTGATTGATAGATAAAAAGATCAGTGTATGGTGATTGATAGAGAGACAAAAGGATCAGTGTATGGTGATTCATGGAGAGACAAAATGATCAGTGTATGGTGATTCATGGAGAGACAAAATGATCAGTGTATGGTGATTCATGGAGAGACAAAATGATCAGTTTATGGTGATTCATGGAGAGACAAAATGATCAGTGTATGGTGATTGATAGACAAAATGATCAGTGTATGGTGATTGATAGACAAAATGATCAGTATATGGTGATTGATAGACAAAACGATCAATGTATGGTGATTGATAGAGAGAAAAAAGGATCAGTGTATGGTGATTGATAGAGAGACAAAAGGATCAGTGTATGGTGATTGATAGACAAAATGATCAGTGTATGGTGATTCATGGAGAGACAAAAGGATCAGTGTATGGTGATTGATAGAGAGATTAAATGATCAGTGTATGGTGATTCATGGAGAGACAAATGATCAGTGTATGGTGATTCACGGAGAGACAGAATGATCAGTGTATGGTGATTCATGGAGAGACAAAATGATCAGCCTCCAGTAAGTCAGGAACCAAAATTAAAAAAAAAAAAAATCAATGTGTGGTGAGTTAGTGAAAGACAGAATGTTAGTATCTGGTGAGTTACTGTGCAGCAGAATTATCATTTCTTGATGAGTCACCACTAGACAAAATTATGTCTAGTGAGTCGATTTGAGATGAATTATTTACTCAAGATCACTAATTGTGTGGTAGCTGTGATTGTTGTTGGTTTTTCAAAATTACCAGTTCTGATTAGTCAGTGATGAGAAATATTTGATGAACGCTGTGTGATATTGATTGATCATGATGTATTCAACACAGTTACCTGAAACCTTTTGAAAGATAAAGGTTGAATTGAATTTTGAGAAAGAAAAATAAGCTTGTGTATTAGCAGTTCATTTGACATGGTGTCAGTAGCGAGCGCTTTGATTTGTTGCTTTACAAGATTCAGCGCTATATAAATTCCATACATTATTATTATTATTATTAGTAGCAGTTGCAGTAAAAGGTGTTTGCAGTAATTGTAGTAACTTGTTGTAGTGTACATAATGTGGCTGTTACAGGCTGTGTCACAGAGCATATTACTATTATCATTATTAAATGTGTTGTTACAGGCTGTGTCATAGAATGTATTAAAATTACCATGATGGTTGTTGTTATGTGTGTTGTTACGGGCTGTGTCACAGTGTTATGTATGTTGTTACAGGCTGTGTCAGAGAGCATTTTACTGTTTTTGTTATGTATGTTGTTACAGGCTGTGTCAGAGAGTGTTTTACTATTTTTGTTATGTATGTTGTTACAGGCTGTGTCAGAGAGCGTTTTACTATTTTTGTTATGTATGTTGTTACAGGCTGTGTCAGAGAGCGTTTTACTATTTTTGTTATGTATGTTGTTACAGGCTGTGTCAGAGACGTTTTACTATTTTTGTTATGTATGTTGTTATAGGCTGTGTCACAGAGCGTTTTACTATTTTTGTTATGTATGTTGTTAAAGGCTGTCACAGAGCGTTTTACTATTTTTGTTATGTATGTTGTTACAGGCTGTGTCACAGAGCGTATTACTATTATCGTTATGAAAGGAGGAGCTAGAATTTGAACAAGGGAAGATAGAAGTGGTAGACGAATTCTGCTACCTGGGAGAGATGATGAGCTGCGAAGCAAAATCTGAGTTAGCTGTCAGAACCAGGATTGCGAGTGCATGGAAGAAATGGTAAGAATTGGCAAGTCTGCTCGGAAATCAGAAAATCCTACTGGAGAGACGCTGTCTGATATATAAGGCCTGCATCAGACCTGTTCTCCTGTATGGTTGGAGACATGGGTTTTCACAAAAACCGTCGAACGTTTGTTGAAGAGCTGTGAAAATCGAATGCTATGCTACATGACAAAGATCAAATGGGAAGACAGGATCACGAATGAACTATGGAGAATGTGCAAAGTTGATGATCTGAAGTCTGTAGCTAGTAGCAATAGACTGCGCTGGTTTGGGCACGTTCAATGGAAAGCAGACCACCACATCATAAAAAGAGCAATGAACTTCGTTGTGGATGGAAAGAGACCAAAGGGAAGACCTAGCAAAACCTGAGCTACCTGTATTGCAGATGATCTTAGAGAAAGGGGCATAAATAAGGACGAAGCTCAAAACAGAGAGAGATGGAGAAGGCTCATCAATGTCAAACCTCCCCTGGGAGAAACATGACAAAAAAGGAAGAAGAAGATTAAGTGTGCTGTTAGAGGCTGTGTCATAGAATGCATTAATTACTATGATGGTTGTTGTTATGTGTGTGTTGTTACTAGCTGTGTCATAGAATGTATTCATTATCATTAACATGATGGTTGTTGTTATGTGTGTGTTGTTAGAGGCTGTGTCATAGAATGCATTAATTACTTTGGTGGTTGTTATGTGTGTTGTTACAGGCTGTATCACAGTGTGTTATTATTGTTTTTATGTGGGTTGTTACAGGCTGTGTCAAGGAGTGTATTATTGTTGTTATGTGTGTTGTTGCAGGCCGTGTCACAGAGTGTATTATTGTTGTTGTTATATATGTTGTTACAGGCTGTGTTACAGAGTGTATTTGTTGTTGATATGTGTGTTGTTATAGGCTGTGTCACAGGCTGTGTCTCAGTGTATTATTGATGTTATGTGTGTTGTTACAGGCTGTGTCACAGAGTGTATTATTGATGTTGTTATGTGTTGTTACAAGCTGTATCACAGAGTGTGTTATTGTTGTTATGTGTGTTGTTACAGGCTGTGTCACAGAGTGTATTATTGTTATTGTTATGTGTGTTGTTACAGGCTGTGTCACAGAGTGTATTATTGTTATGTGTGTTGTTACAGGCTGTGTCACAGAGTGTATTATTGTTATGTGTGTTGTTACAGGCTGTGTCACAGAGTGTATTATTGTTATTGTTATGTGTGTTGTTACAGGCTGTGTCACATAGTGTATTATTGTTGTTATGTGTTACAGAGTGTATTATTGTTGTTATGCGTGTTGTTACAGGCTGTGTTACAGTGTGTATTATTGTTGTTATGTGTGTTGTTACAGGCTGTATCACAGAGTGTGTTATTGTTGTTGTTATGTGTGTTGTTACAGGCTGTGTCACAGAGTGGTTTTAAAAAAAAATTATTGTTATGTGTGTTGTTACAGGCTGTGTAACAGTGTGTTATTGTTGTTATGTTGTGTTGTTACAGGCTGTGTAACAGAATGTGTTATTGTTGTTATGTGTGTTGTTACAGGCTGTGTAACAGTGTGTTATTGTTATGTTCTGTTGTTACAGGCTGTGTAACAGAATGTGTTATTGTTGTTATGCGTGTTGTTACAGGCTGTGTAACAGAATGTTATTGTTGTTGTTATGTGTGTTGTTACAGGCTGTGTCACAGTGTATTATTGTTGTTGTTATGTGTGTTGTTACAGGCTGTGTCACAGTGTATTATTGTTGTTGTTATGTGTGTTGTTACAGGCTGTGTCACAGTGTATTATTATTGTTGTTATGTGTGTTGTTACAGGCTGTGTCACAGAGTGTTTTATTATTGTTGTTATGTTGTTACAGGCTGTGTCAGCCAGGGTCCTCAGAGAGCAATGCTGTGGCCTCCCTGTCTCTGCCAGAGGAGCCGGCTGACCTGACCTTAAAGGTCACCAGGGAACAGGTCAGATACTGACTGTATCGAGAGAGAGAGAGAGGAGAGAGAGTGTGTGTGTGTGTGTGTGTGTGTGTGTAGTCATTTTCTGTGTATGTTTGCATACATGTGTGTGTGTGTAGTCATTTTCTGTGTGTATGTTTGCATACATGTGTGTGTGTGTAGTCATTTTCTGTGTGTATGTTTGCATACATGTGTGTGTGTGTGACTCACGTCATGGGTGTAGGTGAGTGTCACTGTGTGTGATCCTAAATTAAATGTGCACATGAACTTGTATGTGACTGCATCATGTGGATGAGGTTTTGCATGAGTATGTTTGATCCTGAAAGGGGTGTCCGTAGCTGCCAACCATTCTTTTTTTCCTCAAAATTAGCCATTTTACTGTGATTCTGGTTTTCTGGATTATTTTTTTTTAATCAAAATGTTCAGGATCCCACAATTTCTATCTAAAAAAAAGGCCCAAAGCAAGAACAAAAAACTTCCCCAACACCCTATGTAAATCAAGTGTGCCTCCTGACCCCTGGTTTTTCAAAGGGAGTTGTTGGTTTGTTGTTGTTGTTGTTGGGTTTTTTTGGGGGGTGTGGGAGGGGGGAAAGCCCTTCTCCCAAACCCACCTCCCACTAAATTCTGTTTTAGTATTTCGGATTGTAGGAAGCTATGGATATCTGGTATTGCAGTAACTGTGGTACCTGTCTGTGACAGCTCAGCAGTGGTTGTTGTACTGTTGTAGGTTGTATCAGACATCAACAGGAAGAGTGAAGTAGTGACAGTGGTACCTGTCTCTGACAGCTCAGCAGTGGTTGTTGTACTGTTGTAGGTTGTATCAGACAGGAACAACAAAGGTCCAGACACTGAAACAGTGTGACATTTGTCTTGTCACCCTGCCAAAAATCTGGACGACATTTGTTTGTATGAATTAGTGTAGAAAGATGCTGTTGCTTTGGCTTTATTGTAGTCTTCAGACTTTGTGTAAGAAGGATATGTGTTTGGGGTAACTAATTGAAATGAAATAATGGTGTTTGTGAGTGTGTGTGTGTGTGCGTGTGCGAGAGCACACACATACATATAATGTATGTAAGAGTGTGTGTGTGAGTGTGTGTGTGTGTGTGTGTGTGCAAGCAAATGTGCATGATATCTTCAGTTTAACATCTAAAAACAAAGAGAGAAAAAAACCAACATCCAGAGTAACAAGAACAATAAACAATGACAGAAAACAGTGTCAGAAAACAGTGTCAGAAAACAGTGACAGAAAACAGTGTTGACTAAAAACTAACACGTGTACATGGGCGGCATGTATGTTGAAGCTGTAACTGAATTTTCTTCTTTGTCGTCTGAAACAGAAACATTAGTTTTCAGCCGTCAGGAGGCATTGTTATTGCATGACGCTGGTGTTGTATTGTTGTTTGTACAGATGTTGTTTGTACAGATGATGTATTGTTGTTTGTACAGATGTTGTTGTTTGTACAGATGATGTATTGTTGTTTGTACAAATGTTGTCTTGTTGTTTGTACAGATGTTGTCTTGTTGTTTGTACAGATGTTGTCTTGTTGGTTGTACAGATGTTGTCTTGTTGTTTGTACAGATGATGTATTGTTGTTTGTACAGATGCTGATGTTGTATTGTTGTCTGTACAGATACTGATGGTGTATTGTTGTCTGTACAGATGCTGATGTTGTATTGTTGTCTGTATCAGACATCAACATGAAGAGTGAAGTAGTGACATTGGTACCTGTCTCTGACAGCTCAGCAGTGGTTGTACTGTTGTAGGTTGTATCAGACAGGAACAACAAAAGGTCCAGACACTGAAACAGTGTGACATTTCTATTGTCACCCTGCCAAAAATCTGGATGACATTTGTTTGTATGAATTAGTGTAGAAAGACTCTAATGCTTTGGCTGTATTGTAGTCTTCAGACTTTGTATAGGCCATTGTGTGCCGGTGGGACAGATGACAAAATTTACAAAACTGCATACACACGGGGACTGGATGTAAAAATAAAAGCACCTGAGTGCTTATTCCATTGTCCTCGATTTAAAAAAAAAAAAATCATGTCATCTGAGCGCTTTGATTTGTTGCTTTTTCAAGATTCAGTGCTATATAAATCCCATACATTATTACAGGTGCTGATATGTTGTTGTTTGTACAGATGCTGATGTTGTTTGTACAGATGCTGATGTTTGTACAGATGCTGATGTTGTTTGTACAGATGCTGATGTTGTTTGTACAGATGGTGGTGATGTGTTGTTATCTGTACAGATGCCGATGCTGTATTGTTATCTGTACAGATGCTGATGTTGTCTGTACAGATGCTGATGTATTATCTGTACAGATGCCGATGCTGTATTGTCTGTACAGATGCTGATGTTGTATTGTTGTCTGTACATATACTGATGTTGTATTGTTGTCTGTGCCGATGCTGTATTGTCTGTACAGATACTGGTGTTGTATTGTTGTCTGTACAAATGCTGATGTTGTATTGTTATCTGTACAGAGGCTAATGTTGTGTTGTTGTCTGTACAGATGCTGATGTAGTATTGTTATCTGTACAGATGCTGATGTTGTATGGTCTGTACAGATGCTTATGGTGTATTGTTATCTTTGCAGATGCTGATGTTGTATTGTTGTCTGTACAGATGCTGATGTTGTATTGTTGTCTGTACAGATACTGATGGTGTATTGTTGTCTGTACAGATGCTGATGTTGTATTGTCTGTACTGATGTTGTATTGTTGTCTGTACAGATGCTGATGTTGTATTGTTGTCTGTACAGATGGTGATGTTGTGTTGTTGTCTGTACATATGCTTATGTTGTATTGTTGTCTGTACAGATGCTGATGTATTGTATGTACATATGCTGATGTTGTATTGTTGTCTGTACAAATGCTGATGTTGTATTGTTGTCTGTACATATGCTGATGTTGTATTGTTGTCTGTACAGATGCTGATGTTGTATTGTTGTCTGTACAGATGCTGATGTTGTATTGTTGTCTGTACAGATGCTGATGTTGTATTGTTGTCTGTACAGATGCTGATGTTGTATTGTTGTCTGTACAGATGCTGATGTTGTATTGTCTGTACAGATGCTGATGTTGTATTGTGTCTGTACAGATGCTGATGTTGTATTGTCTGTACAGATGCTGATGTTGTATTGTCTGTACAGATGCTGATGTTGTATTGTTGTCTGTGCATATGCTGATGTTGTATTGTTGTCTGTACAGTTGCTGATTTTGGCTGCAGTGGTGAAAGGGAAAGTGTACATTTTTCAGCACACACTGAATGGGTAAGAAATACATGATGCTGTGGTTGTGTTCTTGTTTCTTGTCCTTGATGGATTGTGTTGTAGGTTGTGTGAAATGATAGGTAGTCAGGGATTTTTTTTTTTTTTTTTTCTAAAAGGCAGTGGTTAGATTTTAAGATGATCATGATTTTGATATGTGGGTTATTCTCAGAAACATGTAACGTTTTTATGACATAGACCTTGAAAAATAAATGTCCTTGGAAGTTTATGCCTTTTTGTCATGTTTTAGAGTACTCTATCATAATCTGCATTCTTTATTTAAAAAAAAAAAAGAATCATTGATTAGTTTTCTTGTATTTGATGAATTAAAGTTCTATTTTTAGCCATGTTGCGGTTGTGACATGGAAACCAAAAGTAGCATAAAGAAATGTTTTTACACAGAATATCAAACAAAAAACACTCCAAAATGTTGTTGCTTTCATTTATAAAACAAATCTAACATTTGGAAGTACAACAGTCACTGACAAAGCACATTTTTTGCTATGTTTTTAAATGACACTCTAAGACAGTTTTGTACGCCCAGATTTAAAGTTTTTGTTGTTGTTACAAGTGACCACAGGAAGCACCACAAATTAGCCTGAACTCTATCCACAGAATCATATCAATAAAACGATTTTCTTTATCAAGAATAGAGGCTGTTTCAATTAATGCTTTGAAACGGTTTGGTTTTGACATGGAAACCATACCCCTCAAAATCACAAATCATGAAAGTGTAGCAATTTAAACATACATTTAAACAAAACACCAACTTAAATTGGAAACAGTGCATTCTTGTAACATTATTCATACTGATTTATCATTTTAGAATGATATATTATGGATGTGACATGGAAACCGTTTGGTTGTGACATGGAAACCACACCCCTCAAAAGCACAAATCATGAAAGTGTAGCAATTTAAGGTCAAAATGAAAAAACATACCATCTTAAATTAGTGACAATGCATTCTTGTAACTTTATTACACTGATTTATCATGTTAGAGTGACATGATATATCAGTTAACATTATCTACATTGATTTATCATGCTAGAGTGATATCAATCAACTTAACCAAGTCCAAAAAACAACAAAAAACACAAAAAAAACAAACAAACAACCAACAACTTAACCAAGTCCACTTTCTCTCATCTGACCTAGCGCATCATTCGTAATTTATGATAAAATATTCTTGTTTTACCGGCAATTGAATTCTTTTATCTTATGGGCAAATAGAATCCTTCCAGTACTCCCAGTATTTGCCGGTG
Source organism: Rapana venosa (assembly GCA_028751875.1). NCBI lineage: Eukaryota > Metazoa > Mollusca > Gastropoda > Neogastropoda > Muricidae > Rapana > Rapana venosa. The sequence continues at coordinate 8,225,771 of CM054137.1, forward strand.
CTTTTTTTCCACACATGCAGCTGCTTTTTTGTCCCACATCTAACATGATCTAACATAATTTCAAACTGATTTAGGACTGTTAAAAGTTTTCTATCTCTCGCTCGATGTCTCTCTCTATCTCTCCGTCTCTTCTCTTCTCTCTCTCTCTCTCTCTTCTCTCTCTCTCTCTCTCTCTCTCTCTCTCTCTCTCTCTCTCTCTCTCCACATATGTATAGTCGGCACCCTGCCCCCCTTTATTCTCTGTCATAAGACTCCCACCTGTATAAGATCTACTTTTCTTAGACACTGCTCTTTGTAACTGTACCCCCCTCATTAGACTTCTCCTTTATAACACCTAATTGTGTGTGTGTGTGAGAAAATGTATGTATGTGTTGTGTGTGTGTGTGTGTGTGTGTGTGTGTGTGTGTGTGTGGGTGTGGTGTGTGTGTGTGTGTGTGTGGTGAGTGAGTGAGGAGAGAGAGAGATGAGGAGGAGAGAATGAGAGAGATGGATGAGAATGTGGGGTGTGAGCGATGTATGTATGTGTGGGCATGAGTGTGGGCACCACAAAGAAAATTTTGAAGCATGTGAATTACTTATTTTGCTCAATAAATGTTGATTTTTTTTTTCCGAAGAAGGTGTTCATGGTTTCTTGCCATAACCAACTTCAACTGTAGTGTTGTTGCTTTTTGTGTCAATGTGTGTCAGTTGTGTGCTACTTGTTTTGTTATTATTGCTTGTCTTGCACATTTAAAGATGAATTGGTTCCAATTGTTGACAAGGAAAAAGGAAACAAATGAAAAACAAAACAAAAAATCCCATCCTCATGATGTGGTTTTCATCATAACTGATCACAGACTTGTAAAGTTTCATGAGCTTGAAAAATGTTAAGCTTAGGACTTTTCAGCATTGTATCCTGTCTCTCAAATGAACATGATTTAATCGGAAGAATGTCATTGTTTGATTACATTTGAAGCCTACGGAAAATAAGTGGTAGAAAAAGACTGATGTGTTTTGGTCGTGACCAGAAACGCTGAGCTCTGTCCTCTGCGCAGTTTGTAGCAAACATTAACGTCACTGCGATGACGTTTAGCCTGCATGAGTTTTACGGTTGACTCATTACCACTAACAACGATTGTGTAGATCAATCACTTCTCTGAAATCAACACTAGAAATCTAAATGCGAGGAAATAGGGACGATTTATTACAGTAGATCAGAGTCGTGACACAAAACCATAATCAATCCATTTCCTGTCACGACTAACATGAGCTGAATGTTTTACGGCCAAATTTCAATGTGTGAGATAACTGACAACAGAATTGCTGCAGGTTATATTTTCAACAACACAACCAAAACATTCATATAAAGAATCAATAACTGAATGACAAAAACACAAGACTGATTTTGTGTATGCTTGTAAATCTAATGGTCGAGACATGAAACCACGCTATCTTGGTTTCGTGTCACAACCAACGTGGTTGATACATGAGTTTATAGATCAATGAAAATATTCCCTTAAAATACATTCAAACATTGAAAATAAATATTTCTGTCGCTAATTGCTCAAAATAAAAAGCATATAACATCTATCAAAGAAAGAGAAAGTACAACTTCAACAAGAATGTTGCGGTTCGTACAAGAAACCCTACTATTTTTGTTTCATGTCCTAACTGTAACGCTGCACAACAAAAACTGGATCTATTTAATATTTTGTGCAAAATTTAGTTTTTGCACACAACCACCATTCCTACAAATTACAGCAGATGGCTTTTTTTTCTTTCCAAGTAAGAATAAGTGGTCATCAAATGAAACAATCGTGTAAACGTACCCACAGCTAACAAGCCACAGCTGTTGACAAGAAAAGACAAAATACAGAGAACCTGACAAAAACAAGAGTTTAAGATTATTTAAACCATGGTTGGCAAAAGTAAAATACTTTGAAAAGAAAATATTCCTTCTCCTTCAATATAAAATGCGATAGAAGCAAGTAAACTCATCTTGATCAAATGCTGCCATGGTTTAGTGTTCGGTTGTGACATGAGAAAACTTGGTAGAAGACAAAGACTGGCACACTAGTGTAGCATCGCGATGTTCCTTTGGCGGGAAAAAGTACGTGCAAGAAATATTTTAGGTCAAGGTGAAGTGCCCAGCGATAAAAATCTCGGTCAGTGAAGGAATGTGCGAATTTTGCACCAGATTTACATCGGTGGTCATGACGTTAAAAATGGAAACAATGTTGATGATCTGGAGTTTCAAGCCATGAATGAGGGTAGGAAGGCTGGCTGATCAAAAAAATTGTTTTTTATATACTGTTAACTGTTTACTTTATCAGTGGAAGCTATAATGTGTTTGATATCGTATAGTTCTTTGTGAGTGAATTTTTAAAATAGGGCCTGACTTTGGAAACCAAGCATCACGACCATAACAGGTATTTAATCCACCCTCTTAATGTTCATGAAAGAGAAATGAAGTGTTTCTGTTTGGGAGTTTGAAAGAACATCTGGGAATTGATTTAATACAAATATTGTTTCAAATTAGCAGTCTTTGAAGTCAGAAGAACAATCTGAATAACGTATGCACCATGACGTCACAAATCCGCCATGTTGGAATGTGCACATTTTGTAAAAGAAAATTCAATATTTTTAAAAACAAGCACAAGTACTCATTAAAACATTTAAATTTTATTTCTTTAATTCAAACATAACCAGTAAGCAGCATTCACCACAGTTACAAATTAAATTCACTCAAATGGTAGATGTGTGAAGTAGGTCACTATCAGGCCTCGCCTATTTAGAAGAAATGACTAGTTGTTCATTTTGAAAGTAGATTTGGGAAGTGCGTGTATGGGGAAGGGGGAAGGAAGGGGGTGGGGAATAAAGAAATAAACAAACGAACCTGCTTCTGACAGTAAGCACAAAATGAGAAAGAAAGAAAGAGAGGAAGAAGTTTTTAAAAACACAGACCTTTGCATTGGAATAAACTGTTGTGTCATTTTAAGTCACAGTTTTCATTCTGCATTATTAACATGAAAGAAGACAAATTATATATATATATATTTGCTTTTAATCCATCTTTGGGGTATATTTAACATTAGAGCTTGTCCCTTATACTGCTGTCTTCTCAAACTCTTCAGAACTTGTTGAGTTAGGAAAAGAGGGTTTTTTAAAAGTTTTTTTTTAAGCTTTAAAAAAAGTAGGATTTTTTTATGTGACCTGTGTAAGGATACAAATAATATTGGTAATCCATGTGTGTGTCTTTATGGCAGATGTGTGTGTTATGGCAGGGTTTCTCATGTCTTTATGGCAGAGTGTGTGTTTTGGCAGGGTTTCTCATGTCTTTATGGCAGAGTGTGTGTTATGGCAGGGTTTCTCATGTCTTTATGGCAGAGTGTGTGTTATGGCAGGGTTTCTCATGTCTTTATGGTAGAGTGTGTGTTATGGCAGGGTTTCTCATGTCTTTATGGCAGAGTGTGTGTTATGGCAGGGTTTCTCATGTCTTTATGGCAGAGTGTGTGTTAAGGCAGCGTTTCTCATGTCTTTATGGCAGAGTGTGTGTTATGGCAGCGTTTCTCATGTCTTTATGGCAGAGTGTGTGTTATGGCAGGGTTTCTCATGTCTTTATGGCAGAGTGTGTGTTATGGCAGGGTTTCTCATGTCTTTATGGCAGAGTGTGTGTTTTGGCAGGGTTTCTCATGTCTTTATGGCAGAGTGTGTGTTATGGCAGGGTTTCTCATGTCTTTATGGCAGAGTGTGTGTTTTGGCAGGGTTTCTCATGTCTTTATGGCAGAGTGTGTGTTTTGGCAGGGTTTCTCATGTCTTTATGGCAGAGTGTGTGTTATGGCAGGGTTTTCTCATGTTTTATGGCAGAGTGTGTGTTTTGGCAGGGTTTCTCATGTCTTTATGGCAGAGTGTGTGTTATGGCAGGGTTTCTCATGTCTTTATGGCAGAGTGTGTTTTGGCAGGGTTTCTCATGTCTTTATGGCAGAGTGTGTGTTTTGGCAGGAAGCTGAAGAAGCCTCTGAAGCCGACTACGGTGGTCCACGCCACCACAGAGGGCAGTCGGGAGGAGGTGCCGGTGCCGGTGCCCATCATGGCCGCCGTGCCCACCGCTGCCGACGGGGACTGTCCCCACCTGTGTGTGGTGCACGGCTCCCTCGTCAGCCCCAGGTGTACCTCTGTGGTAAGTGGGGGGGGATGGGGCGTGTTGGGTGGATTTTTGCATGTGGCGTGTTGTGCTAGATTATTGTGATTGAGTGTTGGGTTATGTTTAGGGTTTTTTTAGCAGTTGCGTGATGTTATGATTTGAATGAAATGATCAAGTGAAGTCCATTACGTTTAGGTTTTAAAAGAAAAGTGATTTCATCATCATCATCATCATCAGTCCCATAACCTTGGCAGTCGTGGAGGAGACACGAAAGACAATATCGTGGTAAGCCTCCTCCATCCATCTCGGTCCTCGGCTCTGTGCAGTAGTGCCGAGTCATTCATCCTGGTCCATTCTCTGATGTTGTCCATCCATGACTTGTTCTGTCTTCCCCTCTTTCTGCCACCTTCGAGTGTTCCTTGCAGTACTGTTTTTGGCAGAGTGTTGTGGCGGGTGACGTGGCCGAACTATGTCAGCTTTTTCTTCTTGACGATGGTGAGAAGGGGTTCCTGTGGACCTGCCAGCCGTGTTATTTGGCTCTTGACAAATTCATTGGTCTTTCGTTCTCTCCAGGATATGCCCAGCGGTTTTCTATGGCATTTTGTTTCAAATGACTGGATTCGCTTTGCTGTTTCAGCAGTCAATGTCCAGGTTTCACTTCCGTACAGCAGGATAGTCTGAATTAGGGCTTTGTAGAGCTTTAGTTTGATTGGGAAACTGATCTCTTTAAGTTGCAATGTTGATTGTAGAGTGCAGAATTTCTGCATTTTTTTCAAAATTGCCGCAAAACGATGTGGGCAGTGCACCCCAACAGATGCAAAAAATCCTGGACAGTGTGTTTTTGAACAAACAGTGCGCCATCACAACTGCCATTTGTATAATCTCTAAAACTATGCGCTACTTCCGCTGAAGTTCTCCAGTGATGCTTCTGGTTGGCTAAGCGCCTCACTTTTGACCAATCCCAGAAACTGCAGTTTGTCCTTGTCAGGTCCTGCGGCAGTCGTTATGTTGGTAGGCTACCCGTTATGTTGGTAGGCTACCCCAGGGGCCGTAAGATTTTCTGATTCGCACCTACAAGCCCACTTCATAATAAAGCGGGCTCATCCTGCTCTGTTGTCCTCTTCGATTACGTCATCTTCCAAGAGGCCTTGTACTCCCAAAATAAGTGATGTGGTTAGGACAGAAAAGGAGGCACCGTGGTCGAGTGGTTTAGGCGGTCAACTCGTGATCTAGAGGTCGCGGGTTCGATCCCCGCTCGGCTCGGTGTTGTGTCCTTGGGAAAGACACTTTACTCCTATTTTCCTCACTCCACCCAGGTGTACAAGTGGGTACCAGCTCTGCTGGGGAAGTATCTGGCGACAGACTAGCGTCCTGTCACAGGGGTGGTGAAAAACCATCAGTTCGCTTAACGCTTCAGAAACCGGGATAAGCTCCGGCTCTATGGTCCTTCTGGATCGAAAGAACATACTAAGGACAGAGATCGTTGAGGAGATAACAGACCCTACGTCCCAGTCCTAGCAGGCACGGAGCTGGTAGATCTGGCGAGACAAGTAGCCCTGACTTGAGAACAGTGAACACAGCATGCAGTAGGCTATGGGCTGTGTATCAAACATGGAAAGAACAATGCATTCACTGAAGGAGGATGCGCTAATTACAGAACATCACTTAAAGCATCACACAAAAACACTGCCCATCACCAGGAGGCTGTACCAGATGAAACTCTTCAGAAAGACTTCCGTCATTTAGGCAACTATCTCTCTGTCTCTGTGTGTGTCTCTCTCTCTTTGTCTCTGTCTCTGTCTCTCTCCCTCTCCCTCTCTCTTTTTCTCTCCCCCCATCCCCACTGTCTCTGTGTCTCTGTCTGTCTGTCTTTCTGTGTCACAAGTGCTTACTGCAGATTAACTGTAACATTTAACCCTTTAGTCCCCGATCCGGCCGCAGCCGACAGTAACGGAGGCTGCCGCTAGATTCCAATATGACCGCAGCCGACAGTTGGTGCTGCCCACGTAGGCAGTACTTTTCCATCACACACAGATCTCGTGGTTTTCACACAATGTGTCTGGAAATTGGTGGGGCGATGCAGGGAGGGTGTCAGACGGTGCCAGTGATAAATTTAGACTACTAACATACATGTAGTGGGGAGGGAAGGAAGAAATAACAGTCAGCCACCAGAACGCTTTTCAATGGTGCAGCATGGCGGAAAAAAAATCGCGTTTTCTTTAGTAGCACACGATTCATCTGATTAGCGATACGATAAATTGAATGTTATTGTCTTGGAAGTAGAAACATTTGAACGAGAATTGTTAAGTGAGTCCGATATTAAACGCTTACGAGGAAGAGGAGGAAGGAAATGCTGCAGTTAGGGAGAAGAGTGAGCCTGAAAATAATGTGCTACAGGGCACATTCCTGACCTGTGCTACACACACAGACTGTGGAGAAATTTGACCTCCTGGCCGGTCCGCGGTTTAGACGCCTGAAAACGATGCCTTTTGACTGTTTTCTCATTATTACCACACTTTTGCTTTGAAACTGCAATGGCAGAAACGAACAGATATGCCGATAATGAAAATAGCAAGAAGGAAAAGAAAATAGGTCTCCCGTCTGCCAAGGTTCGACAGGTGAGAGCAATGGGTACACCCCCCCCACACACACACACACACATCCATAATTTATGCTTTTTGTGATGTGATGTGACCCTGTGCCACCACTATGACTACTTTAGAGACTACCAACATTAAAATTTTGTAGGGTTACAGAAGTTCTGTGTTGTTTTGAATTTGTCACACCTGTGCTGTGACACTGGTGACAGTGTGACAGTCATGTACAAAAAATACACTTCTGTACACTTAACAAACATGTGGTAGCACACGCAGATATGAAGTACAGTATAAAGGTCACATGTTTTATTGAATATGACTTTTTTTCAAAAGAAAAAATAGTTAAACAAAACTTCTGTCTCCTCAAGACATACCATAAAACAACAGGTGCTATGGGGACATTGTGTGACACATCCTTGAAGTACTATTGCACATAACCATTGGTAAACACATCAGCTGGGTATCACTTCCTTATTCGACACTAACATGCTTGAACTATTGTCAAATCCATGCAGGTCTTGCTGTTTTATCATATATACCATATTTTTACCTGTGATTGGTGACAAATAAGGTGACAATGACAAGACATCTGGTGACCAGACACATAAACTTGCGCCTAAATGCAAGTACAAAGACATGCCTAGCTTGTGACAAAATTTCAGCTTGATAACTTGTCATGCACACACACAATTGTCTTAGGAGTAAAGTAAGTCAGATGGAGGTAGAAAACCTTAAAAGAATTCAAAATCTACAGGCAGTTTAGCTCCGTAGAATCCAACAACAAGAGGGTTAAAGTGAATATTTAATCCTTTCTGCCTGTTTGTTTTGTTTCTCTTCCTTGTAAAAATAGCAGAAACTAAGAGTACTGAGGGTACTGTAAGCGAGTACTACTCGTCCCCTTTTTACGAAGAGGGGGGAGGGGCAATGCCCCCTTTTTGTCATTTTAGGGCTCCTTATTTTGAAATCTTAGAATCAAACACTGTTTACAAAGAAATTTTTTTTTGATTGAGGACTTTTTGTTTTTTGAGGAGGATTATAGCTTTTGTAGAGTGGCTCAGTCTTCAAGTTTTCTGGTTATTTTGTGTGTGTGAGAGAAGAGAGTGTGTGTTTGTAAATTTCTTTTTTTTATATTTTCTTTTTTTTTTAAGGAACACAAAGACAGGTGTGTTTGTGTGGGTGTGGGGACATGCACATGTGTGTACATGCACATGTGTGTGTGCGCCTATGTAATGCTAATGATGAATCATTGTTGTATGTGTGCATGTTTCAGGCATTGAGACCAACCCGCCCAGAAATCCCTCTTGTTGTTGCCAAACCAGAGAAAAAAGGGAAAAAGGTTGATAAATCACCGGTGAGTACTGGAGACATCCATCCCATCTTGAATAGTAGTGAATAGAATGAGAGAGAGAGAGAGAGCAATCAAAATACATCTTGTCTGAATTCTACCAGGCATGGGATCTTTTTCATTTTTATTTATTTTATTCTTTTATTTCGAGGATAATGGAATTAGCACTCCTGTGCTTTTTTACATCCAGTCCCTGTGTGTATGCAGTTTTGTAAATTTTGTCATTCATTCTGACCAGCACACAATGGTCTTCTCTTCTGAAAAGTGGAATGGATTTTAATGTGTGTGTAAGATGTTCTGCATGTGTTTGCACATGGGACCTTGATTTCATTGGTTTCATGCAAAGGACTTTTATGGGGAGTGGAGTCGGCACTGATGTTAACTCCAGAGGAAAAATCCTCTTGAATGAGATTTGAACCCTAAATGTGTGTGTGTGTATTCAGTTTGTTATTTTTCTTTTGTTTTGTTAGTTTATAGATCCTATTTTCAGCTTCTATGTATAATGTCTGTTGCCAAAACTGTGGAATGTGCTATATGCTCGTACAGGAGTGTGTGTGTGGGGGGGGGGGGGATGAAGAGAGAGTTGCTGGTATGAGAAATTGTCTGTCATCTATTCAATATTTCTTAGGTATTTAAGGTGGACAAAAATTAATGTATGCACTTTTTGCGGAAAGGAGGGAAACAGGGGTGGGGTGATCTCTCTTTCACTCTGAAGTGGTTTTTGTAGTACCTTTGTCCATTAATTCATTATTGAGAATTCATTTGTTCTGTGTGTGTGTGTGTGTGTGTGTGTTCATATGTGTGTGTGTGTGCAAATATTAGTGTATCTGAACAGAATAACAACAAAATCTGTACACAGAAACATTTTATTTGTGTTCATTTATTTGGCTACTGGGGACAACAGCTGTGAGCTAGTACTATGTAAATCAGACATGGTAAGTATAGACTATAGTATGGTTAAAGCACATGCACCCCCTTGCCCTTTCCCCTCCTTAATTTTCTTAAATTTCCAGACACATTGTGCTGCAGATTGCTAAAAATGTTTTGTTGATTTTCTGTTTTTAGCTAACCATGAATTTTCAGGTAAAACTACGACACTCTTACAAGTGGCTGGCTGCCTTCATGGTTAAGGTCACATGTGTAAATGCAAACTGGTTGTAATGTTATTTGCTTGGGTTTTTTTTTATGTGCCAGGTGAAGAAGAAGTCTAAGGTGGAGGAATCCACAGTATTGAACTGCAGTCACAATGACACTGCCGGGCCAGATGCAGAAGCTGGCTCCTCACAGCGGAAAAGAAAGAAGACCGAGTCAAAGGTAAGTATGTACACCAATATCACCTTACAAAATCACATACACAGGAAAAGAAAGAAGACCGAGTCAAAGGTGAGTGTCTACACCAATATCACCTTACAAAATCACATACACAGGAAAAGAAAGAAGACCGAGTCAAAGGTGAGTGTCTACACCAATATCGCCTTACAAAATCACATACACAGGAAAAGAAAGAAGACCGAGTCAAAGGTGAGTGTCTACACCAATATCGCCTTACAAAATCACATACACAGGAAAGGAAAGAAGACCGAGTCAAAGGTGAGTGTCTACACCAATATCGCCTTTAAAAATCACATACACAGGAAAGGGAAAAAAAACCCAATCTTTTTTTTTCCCCATGTCTATTTAAAAAACATTTTTTGGTTTAATCTGTGTGAATGTAAGTTTGAGGACAGTGTGGGATAGCTCAGTGGTCACAGCACTCGTTCTCTCCAAGCTAAGGTCAAACAGCATTGAGTGTGGTTACCAAGTGTATGAGTGACTGTTTGCATGCCTTGGCTTCAGTGCAGTCCCCCAGTTCACCCAGCTGTAAATGGGTACCTGGCCTCTTTAGGGTCAGGGAAGGTAAAGCAGCGGGGGAGAGGAGATGGGCGCCGCTCTCAAGTTGCTGGCCCTAGAGAAGTGAGGTCTCTGACACCTTGCTCCCCAAGGGTGGCATAGGTTATGGAACACCTTCACTATTTGTTCCTCGTTCCTTGGTTACAGCTCTGAGTGAGATTTTAGCACATGGGACCACCCCCCCCTCCCCTCCTCTTCCACCATTTAGGTAGCTGCTTTCCGTCTTTGGGGATGGCGTCTTAACACGACACATGCATGTGTTTTTTTGGTCAATGGCACAACGGCCTACTCTTCCAAAAGGTGGAACAAGTTTTTTAACATGTGCGCATGGTGTTTTGCATGGGTTTGCACACAGGGCCTCGGTTTATAGTCTCATCCAAAGGACTTTGACATAAAGTTCAAATTTTTTTCCCCCGTCAAACTGGTAAGAAAGGGCAAGGTTGGGAATCGAACCCCAGAACCTCAGGGTTTACTTGTTGGCAGGGGTATGTCTGAACCACCCTGCCACCCTCCCTGTTGCCCTTGCTCACCTTTGATGTTTCTGTGATGGTCGCCCTGCCTGTGGACGTCAGACGCTGAAGGAACGTCTGGAAGTGGAGGGGCCAGCTGCGGGGTCTGCTGGCGGTGCTAAGCTGCCCAGAGCAGAGCAGCTGGTGACACACCTGACACAGGCCTTGAGGAGCCAGGACCACACGCTGATCACGGTATGTGCCGAGTTGTCCGCTCTGTGTGCGTGTGTGTGTTTTATCATTTTAATTTTTTATTTCTTTTATATCGAGGATAGAGGAATAAGCACTTATGTGCTTTTTTACATCCAGTCCCTGTGTGTATGCGGTTTTGTAAATTCTGTCATTTTATCCCACCAGCACATTATGGCCTGCTCTTAAGAATAGCGGAACAGGATTTAACGTGCGCAAGATGTTCTGCGTGTGTTTGCACACGGGACCTCGGCTTATAGTCTCTTCTGAAGGGCTTTTGGGGAGAGTGGAGTCGGCACTGATGTTAACTCCAGGGGAAAATATCCCCTTGAACAGTGTGTGTGTGTGTGTCTGTCTGTGTGTGTGTGTGTCTGTGTGTGAGAACAAATTTTTTTCTAGAGGAAGCAGAAGAGGGGGTTGGAGGTGGATTTGTTTGCTGACTAGTTCATTTTTTTAAGAGTAATTTATTTTTCATTTAAAAAAAAAGTATGCAATCATATTTGCTAGTTTTCTCACTATCCAGTCTCATAGAGCACCCAAATACGATGTCGTTCTGCCGTCATCAGAGCAGCATTGCCCAGAGGTGCTATAGAAAATGGCACAGGTCAACCTCACCCTGACCTCTCTGTGGTCTGTGTGAAAAAACCAGACTGTGTACACCTTACTTTGTCTTTGCTAACAGTTAATTTTAGAATTTTGAACTTGTGCAGATTTGTCACACTTGTAGCAGATAGTAGCATTGTGCTGCACATTCATCAGGTATTCATGAGTGATTCCTAGCTCATAAGGACATGTTGCTTTTTTCTGCGTGTTATCAAATTGCCAGTAGGAAAGGATTGTGTGTGTGTGAGAGAGAGAGAGAGAGAGAGAGAGAGAGAGAGAGAGAGAGAGAGAGAGAGAGAGAGGAGAGAGAAAAGGTGTGGTGGTGGGTCAGAGATGGTATATCTCCTGTTTTTCTGTCAGTGTTGTGGTGAGCACCCAAATACGATGTAGTTCTGCCGTCATCAGAGCAGCATTGCCCAGAGGTGCTATAGAAAATGGCACAGGTCAACCTCACCCTGACCTCACTGTGGTCTGTGTGAAAAAACCAGACTGTGTACACCCTACATTGTTGGAATTTTTGGTTTTTGTTGTTGTTCACAAGTATTGAATCTTAAAAACTTGTGGTGATTTGTAAAACTTGTTGCAAATAGAGAGGTGTGGTACACATATAGTAGGTACTATTTATTCCTAGCTTTATGTGTGTAAACAGGAGGAATGTCAGAGAGAGAGAGAGAGAGGAGAAGAAGAAGAAGAGAGTGTGGTCAGAGTACATATAGTGTTCGTCTGCTCTCTCTCTCTCTCTCTCTCTCTCTCTCTCTCTCTCTCTCTCTCTCTCTCTCTCTCTCTCTCTCTCACATGATATTGACGACCTCAGGCTGCTATGCCCATTATGTAAGCAAGCAGAGGAGGATGAAGTACATTTTGTGTTGTGCTGTCCAGTATTAGAGGATGTTAGGCAGAACTACATCCCTGTTAAATATAGTAGACAGCCTAATTTATTTAGACTCTGTTTACTCCTGGCATCAAGTCATCCTGAGGTTGTGCGCAGCCTCACTTTATATTTGTGTAAAGCTTTCAGAATAAGAGAGATATTGTTATCCTAAGTCATATTTTTGTAGCTGACTTTATGTTATACAGTAACAGGTTGTCGGTTTTTTTTGGTGTGTGTGTTGTTGTTTTTTACTATTGCTTTTACCCCCACCAATATACTAAGCAGTTCGGCAACCCCCTTCATGTATGGGCCAATGGCCTTTTTGTGAATAAATCATTCGAGTTCGAGTTCTCTCTCTCTCTCTCTCTCTCTCTCTCTCTCCTCTCTCTCTCTCTCTCTCTCTCTCTCTCTCTCTCTCTCTCTCCCCCTCCCTCCCCCCCTCCCTCTCTCTCTCTCTCCCCCCCCTCCATCCCTCCCTCTCTCTTTCTCTCTCCCTCTCTCTCCTCTCCCCCTCTCTCCCCCTCTCTCCCCCCCTCTCCATCCCTCTTCTTCTCTCTCTCGTTCAAGGGGATATTTTCCCCTGGAGTTAACAATGCAGACTCCACTCTCCCCAAAAGTCTTTCGGATGAGACTATAAACCAAGGCCCCATGTGCGAACGCACGCAGAACATCTTGCGCATACGTTAAATCCTGTTCCGCTTTTCGTAAGAGTAGGCCATTGTGTGCCGGTGGGAACAGATGACAGAAATTACAAAACCGCATACACACGGGGACTGGATGTAAAAAAACACACGAGTGCTTATTCCATTATCCTCAATATAAAAGAATAAATAAATAGATAAAATAAATCTCCCTCTCTCTCTTTTCCTTTGAACACGGAGCACCAGGATAGGATGTTGGTGTGCTCCGTCAGATAGATCTCACTGCACTGTGGTTTGGAGATAAACTAACCCCTGTGTGCGTGTGTGTATGTATGTGTGTGTGTGTGAGTGTGCGCGTGTGTGCGCCTCTGTTGTGAATGCGCGCATGTGTTTGTTTGTACATGTGTGTGGCTGTGATTCAGATTCAGATTCAGAATATTGCCATTTAAGTCAGGTAGACTTATTTGACACAACAACAAAACAAGCAAACATCAGTTCTCTTTGGTTCAAACTGACGTGTTGTGTGCTGCAGAGCGTGTTTGAGGAGCAGAAGGAGGCGACAATCCAGACAGCCGTGAAGACCCTGCCCCGCCCTGTGCTGTGTGAGCTGCTGAGGGAGGTAGCCAAGAGGATGATGCACAGCCACCCATCAAGGTTCTTCTTTCTTTCTTTCTTCTTTTCCTTGCACAGCCACCATCAAGGTTCTTCTTTCTTTCTTCTTTTCCTTGTACAGCCACCATCAAGGTTCTTCTTTCTTTCTTTCTTCTTTTCCTTGCACAGCCACCATCAAGGTTCTTCTTTCTTTCTTTCTTCTTTTCCTTGTACAGCCACCATCAAGGTCCTCCTTTCTTTCTTTCTTCTTTTCCTTGTACAGCCACCATCAAGGTTCTTCTTTCTTTCTTCTTTTCCTTGTACAGCCACCATCAAGGTTCTTCTTTCTTTCTTCTTTCTTCTTTTCCTTGTAAAAGCCACCATCAAGGTTCTTTTTCTTTCTTCTTTTCCTTGTACAGCCACCACAAGGTTCTTCTTTTTTTCTTTCTTCTTTTTCCCTTTTACAGCCACCATCAAGGTTTCTTCTTTCTTTTTTTCTTTTCCTTGTACAGCCACCATCAAGGTTCTTCTTTCTTTCCTTCTTTCTTCTTTTCCTTGTACAGCCCCATCAGGTTTTCTTTCTTTCTTCTTTTCCTTGTACAGCCACCATCAAAGGGTTTTCCTTTCTTTCTTCTTTTCCTTGTACCCCACCCTCAAGTTCTTTTTCTTTCTTCTTTTTTTCTTTTCCTTGTACAGCCACCATCAAGGTTCTTCTTTCTTTCTTCTTTTCCTTTCACCACCTTTAAGTTCTCCTTTCTTTCTTCTTTTCCTTGTCCCACCATCAAGTTCTTCTTTTTTCTTCTTTCTTCTTTTTTTTGTTTCGCCACCATCAAGTTCTCCTTTCTTTCTTCTTTTCCTTGTACAGCCACATCAAAGGGTTTTTTTTTTCTTCTTTCTTTCTTCTTTTTTCCTTGTACAGCATCATCAAGTCCTCCTTTCTTTTTTCTTCTTGTCCTTGTACAGCCATCTTTAAGGTCCTCTTTCTTTCTTTCTTCTTGTCCTTGTTTCAGCCATCATAAGTCCTCCTTTCTTTTTTTTCTCTTGTCCTTGTACGCCACCATCAAGGTCCTTCTTTCTTTCTTCTTTTTCCTTGTACAGCAACCATCAAGGTTCTTCTTTCTTTCTTTCTTTTTTTCTGTCCTTGTACAGCACCATCAAAGGGCCTCCTTTCTTTCTTCTTTTCCTTGTACAGCCACCATCAAGGTTCTTCTTTCTTTCTTCTTTTCCTTGTACAGCCACCCATCAAGGTTCTTCTTTCTTCTTTCTCCTTTTCTTCTCTGTGCTTCTTCTGATTGTGGGTTTGGGCTTTTCTGTGGCTTGTTCTGTTAGTTCTTTACATGGCACGGCTATGACTTTTTGTTGAAATTGAGAAACACATGCGTGTGCATATGAACACACACACCCACACACTCGCACGTATGTATGCATGCATCATGATCATCATCATCATCATCATCATCATTTATTCATTTATTTTCAGATTAACATGAAGTTGGACTGACAATACACTCGCAGGAACACACACACATGCACGCACACACATGCACGCACGCACACACACACGCACGCTTGCTCACTCACTCACTCCACTCACTCACTCACTCACTACACTCACTCACTCATCACATCACTCACTCACATCCCACCACACACACACACACACACACACACACACACCACACACACACACACACAACACACACACACACCACACCAGCAGCACAACACTCAGACAGACACACACACACACACACACACACAACGCATGCACAAACACCAACAGACACACAAAACACATCAGACAGACACCACACACGACATGCATGCATGCCGCACACACTGCACACACACACATGTCCCCCAAAAGTGTGTCATGTAGGGCCATATGCAAAAAACCCAAAAAAGCAAACCTACCCCCCTCCCAAAAAAGAAACCAAATTGCCAACAAACAGTCAAACAAACAGCAAACCCTAGGGGGAAAGAGGGAATAGTAGATATTGGCAGAGCAACAATTTTCCTTGCTCACAGACCACACTGGCATCAGAAGATGTCATGTTAAGTCTTCTTTGTGAGGGTTCGCTGTCAACTTTCAGTTCAGATCAGTTCACATACTTTATCATCTCACAGATAGGCTGCAAGCCATGCATAAAACAGTAAACATGAAAACATTTATTACAGAAAAATATCACAACACAGTATCTGAACATTAAGACGCGCACAACACAAGTTCCCAAACATCTGCAATACCTAGCCCAGTCAGAAAGCTTTGGAATTACTGCTGCTGCTGCTGCTTTACATGGGCAAGTTGTTTTGGGGGGGGGATATGGGCTTGTTTTTGTTAGTTTGAAACAAAAGATGTGCTTGAATGGAACTGGACTGATGGTGATGTGTACATGTGTGTGTGTGGGTGGGCATGCGTGTGTGCGTGTGTGTGTTTGCAGGGGGATACTGGTGACGAAATGGCTGAAGCAGATTCTGAAGAACCACATGGACTACATACAGTCGGTGAGTTGTCCTGACATGTTGCGGTTGTGTCTTTCGCCTGTCGCTGATCTCACTCTGGTTTTCTGGGTCTCTCTCTCTCTCTCTGTCTCAGTCTCTGCCTGACTCTCTCTTTCAGGCCTGCATGCACAGGGCATGTGTAATTTGCATACACATACATGTATGCATGCACACACACACACACACAAACACACTCTCTTTTTCATCTAAAAAAAGAAAAGGGGGGTGGGGGAGGGTGGTTGCTTTTCTCACTGTCTCCCTTTGTGTGTGTGTGTGTGTCTGCACGCGCGCTTTTCTCTTCTGTAATAAGAAAAAAGGTGAAAAAACGTAAACTTAAATGGTATGGGCATGGAGATCCAAAGGACTTGCAAAGACAGTTTTACAAGGCACTGTCCAAGGAGGAAGAAGAAGAGGCAGACCAAGGAAGAGCTGGGAGGATAACATCAGCGAATGGACAGGCCTAGAACTCAACAAAACCCTGAGAAAGGCAGAACAGAGAGAGGAATGGAGGGAACTGGTTGTTGAGTCTTTGAGGGTGCCCCCACGGTCGTCAGACTACGGGACAGATAGATAGAGATAGAATAAGAAGTGACACACTGCGATGTTTCAGGTTCCGGAGATGATGGCCATCACCAAGGACCTGATGCAGTTTGTGGAGGAGCTGCAGCAGGCTCAGCCAAGACGTCTGCAGGTCAAGGCCAAGGGGGACTCCCTGCTGGCCCGGGTAAGCTGCCTCACTGCTTGTCCTCACCTCCGTGGTGGTGGTGCTTCTGGCTCCTCACCTTGTAGAGCACTGAGGTTTACCAGTGGTGAGATTGTTGCCTGTGTGAGCGTTTTTTGCCCCCCCATGAAGGTAGCCGCATTCTGTCTTCTGGGTGTTTGATGACTTAGAAATGTGAACAGAGATGTGTGCATCTCATGCAGGAAATGTATGGAAGGAAATGTGAACAGAGATGTGTGCATCTCATGCAGGAAATGTATGGAAGGAAATGTGAACAGAGATGTGTGCATCTCATGCAGGAAATGTATGGAAGGAAATGTGAACAGAGATGTGTGCATCTCATGCAGGAAATGTATGGAAGGAAATGTGAACAGAGATGTGTGCATCTCATGCAGGAAATGTATGGAAGGAAATGTGAACAGAGATGTGTGCATCTCATGCAGGAAATGTATGGAAGGAAGGAGGGCCCTTTGGTTGTCAGTGTCACAGACCAAAAATGTCTCTCTTATGATAAATTGGCAAATTGTAGATTTTCTGTCAGAAATCTTTAATGAATTGTTTATGTTTGTCTGTGTTTCCTAAGAGAAGTAATTTTAAAAAACAACAAAAAAAACCCTATGAACTGAAGCTGTCTTATTCTTTTGCCATGATTGAAAGCCAAGTTATCCGTGCTTTTCTGAATGCATGTGGCAATAGTGGTTTGATCTCCATAGCATCTGTCGTCTGTGTGATATACAGGAATGTTAGTTAACATGCAAATTTTTGTAATCCCTGAAGACAGAATGTGGTTACCTCAATCGTGGATAAGGGGACGGGATAGCTCAGTGGTCGGAGCACTCGCTTTCCCCCAGCCAAGTTAAGCAGCGTCGAGCGTGGTTACCAGTTGGATGGGTGACCGTTTGCGCGCCTTGGCTTCAGTACACTTCCCCCAGTTCACCCAGCTGTAAATGGGTACCTGCCCTCTTTAGGGTCAGGGAAGGTAAAGCAGCGAGGGAGAGGAGATGGGCGCCGCCCTCAATATGCTGGCCCTAGAGAAGTGAGGTCTCTGACGCCTCGCTCCCCTACGACCTTATAGGTTATGGGACTCCTTTACCTTTACCTTTTACAATCGTGGATAAACGGTCACTTTATCAAAATCTCACCATTCTTGAACCTTGGAGCTCTAGCTGAGGAATAACACCCCCCCCCTCCCCCCAACCTAAACAAAGTAAAATTTGGGGAGTTATGCCTTGGATTCTGTCACCTGGAGAATCATCATTCGGAGGACGCCCAGATTGAGAGTGTATAATGTGTGTGTGCCAGTTTTAGGTTTGTGGCCTGGGTGATAGGGGCAACCTTCCTAGCAGCATAGCTCAGCAGGGATTGGAACCTTTGTCCTTGTGCTGACACGTCTTCTGCTGCGACCACAGAGTCCCTTGGCCCCAGTGTGTGTAAAGCAGAGAGTGAGGGTGCTGAAGAGGAGGTGTGCACATCAACACATTGTTAATCACAACACATGCATGCACACACATGTGCACGCAACACACACACACATGCATGCACACACACGTGCACGCAACACACACACATTCAAGGGATTTTTATTTCCTCGTGGAGTTAACATCACTGCTGACTCCACTCTCCTCAAAAGTCTTAAGATAATAAACCGAGGTCCCATGTGCACATGCTTGCAGAACGTTTTTGAGCACGCATTAAAACCTGTTCTACTTTTCGGAAGAGTCAGCGATAGTGTGTTGGTGGGAATGGATGACAAAGTTTACCAAACCGCATGCACCTGGGGACTGGATGTAAAAATGCACACGAGTGCTTATTCCATTATCCTAGAAATATGACAAACAATGGACATATGCCTAGCTACTGCATAGCACACACACTGCCCCAGTGACTCCTGAAGGAGGTAAGGGAGAAGAAGTCATGTGAAGTCATGTGACAGATGTTTGTCCACAGATCGCTTCACAGAGTCGGGAGGATGAACCGTCACCTCCTGAGGGATGTTTGGCTTATCAAGATGGTGAGTGTGTGTGTGTGTGTGTGTGTGCGTGTGTGCGTGTGTGTGCGCGTGTGTGTGTATGTGTGTGAGTGTGTGTGTGTGTGTGTGTGTGATTGAGATTGAGAATATTTTATTGCCATTTAAGTCGTGTAGACTTATTTGACACAACAAAACAAACATCAGTTAGAATTATCTAATTGGCTCAATGATGTGTTTATTTATTTTATATTTTATTTTATTTTCTTTTATATCAAGGACAATAGAATAAGCACTCATGTGCTTTTTTTACATCTAGTCCCCATGTGTATGCAGTTTTGTAAATTCTGTCATCTGTTCCCATCGGCACACAATGGCCTACTCTTAACGAAAAGCGGACCAGGATTTAACGTGTGCGCAAGATGTTCTGCATGCGTTCGCACACGGGGCCTTGGTTTATAGTCTCATCCAAAGGATTTTGGGGAGAGTGGAGTCTGCACTGGTGTTAACTCCAGGGGAAAATATCCCTTGAACGGGAATCGAACCCGGGTCATCAGATTGCGAGTACAATGTTCTAACCACTAGGCTATGTGCGTGTGTGTGCACGCGTGTGTGTGTGTGAGAGAGAGAAACTCGAAACTCGAATTTTAATTGTCTAAGGCCAACAGCCCCATACAATAGGGGTAGACATAAGATGAATACGAAAGGATGCAAATGAGTACAAATCACCAATAGAAAAGTTTAAGCAACATTTCAAAGGCATTACATTAACAATTTTAAATTCATCTGCTTTCGCGCACATACGCAAACTCACATGTATTCTCGCGCACACATACACACACGCGCATGCCCATGCACACACACACACACACACACACACACACACACGCATACTTTAGATACAGGTTATCAATCATAGAAAGAGAAAACAAATATATCAAATTCCGTTTACAATGAATCAGGACACAAGCTAATAACATTAATGTTGAGAATCGTTCAGTTGTTTCCGGCCTTCTTGGTACATATAATATATAAATCTACTAGAATTAAAGATGACATCATCATTTCGGCTGCTGAATATCTTTGCCAGCTGGATATTGGTATGCTTTCAGCCACACTGAGATGTTTCTGACGGATATCTTTATATACAGGACAGAGAAAGAGAGAGAGAGAGAGTGTGTGTGTGTGTGTGTGTGTGAGAGAGAGAGAGTGTGCTTGTGTGTGTGAGAGTGCGAGAGAGAGAGTGAATGAGAGGGAGAGTGTGTTTGTGTGTGTGAGTGAATATGTGAGTGTGTGTGTGTTAAATGTGTGTTTGGTATATTTCAGATATAATTTATATGTATATTATATATAGATATTTTTCCCATGTGCAATGATAAATCACAGTATAAAATACATGGACATAATCTTGGGTTTTTTAAATAGTTTTTTCTCATATTCATTTTGCTTCTTGTTTTAAGACAGGTTAAAATGTGTGTGATTTAGGGAGTGGGATGCGAGCACAATGTTCTAACCACTAGGCTGTGTGCGTGCGTATGTGTGTGTGCATGAGTGTGTGTGAGAGAGAGAGAGTGTATGTGTGAGAGAGAGAGTGTTAATTTTGTTGTCTGTGTTGTTTTTGTCAATGCAGTGTGTCCTAACCATGCCCCTTGAAGTGGGCTAGGCTGGAACCATTAATTTGAAACATGTATTTATGTGTATGTATTTTTGTGAAGCGCATCCCTGTACCTGTATTGTTCTTTTCCTTCCAGAGTCAGATTCAGATCAAGAAGCTCTTATGGAGTTTGGAGCCTCGGAGTCTGAAGTGAGTGAGACCCTAACAGTTGTTTTTTTTAGAGTTCATGTGTCTGATCAGGATGTACTTGACGACATCATTCAGTCATCAAACATACACTTCTTGCTGTAGTTTTTGTATTTGTCGTGTGATCTTTTTTCAGTACAAACAACAACTCATGAGAAGATGACAAAAAGAGAAATCGCATGTATAGGGTTATTAGTGTACGTATGATTGAAATTGAATTATCTCGTGGCATTAGAAAGGAATCGTTAAACAATGCTAATTGTCACATCAAGTGATCCAAATCCAAATGGTGTAAATTAGAGAACTGAATTATTTTTATATCTGTGTTTGGTTTTTTGTCTCTAATTCTTTAGAGTTGTTCTTGTTATGCTTATGAGAAACATTTCACGACATGTTTCAAGGAAAAAATCTGGTCATTATCATTTATTGTAATTGCTCCTGCTGCTCAGATCTTGAACATCAAACATCCAGCTGAGTGTTTGGTACAGGTGATTTTTTTTTTAATCATTTTTTTTTCTTCTTCTGGTTTTGCCCTCGTAAAAATAAGATCATTATCCAGCAGAGAAGGCATTGCTGTCATCGTAGAAACAAAAATAAAGGAGTGAATAAATGCATGATTTTAGGAAGGGCATAAACATGTTCATACTTAAAGCCAAATATTGCACAAGGTTTGTTTCGTTTCGTTGTTTTTTTCCTCATTTGTTGGTTGTTTTACGATGTTGTGGTTTGGATTTATTCTTTCTTGCATTATTATTATTATTATCTTATTATTATCATGGTTATGGTAGTCTCTTGAGAGTCCTTGTACTGGCATTTTTCCTCATAAAAAGATTTCTTAATTTACTTATAGAATTTTTGAAAAAGCCATTGCAGCACATCAACACACTGTGCCTAAACACCCATCAGTGTATGCTGTTATCATGTATATTGTTATTATGAATGTTGTATGTTATGTGTGTTGCTATAATGTTGTTCTGTATGTTGTGATTATTATATGTTATCATGGATGTTATGTACAGGGCAATTGGGAGGAGTCTGACGAGGACTGAGTGGTCATCCTCACTTTGTTCAACACCAGTCTGTTCACCGATAGTGGGTTTGGGGACACGGCTCAGCCCGCTTAAAACACAAGGTCTCTCCGTTTGTGGCAGCTGTGTGCCAACGCCAGGGTCTCGGCCAAGATATTGCGGACAGAGAGACCAGCTCCCAGTATTTGAAGTCTATGCATCATTGTGTGCTACATGTGCTGTCGGCTGTTCAAGCAGCGTTGCCCAGATTGTTTGTACTGTTATGTGTACAGCGTTCAAACGGTTTTGTACAGATTTTTAAGATAACGGCGCTTTGAGGAAGGGTTTGGTCGTCGTACATGAAGAGGTGTTTGTTTGTTTACTGTTTTGGTGATGTGAGAGACCGAATATAGGCATTATAAAACTGAAAAAAGTGAGAGTTGCCTTTTTGTATTTTGTATGTAATACATTTGATATCTAGGTTTGGTTTTTGTGTGTGGACAAAGTGGTGATGGACAAGAAAGTGTGCGTGTTGTGTGTGTGTGTGTAAAAGTCAATACAGAAATTTTGATTTTCTGCTTTCACTAATTCCCATCTGTTGTGTGTGTGTGTGTGAATACATGTGTGCGTGCATGCAGATATTTTTGTACTGTACAGGTGATAATGCACATACGCTGCTTTAGTATCTTGGACTTGTATATATTTAGTTTTAAAATGAGTGATTTGTGTGTGAATGGATCATGAACTGAAATTGAATAGAAAAAAACAAGGTTATATTTGCCATTTTGTCAACGTGAGGACTTGAGAATGAAAATGACAGCTCTTTTTAAAAAAAAGTTGTATTCCTTTTCCATATCATAAGGACCAGCAGGTCCTCTTGTGTTCCAGTCTGCTGGGAATGTTGCAAGGCCTTTTCTTGATTTTGTTGGTGTGTGGGCATTTGTGTATATGTGTGTCAAAGTCAAGTGTATGCATGTGTGTGTGCGTTTGTTTGTATGTATGCATGTGTGTGTACATGTGTGTATGCATAAGTTGTGTGTGTGTGTGTGTTTAGACTGCAAATAAATGGAAATCTCTCCATTTTCATAACCTGGATATAGTCAAATTTGCAATAAAGTGTTACAAGGCAGTAAGACTAGACTTTACCTACATTTGCACACACAAGTGAAATTCTCTGCTACAGCTTGTTTGCTTGAGAGAACAGACGCTGCCAGAATCCTGTGATGGAGCATGTCGGTGAAAACCATGACGTCAGTCATGTGAGAAGTAATGGATCACGTATTTGTTTTCCATTCTTTGGATAGAGCTCTGAGGCTTACCCATGCTATTTTTTGCGTATGCGACTATTTTTACCCACCAGTGAGATAGCCATATTCCGACTTCAGGGATATATCACTTATCTTTATGCCAAAAAACCACAACAAAAATGTGAGAAAGGTTGTAATTGAATAAGTCTAGTGAAATGGAAGTAAAGGGCTAGTCGGTGAAATCAGCCATGACAGAAGGTGGTATACAATTCACTGTAGGGAGAAAGTATCCCTTGTAGTGCAAAAATGACAACGGGTGCCCCTATGGAAGTTGTTCAATATTCTTTTGTTCATCGTTATTTTCATTGTGTGAGGGAATCTGTGACTTCACGTGATTGCAGAATCTGTGACTTCACGTGATTGCAAGTTTATGGATCAGAGAAGATCTAAAGACGGAGAAAAACCCTGAAATAAAAAATGTCCCTCCCTGCTTGCTGAAGGTCAGTCATGTGTGGCCAAGGCAGAAGGGTGTTTGGTTAGTTACTCTTGAGATAACCGTCCTTAGTGCCAACACTTTGGAAAGGGTTATTTGTGTGCGTTGTTCAAGGTTGTTTCTTTTGTCTAGTCAGTGGAGAGCAGCACAGACCAACATGGTGTTCATCTCTGTTGCCTTTGCTGCATGTGCACGTTGTGAAGAAGTAACACAAATTGAATTGTATTTACTTCAGGCAGGGACCTGAGGAACCAAACTCAGAATTTAGTCACTTTTCTCGAACTGATATGACTAGTGTCCTCTGTATAAGAGAAATGGTCAGGTCTCTCATTTTTTCTTATGTACTGTTTAAAAGGGGGACAGGATAGCTCAGTGGTTGGAGCACTTGCTTTCCCCCAGCCAAGTTAAGCAGCGTCGAGCGTGGTTACCACTTGGATGGGTGACCGTTTGTGAGCCTTGGCTTCAGTACAGTTCCCCCAGCTGTAAATGGGTACCTGCCCTCTTTAGGGTCAGGGAAGGTAAAGCAGCGAGGGAGAGGAGATGGGCGCCGCCCTCAATATGCTGGCCCTAGAGAAGTGAGGTCTCCGACGCCTCGCTCCCCTACAACCTTATAGGTTATGGGACTCCTTTACCTTTTTTTTTTAACTGTTTAAAAAAAAAATGAATGCAGGGCTAAGGTATGAGATACCAACAATAGTGCCTGTGTATTGTTCAAGATAGCAAGGTGTCATGAAGCATAAATGATACTACCCTTGTAGCAGCTGTGCAAACATTATCTCCGTTAATTTTATCCTACTTTATCATGTATGCACTTTTATGCTTGTGTTTGCGTGCATGTTCATGTCATAACCAGAAGTGATGCTGTGAGTTGGAGGGAGCATGTGGTCTTCCTGCGTTTTTTTTACGTAGGTGTGTGTGAAATTTTGGTTTGTTTAGCGGTCACTGTGTCGGCACATTACTGTATCTTTGTATGTATATGTGTGCTGGCATATACATGTGTGTGTGTGCACATTTGCACACACACACATAAATATATATATATACACACATATATGTATATGTGTGTGCATGTGAAAGTTGAAATACAGTCTAAGAAGTGAAGACTGACTGCATTTATACGAGTGTGATGCCTGCCAAAGAGTGAGCAGTGGAGCTTGCTTGTGAACAGTTGTGAAACAGTGGCGGTTCAAGGGTGGAAGGGCTGCTTCGTTCTGGGGAATAATGGCTCAGCAAATTCTATTTTGTTACGTCAATGAATGACAGCTTTTTTTCATGGTGAAAAATGTTAAATAATTTTTTGTTGAAAGAAGTGAAGTTGCAAACATGAAGGTAAAAATGTGACTGTTCTGAGACCTTTCTGAAAGGCTTGTTAAAAGTTGCCATCAAAATGGCTGCTAAGAATGACATTGTAGTAATGAAATAAAACATCATGAATTCTTAAAGTTACATATTTAATTATTTTAACTTGTTCCTGAATAGTTGCCTGATAAATAAAACCAGTCTTCGCTTGCAAGCTTCATTTTGATACAAAAATCAATCTATTAAAATTAAATTAAGCTATATTTAAGTCAATACAGGTTTAACACTCTTGCTTTTGATTCATAGAAATAGAGCTGTATTAAAATGAACATGACTTTCTTATCTCTATTAAAATTAAATTAAGCCATATTTAAACCAACACTGGTTTAACACTCTTGCTTTTGATATATAGAAATAGAGCTGTATTAAAATGAACATGACCTTATCTCTGTACAGGTTTAACACTCTTGCTTTCGATATATATAGAAATAGAGCTGTATTAAAATGAACATGACCTTCTTGTATCTATCTGTCCTGGTCACATCTGGCCAGCTGACATCACCCCCTGTATCTGGCCAATACTGCAACCCCCCCCCCCCCCCCCCCCCACTTTCTCTTTTCAGGCTGCCAGGCTAGTTTCATTGTGGTGTTGTTATATTTATGTCCCAGCAGCGATTTAAAAAAAAAAAATCAGGGACAAAAGGTCATTATTGCAACAAAATCTGCCACGTTAAGAATACACAGCGAGCTGATCCCTCACCCTTGAAATGGTGTGATAGTCGCTCTGTGGCCCCATGTGTGGCTTGACAGGACAGAATTTCTGGAAAAAAAATGGATAACTGTAAGACTTTGAAATTTTATTTAGGAAGAAGTTTTATTTCTGTTGTTGGCGTTTAAAAAAAAAAAAAAAAAGTAACTTACACAAATTTATGGGAGGTTGCCCACTCTTAGCCAGAATAAAAGGTAAACCCTGTCAATCATAGGTTTCCATTATGTTGGGTTGTATTTTATCCCGTCAGGCTGACATTTTGTTGTTTAGTGACTGGTTTGTTTGGTTTGGTTTTTTTTCTTTATGAATCATAATCATGGCCATTTCATTTTTAAAAAATTGTAAGGAATCAGGCTGATTATCTTGGTTTAGGTACAAGGGCTTGTTGTCCTTTTTATAAATAAAATCATGACCATTCTATTAACCTTGTATTCGCAACTTTTCAGCCCAAACTGATCCTCATGTTCATGTTTTCTTGAGAAATTTAATCAACTAAAACTTAAATGGAAATCACTTCAATCCTCATTTAGTTTTGGCAAGTCTTCACATGTAACGATACTGCTGTGGGGGGCAGGGGCAGGTTTAAGTAAACATGGAGGCAGTTTCGACCAAAACTAATGCAAGATGGTTTTTAAAAATGTTTCCTGTAGTAAGGAAGCAGGTCAGGTTCTGATAAATGTTTTTTAAAAGTTGCCATCAGAAAGATTGTATGACTGACTGCTGTCTGTGACCACCTGTTGTGAGAGAGAGAGAGCATGAAGAATGTGTGCAGAAAACGCAGTCAGTAAAGAGAAGAATATTCACTGCAATGTTAAAAACATAACAACACATTTTGTTTTTAAAAAAAAGAAAAGAAAAGCCAGTGATTTTCCTGTGACAATAAAGATACTTGAAATTATAACATCTCCTCTTTGTTCTTTTGCTTATGGCTGTCTCATCGTCTTTCTTCTTATGGCTATTTTAAAAGTTCATTTTTTTATTATTTTATTCTTGTCTGCCTTCTTTTGACATGTTTTTTCCCTCTTCTTTTCCTTATGGCCATTTTCCTGCTGTTCTTTCTTTCTTTAGTTTCTGTTCTTTTTATACTTGTTCCTTATCAGTTCTAGCAAGTTAATGTTGCAGAACTGAGAGCAGTGGTGAGATGGAGACTGACAGTGACACACACACACACTCGCATGTTATTTCTGGATTCACTTTCTTGGCTGCAACACTTCCAGGAGTGCAAGTGTCAGTGACCACTCATGGTCTGCTGTTTGGGGGAAAAAGTCCAGCTTCACACAGGATTCAAACTAGGACTTCTTGCCGTCTAAAGAAGTGTCTTACTGATCATGAATCTCGTTCAAGAGGATTTTCCCTCTGGGAGGTAACATCAGTGCCGACTCCACTCCCCCCAAAAGTCCTTCGGATGAGACTTTAAACCAAGGTCCTGTGTGTGAATGCATGTAGAACATCTTGTGTACATGTTAAAACCTGTTCTGCTTTTTTGTAAGAGTAGGCCATTGTGTGCCGATGGGAACGGATGACAAAATTTACAAAAACTGTATACACATAGGGACTGGATGTAAAAAAGCACATGAGTGCATATTCCATTATCCTCAAAATAAAAGAATAAAAATTAATCCACCCACCCCATTGTCCTAAAAAGTTGACTTCTGGTAGTGAAATAGTTTTTAATCCAGTCATATCACCTTACTCAAGTTTTAATGAGTTTTACAGACAATAATCATAGCACACAATTTCTTTTGAAATGTTTATTTCATATACAAACTACCACAAATTCTTGCCACAATTTCAGCACACAAGCTCACAGAAGACCTGAAACCAATCCTTCAGCAACAAGGTAGAGAGAGGAAACACTTTTTCTTTCCTTGCCTTGAAGTGCACACACACACACACACACTCATCCCTACCATTTTTTCCCTTCCTTCTCCCACCCAATTTCACTTCTGCATGATCCATCCATTCACTCACAAGTCTTTCATGGTAGAAATATACTTTTCATTAAGTCAGTAGTGTGTTCCCTCTTGTCACCTGTACAATGCAAACGTATTTCCAACCTCCTCCCCTTACTGACTACAGCTGAATATAGCACGCAACACAGTATCGGCATCATGAATTTACAGCTACCAAACTTATTACTCTTGAAAAATGATAAATTAAAAAAACAAAAAACAAAGCAAAACACAAATGCAGTGTCGATTGTAGGATTTTATTGACGGGATCAAGAAGGAAAGTAGCAAGGTGGTTTAGATGTTCGTCTGCCTGACAAGTGAGCTGTGAGGTTCTGGGTTTGATTCCCAGCCTTGCCCTTTTTTCCCAGTTTGATGGAAAAATTGAACTGAATATCAAGGCTTCTGGAAGAGACTTTAAACCTGTCTGACCTGTACAGACTTGTACACAGGAATCAACACTGGATCACCGAGATGTAGCAATACTGCAGCCTGGAATCAACACTGCCCCAATGGTCTCTACTGCTGAAGTCTTCATGATGTACTGCAGCCTGGAATCAACACTGCCCCAATGGTCTCTACTGCTGAAGTCTTCATGATATACTGCAGCCTGGAATCAACACTGCCCCAATGGTCTCTACTGCTGAGGTCTTCATGATATACTGCAGCCTGGAATCAACACTGCCCCAATGGTCTCTACTGCTGAGGTCTTCATGATATACAGCAGCCTGGAATCAACACTGCCCCAATGATCTCTACTGCTGAAGTCTTCATGATATACTGCAGCCTGGAATCAACACTGTCCCAATGATCTCTACTGCTGAGGTCTTCATGATATACTGCAGCCTGGAATCAACACTGCCCCAATGATCTCTACTGCTGAAGTCTTCATGATATACTGCAGCCTGGAATCAACACTGCCCCAATGGTCTCTACTGCTGAAGTCTTCATGATATACTGCAGCCTGGAATCAACACTGCCCCAATGATCTCTACTGCTGAGGTCTTCATGATATACTGCAGCCTGGAATCAACACTGCCCCAATGGTCTCTACTGCTGAAGTCTTCATGATATACTGCAGCCTGGAATCAACACTGCCCCAATGATCTCTACTGCTGAGGTCTTCATGATATACTGCAGCCTGGAATCAACACTGCCCCAATGATCTCTACTGCTGAAGTCTTCATGATATACTGCAGCCTGGAATCAACACTGCCCCAATGATCTCTACTGCTGAAGTCTTCATATACTGCAGCCTGGAATCAACACTGCCCCAATGGTCTCTACTGCTGAAGTCTTCATGATATACTGCAGCCTGGAATCAACACTGCCCCAATGGTCTCTACTGCTGAGGTCTTCATGATATACTGCAGCCTGGAATCAACACTGCCCCAATGGTCTCTACTGCTGAGGTCTTCATGATATACTGCAGCCTGGAATCAACACTGCCCCAATGGTCTCTACTGCTGAGGTCTTCATGAAGCCGACCTGCCGTCACTCAGGCCACAACACAAGGAGGGAACAGCAGTCTCTTGGTGCAGGCTGACTGTGCACAGTAATCTTACAGCACGCTGTGCTGCGCTGCACTGCACAAAGTCAACGCTGTACAAGAAGGGACGGGGGAAGGACGGTGAAGGTGCTGGCCTGCCTAACAACTAAACCGTGATGGTCTGAGCTCCGAGTCCCAGCCTGGCACTTTCTTCCCAGTTTGACGAGAAAATCACACTGAATGTCAAAGTCCTTCGGATGAGAAAATAAACCAAAGCCCTGTGTGCGGATGCACGCAGAATATCTTGCACAAATGTTTAAGACCCGTTCCAACTTTTGAAAAAGAAGGCCAGAAGGAATGGATGACAAAATTTAACGCATGCACACAGTTGTCCCATGTAGACACCCTCTCCGAAGTTGGATTGTGGATACCTAAATAGTGGTAGCGGTAGAGGGAAACAGACGCACACGTAAAAATCTCACCATTGGTAAACCTCGGAGCTGTAGCCAAGGAACAGCAACAACAACATCCCCCCTCCCCCCAAAAGACCCCCCCCCCACCAACCCCCACTGTACACTGAAGGGTCCCATGTCCTGGTACACACACACTGCTGACTGTCTACAGGACAGCAGCAGCCTGGGTTGCTGACGTCGCATGTACACCATTCCACAGAGGGGAGCTGAAGCTTCAGTCAGAGTCAGAGTTGTCCACGTTACCCTGCACACCATCACGTCATGAATGATACCGCTGTGACACGGCTAAAGAGATCAACGAGAAAAGACTACAGCAAAAATATCACCCCATCCCCATCCTAAAAGAAAAAAACGAGAGAGAGAATAATCATACATTGATTAAAAACTACAATAATTCATTTTTTAAGGGATCAGATTTTTTTTTAAAAAAGATTAGATTTTCAGTTTCTTCCTGTCAGCAACTACGATGTGATTGAAATCACGTATGAGCTACAATAACTAAAAATAAGTTAATAAAAAAAAATACTCTCTACTTTTTCCTTTTATTTATTAATTATTTTTAAAAGATAAAACCAGAATAACCCTTATACTTAGTTCATGAAAACTACTCTGAAAAATCAGAAAACTAAACTCTGAAACAGGGCCACATTCACCAATGCGTGAAGCACTGACGGTAGTAACCCAGTCAGTCCCCCAACATGCTTCCAGCCATCCCAAGTCACAGTGCCCACACACCACAGTCAGCAGCTGGCTAGCTAAATCCTTCAGCTGCCTTACAAACTGGATTGCACGTGTGGACGTGCCACTGCCAGTTTTCACAGGGCACACAGCAGATCCATTCAGTCTAGCCATCCCCACAGCTGGAATGCAGCTACCTCATGGTGCAGGGCAAAAACGGTCGCATACACAAAATCTCATCATTGGTGAACCTCTAGCCGAGGAATGAAACAACAAAATCAGTCTAACCAACGCTGGTGTGTAGAGTGCCCTGACCACAGAGGTGGTGGTATCAGGGTTGTTGCCTCATGAAGCACAACAGCTCTCTGTGGACTTGTTCAGCTTCTTCTCAGTCAAAAACACACCAAGATTAAAATCCACCATATATTTACTTTTTGTCTACACACATTACCCCAACCATGGAGAGTCCCACCAGGGGGTCACCCCATAGTGAAAGAGCCATTCAAATGACATTTCTAAATACACTTGGCTCCCCCCCCCTCAATGTCAAGCTGGGGAACGTCACTACAACAAGACCAACCACATCTAACCTGTGATATGAATTTCTTTGTGACATAATAAAGTAATAAACGAACTGAATTGAACTGAAACTGAATTGATATCAGGTGAAAAATGTCTGATTCTCCTATCAAATGACATCTTCAGCTTCGTTTTTCAAATGACCTGACTGCTGCTAACTTTCCATGCAATCTCCACTGACATGTAAAAGGATTACACTTACGTTGGTCTGGGCAGTTTCTTCCACCTCCATGTCAGATGACTCGTCAGAATCGGTCTCTGGAAGGATGAACAAAAAAAGCAATTTAAAGTATGAAAAGGGGAAACGCAATTCAAATCGTGTTAAAAAAAAAAGAAGAGTGAATGACTTCCTACCATACTCACCAGACCACGGCTGAGGCTATGGACGTTTCTCTGTGTGTTTAGAACCGCTTGTGTGTGTGTGTACCTCATTTAATTTCATCTCTGCCCCCTCCCCATCGCCCCCACTGTCTCTCCCTTTTGTCTCCCCCAACCCTGTGATTAGGCCTTTGGGTGTGTAGGTTTTCATGGTCTTCATAAATCACAGATCCCTTCATTCATTCCAGTCTGTTTGATGAGATGATGAATAGGGCTCCTGGGTGTCACTATGCACCGAGTACATGTAAAAGAACACGGAGACATAGCTAGTGGTGAAGTGTTCTTCTTCAGCAGCACGAAAAGCTGACATCACCTCACATTTGACAGTGAACAAGAATCCATGTAGAAATTCCTAGACAGGAGAGAGATGGTCGGCCTTCTGTGTAACTCAGGCATTCACATACATACATGCACACACACACACTCCACCCCCCCCCCCTCCCCCCCCCCATATACAATGCCCCTTCCCCACATACACCCTAACATTACCCCCCCCCCCTCCCCCCCCCCCCCCCCCCCCACACACACATACTCACCACATTGATAAACGATCAAAGGTTCAGGCAATGCAGACGGCTCATCCATCACAGGTTTCTGTAGTTCTGCCTGTGAACACACACACACACAATCTTGTACATGTGTTGTACAAGAGGGCACACATCTCCATGTCAACATCCCATCCCTCACTTTTATTACACACCTTAAGGTACCTGCATACCACCTTCCGGGATGATTTCTGAATACAATACCAGTGTGCAAGTATTTCTAAAATGTTGTCATCTGTTCCTGACTGTAATGGCATACTCTTTCAAAAAGTGGGGCAAGTTTTTAACGCGTGCCAAAATGTTCTGCATGCACTGACACATCAGAACTCAGTTTAAGTCTCTCTTTTTTCCCCCTGCACTCCTCAGCAAGAGCTATGACGTTCGCCAATGGTCAGACTTTGCATGTGCCGCTGTTTTTGCCCTGCACCATGAAGGTAGCCGCATTCAGACTTCGATGATGCATGCTGGGCATGTTCTTGTTTCTGTAACCCACCAACATGAATTACAGAATCATTAACATGCATATTTGGAGGGGGGGGGGGGGTTTAAAAAAAATCCATTTTTTTAACAACATGCGTATTTTATCTTCTGCATGTGTTTATACACAAAGGGAATTAAGGCACTGGCAGGTCTGCACTTGAAGATGACCTGAGAGATTGTAAAAATCCCCAGATACTGCCAAGATTTGGACCCTCGACTTCATGGACCCATGGGATTGAAGTCGAACGGTCTTCACCACTCGGCTATAGCGTCCATCGTATTCATCTCAAGGATTTCTGAGGGAGTGGAGTTGGTACTGATGTTAATCCCAGGGGGAAAATCCCCTTGACTGGGCGTCTCATGGTGGCTTGACCCTGCACTGTCAGTCAGCTTTACGTTCTAGACACCAGGCTATTCTGCAACCCCCCCCACCTCCCCCCCCCGTATCTACTGATAAGAGTGCAATGTTTTATGCAATTGTCTACTTGATGTCTTAAGGCGTATTGACCCCAAAGAAACTGTATACCCTGGCCAGCACAGCGTTCAGCTTGTTCTGCAGCTCTACCCGTGCCTTCAGCCTGTGTGTACGGTACTGGATGAACTGATTCAGCTCTCCCAGGGTCTCCGTGATCTCCGGCACCTGAAACAGCAGCACATGACAGACAATGAGTCACAGAGAGGGAAGGGGAGGGGGGATATAGGCAAACAAATCTAACACATTTTACTGAAACAGCCTCCATGAAAACCTAGAATAGGCTCTTGAATGGACTTTGAATCCAAGATCTTTTGACTTTATGTGGTGTACAAATGTGAGTACATGTTACAGAGCTAGTGTGTGTGTGTGGGTGTATGTGTGTGTAAATGAGACAGAGCATGTGCCAGTGCTTGTCTACTTACATGCACACATAAATCGATCAATATAACAGATATATGACAAGCGTGGTACTGGAAGAAAATCATTTTCCCCTGAAATGGTATGGGGGTCCGCCGGGGGCAGAACCCCTTGTGTGGGTCAGGAGGTGTTGCCCCCTGAAGCTGAAGGGTTTTCAGCAATTCTAGCCTGTAAAAAAGCCTCTCCTTCAATTAATTTCAGTTCTTCATACTAAGCAAGTTCTGCCCTAAAATAAGCTCTCCTAGAATGACTTTATCAGTCACTTCTTAACCCAAAGGAGGTTTTATACCCAAGTAATCACATAGCAAAAATGAGGACAAATGTGCACTAGCAAAGATAGAGGAAGAAAGAGGAAGGACAGACATAAACAGACATGGAGAGAGAGAGAGAGAGAGAGAGAGAGAGAGAGAGAGAGAGAGAGAGAGAGAGAGAGAGAGCTGAACTCTGAAAGTTCAGAGTTCTCTCTCTCTCTCTCTCTGTTTCTGTCAGAGGGAGGGAGGGAGAGAGAGACAGAGAGAAAGAGAGAGGAACACATGGAATAATATTAAAAAAAGCATTTTGTGTGTGTGGTGGTGTGAAGGAAAGAGAGAAAAAGAAAGAAAACAAGAAAGAGAGAGAGATGGGAGAGAGAGAGAAAGACAGGAGAGAGAGAGAGAGTGTGTGTTGTGTGTGTGAGATGAGACGAGAGAGGAGAGAGAGAGTCTGTGTGTTTGTGAGTATGAGAAAGAGAGATGGAGAGAGAGGGGTGGGGGTGCACTCCCTGAAAAAGAAGGGGGAGGCTGCAGATTGTTATGTTTACAGACATTGCTCTGACCACAGGCAGGGCTGAAGTGGAACAGCCAGTGAAAGCCCCCCCACCCTCAACCACTCTCCTCCTTCCTTCTTCCTACCATCCCCCTTCACACTAGGCTAGTCCCTCCCTTTCCCGAAACCCAAAACCCATGTGGTCCCCTTCACTTGCTACCTAGACTAGTGATGACTGAAATGTAAAGCAGAGAAGGGAAGTAATCCGCATGGAAGTTACATCCCTTGAACGGTATTGTGGGTTTCATTTGTTTTCTTAAAAAATTTTTTTTCATGGAAGTTACATCCCTTGAACGGTATTGTGGGTTTCATTTGTTTTCTTAAAAAATTTTTTTTCTTCTTTTTCGCAGATTTCAGCGAATTCGCGGAGATGTACCATGCCTGTATGAGTGCTCTTTGTTTTCAATGAAACTGTGATACTAATTAGAATTGTTTTATGTGATAAATGTAAGACCACCACATCATAAAAAGAGCAATGAACTTCGTAGTGGATGGAAAGAACCAAAGGGAAGACCTAGCAAAACCTGGGCTACCTGTATTGCAGATGATCTTTGAGAAAGGGGCATAAATAAGGAGGAAGCTCAAAACAGAGCGAGATGGAGAAGGCTCACCAATGTCAAACCTCCCCTGGGAGAAACATGACAAAAAAGGAAGAAGTTTACTTCTTGATGGTTTCTAGCAGTGCTCGTCTCCCACATGAATTTTTTCGTGATCATGATAAAATCAAGTGTTTGCAGTCATATTTTCCATGTGTGTGTTCACCTGTGTGTTGTTGTGTGTGTGTGTGTGTGTGTGTTTGTGGTGTGTGTGTGTGTGTGTGTAAGACATAAGAGGCAGCAAAAGCTTGGCAGAGTCAAGGCAGACAGAACCACCACCAAAGAAAGGAATAACTCACAGTGCCGATGTATGCCATGTGCACACAGAAGATCTGCTGCAGCCACTTGTTGAAGACTTGTCCTCTGAAACACACAGAGAACACAACCACAGGTACTGCTTGCTGACTTACATCCGATGTCTGTGTTCAATCTGAAATCTGATCCAGTCCTAAACTAGTGTTGCCACCCTACAAATTGGTGTGGAACATTATTATGCACAGATAATAAATTTCTTTTCAAATCCGAGTTCTTAACCACTAGACTGCCCCACCACAGAAATTTTCCGGGTTCAAATGTGCACTCTATATGCCTACAACCCGGAAAATTTCCGGGGTTTCGAACCGAGGTAAACAAACCAGCTTCCTTGACTACAGTTAAAGGGAAAGAACTCCAAAACTAGTGGAGATCACACTCCTGTTGCTTGGCAACATCTAGCTGGTAAAAATCGTGGCAAAAACAATCATTTCTTAGCTCGTATTTTGTGTTATTAAACATGACTGCTTAGGCCGTTCTTGTTCAAAATGGTTGACACTTCTCGTTGAAGGTACATTGGTACTTTACACAACTGAAAAAGTGGCAAATAAAACTTTAGATATACCTGACAGTGATGAAAATGATGATGTATGATTCAGGAGATAGTGCATTTTTTAAAAAAATGAATAAGATTTTGCATGGACTTATGTTTGACGTTAATGAGATGGGGGGGGGGGGGTACTCAGAATGACAGTGGTGATGAAGAAAGTGTATTTTTGTCAATATTTTACAGTCTAAATATATTTTGGTAGTGAAATATCATGCTAACTAATTTGAGCTTACTTCAAAGTAATCTACGATATATATACTGTCATTGGCCAAACTATCATGATGATTTATGCAGTAATTTCTGAGTAAGAGGGACATGAACATAGCAAGTGGTACATAGGATTTTATTCCCCGGCATATAGGGTGCACCTGCACTCGGCAGTTAAGAGGTTAAGGAGCATGCATGTTTACCATGGAATTCTGATCAAGGTTATTTTGTCGAGAATGAACTCCAACCAAACACAAAACGTATATAAAAAAACCCAACATTATTTGTTACAGGCATTTTCTTTGTAAACTCGCATTTAAAACATTCTGATGGCAAACCTACCCTCAAACAAAATCTAATACAATTTGCGACAAGACTTCTAAACTGACTTGCACTTGAACACCCCCTCCCCCATCTCTCTCTCACAAACACATTTGCACATATTTTTTCTCTTTCTTTCTCTTGTCTAATATCACTGTAGGCGAAAAGACATTAAGCAAGGGAATGAACGAACACACACACCGTCATTCCAACACACAGATAATATGTAAAATCTAGTATAAAAAAAAAACCCAACCCAACAAATCCCCACAGAAAAACCAAGCGAAACCCAACAAACAAGCTTACATCTGGGG
This sequence comes from Rapana venosa, assembly GCA_028751875.1. Lineage (NCBI taxonomy): Eukaryota > Metazoa > Mollusca > Gastropoda > Neogastropoda > Muricidae > Rapana > Rapana venosa. The sequence goes on from CM054137.1 coordinate 8,261,502, forward strand.
GTGGCAGCCACACCTCCTCCTGACCAGATCCTTCAGAAGCGGGTGGATCCACTGCAGGGGCAGGTTTTTTATCGTGTTGTGTATTGTCGTCTCGTTTCGCTCCTGAAAAGCATTCTGCACACACACACACAACACATGAGCTAGAAAAGCAGCCATTTTCTTAGTCACAGAGAGAGAGTAAACACTGTGAGCATGTTACTGGATCCCTACAGATAACAGAACTCAATGTTGTTTGTCACTGAGGGTCGCGCATTCTTTGACAAATGATAACAAGAATAAAACATGTATCTTATAGCAAAGGCGTCCACATTCATCGTCCCACCTCACGGTCACCTGTCTGTCTGTCTTTCTGCTGTGACACATGTTTTCTTCATCCCCTCCTTTTCGCTGTTTAAATAACACCAAGTGTCTCCTTCAGTGTCACTTTCATTATCAACAAACTACGAAAAACAGGGGGGTGGGGGGGGAACCAGTGTGAGGGGCCTGCAACATTATTGGGCATTGCTGATGTGATGTCATTCATAACAAAAAATATGATTATGGTAATTCCCTGTGCAAGACAAGGAAACAGATCAGAAACCTATGTGTTCATCCTCCCCTCTCTCTTTCTCCTCTCTTTCCCCCCTTTGCTTCTTGACTCTCTCCCTGTCTGTCTGTCTTTCCTTCCTTCCTTCTTGTGCTTAATTAAACCACAGCTAATGCAGTCTGTATTATCTTCAGGTGTGGAACGGACAGTAAGCCAACAATGTAGGGTGTACACAGTCTGGTTTCTTCACACAGACCACAGTGAGGTCAGGGTGAGGTTGACCTGTGCCATTTTCTATAGCACCTCTGGGCAATGCTGCTCTGATGACGGCAGAACGACATCGTATTTGGGTGCTCACCACAACACTGACAGAAAAACAGGATGGAAAATACTCTCTAATATCTTAACAAAATACTTTCTTGATCATTCCTCACCCCCCCCCCCCCCCCCCCCCACCACACACACACAAAGAACTCCAGCAAAACCAAACCTTTTTTGATCATCAAAATAAACACAAAGAGAGATGTTGTCTTTGACCATAGCAACAACAGGAAAAATCAACAAACTACCTTTGATCATCAGACCCCCCCTCTACTCCTCTAATATCCACCCTCTGTACCTGTTCTTCACATTTTAACTTTATAAAGTTTTCTATTTTCCATTAAAAAAACCACCCCAACAACAACAAGGTTTGCCATCCTCATAAAGATCTCAAAATGACAGTTACAAAAGCTCTGACCCTGAGCACAAGCTGGTTTGCCACAGAGCAAACGATCTTTCCGAGATAATTTCTGAGAAATGAAAGATGCTGTATAATAAATACACAATAGCAGTGATACTGGTGACATTTTTCATTTCCTATCTAGCTGTCCAATGCTGAATGAAACTTGTAAAAGAATATTTACCAAATATTATGCTAAACATTTAAACATTTTGAAGTGTAAAAACTCTTTATATCTAGTTACATGGTGCATGCATGTTGTTCATCTTGTTCCTTGAAATTATGTAAAATACTTCACACCCCTAAAGGGATAACAAGAAATATAGAATTTGAATTTGACAGAAAGACACAGACAGGAGAATTACAATCTCTGACCAGAGTCTCGCTCTTTTCCTCTCTCACAATACTTTCTTTCCTTCTGACAGTCTGACTATACCGTGAAAAAAGCAACTGCTCTAAATGGCTAAGAGTGATTTGTATGCGCTACATGTGCAGCGCACCTCTCCTCTTTGCAAAAAGCATTACACTTCTGCACAACTTCAGAACATCTTAAATCCAGTGTCAGTGAAGAAAATCCAACAAAGTAAGGTGTACACAGTCTGGTTTTATTCACACAGACCACAGTGAGGTCAGGGTGAGGTTGACCTGTGCCATTTTCTATAGCACCTCTGGGCAATGCTGCTCTGATGACGGCAGAACGACATCGTATTTGGGTGCTCACCACAACACTGACAGAAAAGAATGGAACCGACAGTTATGAAAGCTCCGACCCCTGTGCACAAGCTGGTTTACCATAGAGCAAAAGATCTTTTTGAGATAATTTCAGAGAAATGAAAGATACTGTATAATACACAATAGTGGTGATACTGGTGATGAATTACATTACCTTTCTATTTGCCCAATGTTGAATGAAACTCGTTAAAAAATTTTTACCAAAATATTATGGTAAACATCAAAACACATTAAGTACGAAAAACTCTTTTCTTCATCAAATAAGAAAACTCTGCTCAATATTGTCAAAAATGATAAATGCTGATAGAACATGTAAACTTTGTTCAAAGCACTTGAAACATGTAAACAGTCAAATATTTGTTCTCTGGTGATGTGTTCAAATACCTAGCTACATGGTGCATGTATGTTGTCAGTTATAATTTTTTTCCTTGATATCATGTAAAATCCTCCCTAAAGGGATGACACGAAGTAAAGAATTTGAATTTGACAGAAAGACAAACGAAACACTATCTCTAACCAGAGTCGCACTCTTTTTCTCTTTCACAATACTGTCTTTCTTATCGACGGTTTGATTTTTCCCTGAAAACAGCAACATCTCCAAAAGAGCTAGGGGTGAGTTATATGTCCTATGTGTGCAGCATATCTCTTTTGTTTGCAGCAAGCTTTACACAGCCATACAAGTTCAGAACATTTGAAGTCAAATGTTAGAGGGGAAAAAATCCAACAAAGTAAGGTGTACACAGTCTGGTTTTTTCACACAGACCACAGTGAGGTCAGGGTGAGGTTGACCTGTGCCATTTTCTATAGCACCTCTGGGCAATGCTGCTCTGATGACGGCAGAACTACATCGTATTTGGGTGCTCACCACAACACTGACAGAAAAACAGGAGACGTACCATCTCTGACCCACCACCACACCTTTTCTCTCTCTCTCTCTCACACACAATCCTTTCCTACTGGCAATTTGATAACACGCAGAAAAAAGCAGCATGTCCTTATGAGCTAGGAATCACTCATGAATACCTGATGAATGTGCAGCACAATGCCACTATCTGCTACAAGTGTGACAAATCTGCACAAGTTCCAAGTTCTAAAATGGACAGTTAGAAAATCCAACAAAGTAAGGTGTACACAGTCTGGTTTTTTCACACAGACCACAGTGAGGTCAGGGTGAGGTTGACCTGTGCCATTTTCTATAGCACCTCTGGGCAATGCTGCTCTGATGACGGCAGAACGACATCGTATTTGGGTGCTCACCACAACACTGACAGAAAAGAATGGAACTGAGTTATGAAAGCTCCGACCCCTGTGCACAAGCCGGTATGCCACAGAGCAAAAGATCTTTTTGAGATAATTTCAGAGAAATGTAAGATACTGTATAATACACAATAGTGGTGATACTGGTGATGAATTACATTACCTTTCTATTTGCCCAATGTTGAATGAAACTCGTTAAAATTTTTTTTACCAAAATATTATGGTAAACATCAAAACACTCTGAAGTGCGAAAAACTCTTTTCTTCATCAAATAAGAAAACTCTGCTCAATGTTGTCAAAAATGATAAATGCTATCTGATATAACGTGTAAACTTTGTTCAAAGCACTTGAAACATGTAAACAAACAAATATTTGTTCTATGGTGATGTGTTCAACGCTACATGGTGCATGTATGTTGTCAGTTATAATTTTTTTCCTTGATATCATGTAAAATCCTCCATGTCCCTCCCTAAAGGGATGACACGAAGTAAAGAATTTGAATTTGACAGAAAGACAAAAGAAACACTATCTCTAACCAGAGTCACACTCTTTTTCTCTCTCACAATACTGTCTTTCTTATTGACAGTTTGATTTTTCCCTGAAAACAGCAACATCTCCAAAAGAGCTAGGGGTGAGTTATATGTCCTATGTGTGCAGCATATCTCTTTTGTTTGCAGCAAGCTTTACACAGCCATACAAGTTCAGAACATTTGAAGTCAAATGTTAGAGGGAAAAAAATCCAACAAAGTAAGGTGTACACAGTCTGGTTTTTTTCACCCAGACCACAGTGAGGTCAGGGTGAGGTTGACCTGTGCCATTTTCTATAGCACCTCTGGGCAATGCTGCTCTGATGACGGCAGAACGACATCGTATTTGGGTGCTCACCACAACACTGACAGAGAAACAGGAGACGTACCATCCCTGACCCACCACCACACCTTCTCTCTCTCTCTCTCACACAATTCTTTTTCCTACTGGCAATTTGAAAACACGCAGAAAAAAGCAACATGTCCTTATGAGCTAGGAATCACTCATGAATACCTGATGAATGTGCAGCACAATGCTGCTATCTGCTACAAGTGTGACAAATCTGCACAAGTTCAAAATTCTAAAATTAACTGTTAGCAAAGACAAAGTAAGGTGTACACAGTCTGGTTTTTTCACACAGACCACAGTGAGGTCAGGGTGAGGTTGACCTGTGCCATTTTCTATAGCACCTCTGGGCAATGCTGCTCTGATGACGGCAGAACGACATCGTATTTGGGTGCTCTATGTACCAGGCAACCAACAACAAAAAAAAAACAAAAAACTATGCTTCTGATAAATATCTAAACAGCTCTGCAGATGGACTATGGTTGCCTCAACCATAGGATTAAAAACTATCATATACACAAAGATTCCGTCAACGGTCAACCTTGAAACTGTAGCAGTAGATAGTTTGATTAAAGAATGCATTTCAAAATGGCAAAATCTCATTCTCTCTCACACACTCCTCCACACACGCACATTACCCCCCCTCCCAAGAGTCCATACCGTGAGGAGTTTGGCGTCGTTGCTCTGCAGGCCCTGTGTTAACTGCACCACCAGCTGGTCAGCTTTGGGCGGTTTGCTGCTGCCTGACGCCTGCACTGGACCGTCCACACCCATCGCCTCCAGACGTTCCTTCACCGTCAGCTGAGAGCACACACACATACACACACACAGACACACACACAGAGACACACACACACATACAGAGCTGCCTTAGTTCCCAGACTGTCTGACTTCTTCCTTCCTTAATAACCCTAGTAGTGCTGAATACACAGCAGAGGATTCAATGCTGCTGGCTGAATCAACACTGGCCAGTGCAGTTTGGTAGCAGGGTGGGATGGAACAACCCTTAATATGTATATGTAAACTACGTATGTAAAGTTATATATCACAGGATGTTTAGTTGATATGCTTTTGTATGAGTGTAATTTCATAGCAATATATACTCTTTATGAATGTGATTTTCAAGTGCCATAGTTTTTTGTTGTTTTGTTTTTTAAAGTGTACCAGTCAAGTCCATAAGCACATGCATTCAACTGGTTTACAGTCTCCTCCGAAAAACTTGACATTCAGTTCGATTTTTCTGTCGAACTGGTAAGAAAGCGCAAGGCTGGGAATCAAACCCAGAACCTTATGGTTTACTTGTTAGGCAGGTGAAGGTCTAAACCGTCCTGCCACTTTCTTTCTTGGAGTTAGTACCAAGCTACCTCCATGAGGAAAATCCCTTTGAACAGACAGCCCAGATTTGAACCCATGTCCCCAGTGACCATCAGATCACTGTTGAACGCTCTGACCACTGGGCTTCCTGCCCTCCACAGGCTGCAGAATGGGTTTGCAAAAACAGGTTGTTGAACCATATTTCTTTACTCCTTTTTTTTCTTTGTTTTTGCTATGAAAAATAGCCACCTTTATCTTTGGAAACATTTTGCTCTGGAAATTTGTGGTTGACAAAACGATAGACAATATAATTTATCACGCAACAAATTTTCAATGGATTGATCACTTACTAGGATATTGGTTTCAGAGAAATCAGCATGAAGCTTCTGGTCTACAATTCTGTGTGTGTGTGTGTGGATGCATGCGAATGAGTGCATGTGTGGCACATGTGCGCATGTGAAGGTGTACACACAAGACAGCATGTGTGCTAGTGTTACGTGCATGCGTATGTTGACCCAGGAAATAAATAAACAAAGCCAACGAACTCTCACCTCTGACACGGACTTCTTTCTTTTCCGCCGTGAAGCACCAGGTTCTGGGTTGGGTCCTGCCGGCCGATGTGACTGGGGTACAGCACTCTGCAGCCCTCCACCTCCGGCGTCTTCACCTGGACACACCAGCAACACACAGGGCATCAACACTTCTCTGTGCAGCCCCACACAGGCCAGTCAGGGGTCTATTCCCCAGAACACACACTTGTCCACAGCGCAAGGCATCACAAGTCTTGACTGGCCTCTGAAGCAGTCTCACTTTTCCTCCCCCTCCCCTTCCCTCCCCCCATTATCCTCGAAATAAAAGAATTTGTCATTGTCATTGTCCCCCTCCATGATCACTCCATGACTCAACAATGCTCCAGATAAAGAATCCACAAATAAAGATTTCCCCGACATCAGGTTCTTTAATGGTTTTTTTGGTATTGATATACTAACATTTTGGCAGCTTCAGGTGTTGTTGTCATGAAGTTTACTGTCCCCACTCTTCCTATGATTCAACTCTCTTTGATATATAATATTTTGTAAAGATATCATTCAGATTGGTATGTTCCATAGCAGCATGTCTCTGATTTTTTGTTGGGGCTGATCATGAACCAAACTTAAAAACATGTCTGTCTTTGGGATGATAGCAAATTCAGTGTCCAAGCCTTGTTGGAGATTTTGCTGAACCTGTGTGCATGCGTTGGTACATGCCTATGTGCTTGCTTATGTACATGCCTGCGTCTGTGTGTGAATAAGTGTGTGTGGACATGCATGTTCCTCTCTGTCACCTGATTGATTGGCATGTTAAAGGTAAACATGGTTCAATTCAATTCAGACACTTTATCATCCCACAGAGAGATTCATGTGTTTGAAGTGTATACTCACCATAGAAAAATCGGCTCTCAGGGCTTTTTTCTCAGGTTTGGGAACGATGACGGGAATCTCTGGCTGGGTTGGCCTCAGTGCCTGGAAACACACACACACACACACACACACACACACACACACACACACACACACACACACACACACACACACACACACTCACACACACACACACACACACACCATGAGCTCCACACACTGTCAGTTACTGTCAATGACATATTGACAAACCAGTCCTTGATATCACCAACATCTCAAACTTCTCAGCAAAAGCAGATAAAAAGCAGTGCATAAGCTAGACTGCTGAACAAGCTACAACAAAAACACCAGTGAATGTGGAGCAGAGTCGATCACAGTGTTTGGCTGGTTTTTGTACATTGGTTCTGCCAATCTTCCCTTTCCTTGTCTATGCCCTGAATGGACAGGTAGCTCTTCACTTCTTTCAGATACTTTCTTGCAAACTGACAAGGTGTACAGCACAGAAGTTCACCCAAATCCTAACCAATCAATGCATCCATTCAAATGATGAAAGATAGAGCACACCATCTTGGAAAAAAGTCACCTGACTCTAAAGAACCATTCAGCTCTTTTTTAACGTCAGCAGCTTCAGTATAGGTTGATGCCCTCAGTGAACAAGGTGGTGGTTGTACAATGAGGCCAAACAACAAAATTAGATTCCCCCTAAAATAAAAAGTACATTACAACAAAAAAATCCTGGACTTTCAGCAAGATCTAAGGACACCCATCCACCCCATTCCAAAAGAAAAGAAATCAAACAAACAAGCCACTGAAATATTCGTTTGAAAAATCCAATCAAATGTTTCCATCTTCGCCTCCACCACCACCTCCCCCCCCCCCCCTTGAGAAAATCTAAACATTAGTTTTAAAAACCCCACAATATGCTTTCAGCCTTTCATAAACTGATGACAAGTGGATGTTATACATCAGCTACATCACTCATTACACACTGACACGCCCCATCCCCCCCCCCTTACCACAGAGGTACACCTGGGGCTGACGAGGGAGCCGTGCACCACACACAGGTGGGGACAGTCCCCGTCGGCAGCGGTGGGCACGGCGGCCATGATGGGCACCGGCACCGGCACCTCCTCCCGACTGCCCTCTGTGGTGGCGTGGACCACCGTCGTCGGCTTCAGAGGCTTCTTCAGCTTCCTGCCAAAACACACACTCTGCCATAAAGACATGAGAAACCCTGCCATAACACACACTCTGCCATAAAGACATGAGAAACGCTGTCAACTAACACACACTCTGCCATAAAGACATGAGAAACCCTGCCATAACACACAATCTGCCATAAAGACATGAGAAACCCTGCCATATCACACACTCTGCCATAAAGACATGAGAAACCCTGCCATAACACACAATCTGCCATAAAGACATGAGAAACCCTGCCATATCACACACTCTGCCATAAAGACATGAGAAACCCTGCCATAACACACAATCTGCCATAAAGACATGAGAAACCCTGCCATAACACACAATCTGCCGTAAAGACATGAGAAACCCTGCCATAACACGCACTCTGCCATAAAGACATGAGAAACCCTGCCATAACACACAATCTGCCATAAAGACATGAGAAACCCTGCCAAAACACACACTCTGCATGAAGACATGAGAAACCCTGCCATAACACACACTCTGCCATAAAGACATGAGAAACCCTGCCAAAACACACACTCTGCCATAAAGACATGAGAAACCCTGCCATAACACACACTCTGCCATAAAGACATGAGAAACCCTGCCATAACACACACTCTGCCGTAAAGACATGAGAAACCCTGCCATAACACACACTCTGCCATAAAGACATGAGAAACATGGTAAAACACACACTCTGCCGTAAAGACATGAGAAACATGGTAAAACACACACTCTGCCATAAAGACATGAGAAACATGGTAAAACACACACACTGTCATAATGACATAAAAGACACTGCCAAAACACACACAGTGTCAAAAAGACATGAGAAACGCTGTCAACTAACACACACACACTGTGCCATAGACGTGAGAAACAAGAAAGGCAGTGATCAACATGACACCACATCTTTACTCACCCATTCAATGTGTGTTCGAAGACGTATACTTTCCCCTTTGTGGTCAGGGCGGATAAAATCAGCTTCTACACAAACCAGTATCACAACACAACATCACAAAATAACACTGTCTGACAGCTTAACAGCAATATGCACGAATCATAGAAACACTACTATATCATTCCATTATATGTACAACCATGAACTTCAAGCATTAAGTCTGGGAGAGGAAGAGGGAGAGAGATGATGGGGGGGGGGGGGGGGGGGGGGACAACTTCTTTTGGTATGAATTAGCTGTTTTAAAAACATCAAGAAAGCAGAAGCAGAATCAATTTTGTTACGACGTGCTAACAAAACTCCAAAGCATAACAAGCCAAAACAGCCAGTGCTTAAGACATTTCATGCATGTGTCTATATAAAAGATAAAGGTAAAAAAAAAAGAAAAAAAAAAGGCAAAGGTATTCCATAACCTAAAAGGTCATAGGGGAGCAAGGCATCAGAGACTTCACTTCTCCAGGGCCAGCATATTGAGGGTGGTGCCCATCTCCTCTCCCTCGCTGCTTTACCTTCCCTGACCCTAAAGAAGCAGGTTCCCATTTACAGCTGGGGGAACTGTACTGAAGCCAAGGCGCACAAATGGTCACCCATCCAACTGGTAACCACGCTCGACGCTGCTTCACTTGGCCGGGGGAAACCGAGTGCTCTGACCACTGAGCTCCAACCACTGAGCTATCCCATCCCGTGTCTTTATATAAATGGAAAAAAATTAAGGTGTAGGAAATGGTCACCTGGGTTTGTGATACTGATTTGTGCCATTTTATGTGAAAAATGTTTACTTCTTGATCGTTTAAGCCATCCCAGTAACTCACATAAATTTTTCATGTTTTTGAGGTAGCAAAGAGTTCTTATTTGCGTACAATAAAAGCCAAAGCAACAGAGTCTTTCTACACTAATTCATACAAACAAATATCGTCCAGATTTTTGGCAGGGTGACAAAAGAAATGTCACACTGTTTCAGTGTCTGGACCTTTGTTGTTCCTGTCTGATACAACCTACAACAGTACAACAACCACTGCTGAGCTGTCACAGACAGGTACCACTGTCACTACTTCACTCTTCCTGTTGATGTCTGATACAACCTACAACAGTACAACAACCACTGCTGAGCTGTCACAGACAGGTACCACTGTCACTACTTCACTCTTCCTGTTGATGTCTGATACAACCTACAACAGTACAACAACCACTGCTGAGCTGTCACAGACAGGTACCACTGTCACTACTTCACTCTTCCTGTTGATGTCTGATACAACCTACAACAGTACAACAACCACTGCTGAGCTGTCAGAGACAGGTACCACTGTCACTACTTCACTCTTCCTGTTGATGTCTGATACAACCTACCACAGTACAACCACCACTGCTGAGCTGTCAGATACAGGTACCACTGTCACTACTTCACTCTTCCTGTTGATGTCTGATACAACCTACCACAGTACAACCACCACTGCTGAGCTGTCACAGACAGGTACCCCCCCCACCCCACCCCCCCCCCCACACACACACACACTCTCTCTCTATACAGTCAGTATCTGACCTGTTCCCTGGTGACCTTTAAGGTCAGGTCAGCTGGCTCCTCTGGCAGAGACAGGGAGGCCACAGCATTGCTCTCTGAGGACCCTGGCTGACACAGCCTGTAACAACACACATAACAACAATAATACACTCTGTTACACAGCCTGTAACAACACACATAACAACAACAATAACACACTCTGTTACACAGCCTGTAACAACACACATAACAACAATAATACACTCTGTGACACAGTCTGTACCCACACACATAACAACAACAATAATAAAACACTCTGTAACACAGCATGTAACAACACACATAACAACAATAGCACACACTGTAACACAGCCTGTAACAACACACACAACAACAACAATAACACACTCTGTGACACCACAATAACAATAATACACTCTGTAACACAGCATGTAACAACACACATAACAACAATAATAATACACTCTGTGACAGCCTGTAACAACACACATAACAACAACAATACACTCTGTGACACAGCCTGTAACCACACACATTAACAACAATAATACACTCTGTAACACAGCCTGCAACAACACACATAACAACAATAATAATAATACATTCTGTGACACAGCCTGTAACCACACACATTAACAACAACAATAGTAACACTCTGTGACACAGCCTGTGACACCCACACATAACAAAAAGAACAATACAAAATGTAACCCTAAATCCTTGGCTCTAGGACTATTGACAATCTTTGAAAAACACCATCCTCACAAACAAAACAAAACAAAAAGGAAAAGAAAACTGAAAATAATTCAAATACTGTGTGAAGGTGGTTTTTTCTTCTTTTTTGGGGGGGTCTCATGTTGGCATTTCAGTCATTTTCAAGGAAATTCAAAGGCCTTGAAAAGGGGGCATCAAAATTCAAGCAGTTTCAAAAGGCAGGCGAACCCTGTAGTTACCTCACATCCACTCGCCAGACATTGATAACATTGAAATAACTGACATTGATAACACTGAAATAACTGACAACTAACACAACACTGATAATTATTTATCACTGACTCACCAAAAGTTGGTAATCATGTCTCACACCAACTCGCCAAACACACACAGTCATCTAAAAAATCACTCACCAGACGTTGACAATTCTGTCGTTGGCGGCAGCAGAGACAAAGTAGGAACAGCCGCTGCCCTCACCCTCCCCCTCCTCCTCACCCCCAGACGTCTGCTGCTGCGCTGGTAACAGCCGGAACACCTCTGTCGAGTGACCTGTGAATTTCTGGAAGGAAAATCGTAACATAAGATCAATTATGGATTGTTTCAGGTAGAGATTGATACATGTATGTATGCAAATACATACAGTTTTGCATGCAAATGCCCTGGTATACAAATTTGCATTTTTCAGGTTTTCAGGTTTTTGGGTAGTCTTGTTTTTTTCTCAATTTTTTCATTACACATATGCATGCTCCCCCTTCACAAACACAAACTTCTGTTTTCTATTAAATGCTTTTTTTTCCCCCTTTTTCTTTCTTATTTTTCTTAAAAACATACACACAATCCAGTTTTTTTCCTCCCATCTTCATTCTCCTTTCCACCCACCCCTTGCTCTTTTCCCTACACACATATTCAATGTCCTTTTTTCCCCTTAACACACACATCTAACCCTCTGCTGTCCTTATAAGACTTTTGTATGACTGAAAAACCCAGGCCAAGGGAAGTAAACCTGCAACACATGCACACCCACTATAAACAAAAATAAAAACAATAATTGCGGCAACATTGAACAAATCCATCTGTTGAAGACCTAGACCCAACTTTTAAAACTTAACAACAGAATGACTGTCAAGAAAGGTCTGCCTAAGTTCAAGCATGACCTTGACTTGCCTCCAAAAACTTTTGGTAAAACTCACTCAGACGCTGCTAAAAACAAGCATGATGTGCAGCCACTGAAAGAATCATTCTTTCAAATCGGAACCATCAGTAATGGCTGGTCATGGTCAAATTCTAATCGCAAATACCGGTTTTAAATACCCTTCCCTGGGCAACTACAGTTGCTGCTGGCATGCTAATGGTTCATTTCTCCATGAACGATAGTGGTCAGAAGCCCATGATTTGCTCTTCAACCCATCACAAGATAGGGAAGACTTTGTTTTAACCCATGCATTCAGTCTGTGTGTGTGTGTGTGTGTGCGTGTGTGTGAACCCATACCCCTTCAGCCCTGCTGTCTCACTCACCTGTATAACTGTCTTGGAGGTCAAGTCCCACATCCTGATGGAGCGGTCAGCGGTCAGCAGACGGTTTGACCCACACAGGCTGATGGAATGAACTCCCCTGTTTGATGCTTTCCACTTCCTGAAAAATCACATCATCACATCTTTCCCTGAATGTCAAAACTTCCATACATCATGTAAGTTTTACAAGGTAAAATTATCAATGTTATTGTCATTATTATTGCTATTACTATCATCATTGTTTTACCATCTTATATCATCATCATCAACATCACCAACACTATCGTTATCATTATTAGCTTTCTTATCATCATCAGTTTTTATGGTTGTTGGATTTCAGAGCCAAGCCAATGGAAACAGGAACAGGTTCTGACCATGTAGAAGAAAATAGGTTAGGTGATACATTTTGAAACACTCCCAATCACCAACCACCTCAAACGTCAAAAATACAAACAGCTGAAAGGAAAAATTGAATATGTCTAATGACACATACTACACAAACACAGGTCTGTGTAACATATCACACGACAAGCTCTGCATACATCAACTGTCACTTTTAGAGAACTCACATAAGCATTGGTTGTTCTACTCATTTCATGAATGGGTTTTACGCTTTTCTGAACTAATGGAATTTCACTTTAAAAAAAACAGACACTAAGAAAGTTCCAAATTGCACATTTGCAGTGTCAGATATTTCTGTTAGCAACAAAAGACAACTCATTCAGCTCAAAGACCAAGTAGCAAATCTATCATTGGATTGGAATCCTATCAAGAAAAAGAGGTTCTACAATCACTGTGCATGATTTGCTTTAAAAATTCCTTCACACAAATGATATAATAAGAGCACAAATAAAATCCACAGGATTATCAGAAAGAAAAGAGCCCTTGCAAGTAGTCTCTCTATGCTGTTTTCAAATACCTTGCCAGGTAGGCAGCCACACTCTGACTTCAGAGAACACTTACTGTTTGATGTGTGAGGAGGGCAGGTCCCATTCTATCACAAAGCCGTCGAGGGAGGAGGTGAAGAGGGAGGGGGTGTGCCAGCAGACGTCAGTGACTTCTGCCGTGTGACCTTTGTCCTGTAATCAGCATTAATACGATATCATTACCATTACTGCTGCAATATTTTTAAATTACTGTTAACACTACAATTATTATCATAATGTAAATGGTGGTGAAGTGTGTACCTACATAAAAAATGTACATTGTCATGTTAGTCATCATCCTGATTATCATTATTTTTGTTATTCATTTTCACTGTTGACATTGTTAAGGTTATTGTTATCATTGACTGAATGACTGCACAGCACGTGTCTATACTGTCATGTCAATCGTTATATTTTTGGTTATTGCTGACACCTTCATTATATTCATATTGAGAGTGAGTGACTGCCAACATTGTCTTGTCAATATTTACTCCCCCCCCCCCTTCCATCATTATCTTAAAACAAAAAATTGTGAAGTGTGTGTGTCTACACTGTGGTGTCAATCACTATCCTTATTTATCACTGTTGACATTGGTATTATGATACAGCCTGACTGTGTCAGTGTGTCACCTGTGTGTCTACACTGTCCTGTCAATCATCATCGTTATGATTACTTAATTCTGATTTATCATCACTGTTGACATAATCCTTATTACTGCACAATGAGTGAATGTGTCTACACTCTCCTGTCGCTCATCACTGTTATATATTATCGTTGATGCTGTTAATAGTGCCTGACTGTGTGTCTACACTGTCTTGTTGATCACGATCATGATCATTGTGATTTATCATCATTGTTGACATTATCATCATAGAGTTAGTGATTATATGTCAACAGTACCATCCTGTCAATCACGATTATTTACCAATCACTGTTGACACTGCTGCAATCATTATTTAGTGGGTGACTGCCAGTCTGCACTGTCATGCCAAATGTAATTTTCATCTTTAAAGACTTTATTGAGATTTTAAATCATTGTTGACATTATCATCATCATCACAGAGTGAGTGATTCCACTGATTGCATTACATGTCTACACTGTGACTTTCCTGTCAATCATCATCATTTATTTATTATTAATTTATTGTTGACACTGTTAGTGCTATCATGATATATAGTGTGATTTTGTGTTGACACGGTCTTATTACCATTATCAGTCATTGTTGACATTGTTCTGAATAACTGTTGTTAAATAAATATCGGGGGGCGGGATAGCTCAGTGGTCAGAGCACTCGCTTTCCCCCAGCCAAGTTAAGCAGCGTCGAGCGTGGTTACCAGTTGGATGGGTGACCGTTTACGTGCCTTGGCTTCAGTACAGTTCCCCCAGTTCACCCAGCTGTAAATGGGTACCTGCCCTCTTTAGGGTCAGGGAAGGTAAAGCAGCGAGGGAGAGGAGATGGGCGCCGCCCTCAATATGCTGGCCCCTAGAGAAGTGAGGTCTCTGACACCTCGCTCCCCTACGACCTTATAGGTTATGGGACTCCTTTACCTTTACCTAAATAAATATCATTGATGAATGCACATGATCTACATTGTCCTATGTATCAATCACAAATACATCAAATTCATCATCATCATCATTGTTGACACTAAACTCACAAACCTAATCAGTGGCCGCAACACCAATGGCAGCTTCACCCTCCACATGGCAAAACGCAGTATTTGCTTACTTGTTACTTAACTCAATTTTCAAAAGGCACCATTTCACATTTCGATTCCAAAATTCAAAAGAATCAAAACATCAACTTTCGGTCATGTTCATCTGGAACTGATCCTTCCCTTACTCACTCAATGACAGATTTATAAACAAAATCACAGTCAGAAGACAAATAAACTCACCACAAGCATGTAAGAAGCAATGACTCATGCAACTGAGTGGAAAGGGAATTTGAATCCCAGACATTTTTCTTCTTTGCATGACGATCAATTATGATGGTAATCACAATGGTAATGTGGAAATCTAACATGCTATTCCCCTGTCCCAAACACCCCCCTCCCCCAAAAAACAAAACAAAACAGACAAAAAAACAACCCAACCTCAAATAATAATATATTATTTATATTAAACAAACAAAACAAAACCAAGGCAAAACACAGAACAAAAGCAAAGCACCCCCTCACACACACACATACCAATCAGACTTCAAACCCCTTCATCTAAAATTCTATGAATCAACATTAATGTTCATTCAACCAACTTCATCCCTTTCTCTTGGAAGGGAAGAGAGAAGGATCATAGGAATATCATGCACTATGCACTTGTCGTCGTCAGCAGCAGCAGCAGCAGTAAACATGGCAGGGTTACTTGTAATACTAATACACAGTACCAGGGCAATACTGCCAATACTCACAAGCTGAGTGTGTAGCTCTCCTTTGGATAAACTGTACACCATTACTTGTCCATTGGTCATTCCCAGGGCCAGCAGCGCTAGATCCTCTACCGCCATTTCTATATTTGTCTTTCTTTTCTTCTTTTTTGAACCGTGCACCTGTTACAACATATACAATACATACATGTTATGTATAATTTGATATATATTTTTATGTATTATATGTAAATTTTATTATTTCTAACATACTGAATGATATTCCACAAATTCATCAATATTTTAATTTAGTTACAAACTTCTAAAGAATTAAGAGCTCTTAAACTAGTTAAAACATGACATGTAGTTGTACATGCTGTTACCTCTTGCATTCTTCATTATGGGGGCACAGGTTGTGCTCATGATCTGATGGCTGAGGATTGAGCCACCATGGAAGCGCCCACTTTAGGGAATTTTACCATGGCTTTAAGTTGACATTCATCACAAGTAGTGAAGTACTGACTCCCCAAAGTCCTTCAGATGATATGAGAAACCATGTGCGAACGCATGCAGTCCTAAAACTAAAAGCCCATACCACCTTTCAGAAGAGCAGGCCATTTTGTGCCTGCAGTATGAATGGATGATGAAATCCTCCCCCCCCCCCCCCCCAAAAAAAAAAAAAAAAAAAAAAACAACCACCAAAAAACCCAGGAACAACTCTCTCGATGCTGTGGGTTCTTTTGTGTGTACTCAATAATTATGCGTAACACATGGGACCTTGGTTTATCGTCTCATTCCAAAGACTAGTAGTACCCAGACACACCACTCATGGTCTAATGAATGGGGAAAAAGTTTTGGGCCCAAACAGGATTTAAACCACCGCACACAACCTGAACTTTTCGCTTTCTAGGCAGGCGTGTTACCTCTAGACCACCGATAGGCTGTGTAGCATACAAGTGGATAATGTGTGTTAAAACTATTATCATAGTGATTCACTGATTCAGTGATTTCATCTGACAGTTCTGTACACAATACATTTGATTTCAAATGCTATTTTTACCAATTATTCTTTTTTTCCCCTGATGTGTTTTGGAATTTTAATGACAAAACTGAGAGGCAGAGACAGAGGTGTTCTCATAATCTTGGATCAGTCTGTCTGAAACTGAAAATTATCATTATGTATCCAAAATGTAATATTATATGATGTCTGGATAACAAAACAATTAGTACTTGCTGGATCTTATTTTCTGGATTTGTATAGAAGAGATGAATCATGACAATGATGACATATATGGAATTTGGAACTGATCGCATAACATGGATCAAAACTACAAAAGAGAACTTTTCACTTTGTTTCCTTAAGTTACTGGAGGCTAAGTTACTCCCACTAACTAAGTATTAATAATTGACTGGTTCTTCTCAGTTCAACTTCAAATGTCCAACAAAACATGAAAACCAAACACTGAAACAGACAAGAGGCAATAAAAAGAGCGGTGCAAACACAGCGTATTCTTTCCACACAAAAAAGTCATCAATTCATCAAAAACTTAAGGTCAAAGGACTCAAACTCAGCTCGTTACCTTGAGAACTTGTCTTAGTAGCAATTTTCAAGAGGTTGCCAAAAAATAGAGTATTATTATTCAACTATGTGTAGGTGGGGTGGGGGTCAAACTATTTACCAACCGATGAATACTAAGAATAGGCTACAGGCATACACTGTTATACATGTGTACACAAAAACGCATTCAAGAATGCTCACATGTATGTACACTGATACAGTGATACACACACACTGGTGTTCACACACACAAAATATCACAGGCCTACCTAAAAATCTACTTTTCTTTTATCCTTCTTCTACATGAATACATATTGTATTCATTAGCATTTGCCAAAGTTTTCATGCCAAAAATCATATGATCTTATAATATAAAGTTAGTAGTTTACACTAGTTACAATACTGTGCTTGTACTCAGTAGTAGATGTAAGCTGTGCCAAAGGGAATGGGACAGACTTTATAGACTAGAAGTAGTACTGTAGTCAAGATTCAAGTCTTTCAGCATCATTTTCAAACAATATTATATATATATATATATATATATATATGAAGTAGGAAGAGGGGGGGAGGGGGGGGGGGGGGGGGGGGGGGGGGGGGGGGGGGGGGGGGGGGGGGCATACACACTTGTCTAAGACAGACTAATCTTGACGGAGTGAACTTGAGTTTTTCATCTTCCATGTGCTCAAACTTTCTGATAATCTGAGCCTTCGGGACTAATTTCAACAAGATCCTGAGAATTCCGCCTAATTTATAGGCCTGTAGCTTTTTTCTGGCAAGACAACAGAAAATGCTATGGGATCGCCATATAAGAAAATCATACTCACAGACTGGGACTGCGACTTCAAACTGCCACCACGATTCCATTTCATGCAACTACAAACTACGGTCAGTTGTCGATTTGGTGTGAAATCTGCAATGGGATTTCCTGTGACTGATTCCAATATTTTCAGGCCACCGTCGGTACCTGCATAGGCAAAGTAGTTTTCATGTTCGCTGAAACTTGTTGTCACTCGGTTGAAAGCCATTTTTATTCCGCGATTTCACAATTACGAGTCCATCTAGTCTATGATCCCAACGTGTCGCAGGCCTACTCGATCCGACGGAAGAACACGAAACACGTGGATAAACTGCGCATGTCAGCTTCAACAGAGAACTAGGCTACTTGATACCGAAACCTATCAAAAACATCAATTCTGGCACCACTTCTGGGGGAAAAGTATCAAAATCAGCGTCAATTCCTATTTCGAGAAGCTATCTTGACTAAGCAATGCATTACAAAAAACAACAAATAAAGCCACCCTTCTAAAATAAAACAAACAAACAAACCGAACGAGACAGAGCAATACAATTACATTATCTTCGAAATAAAAGAGAAGAAAAGAAATAAAGCAAAGAAATAAAAACCACGTCACATTACGTCCCACCACCACCACATCAACCATCCGGGGTGTGTGTGTGTGTGTGTGTGTGTGGAGGGGGTGGGGGGCTTATGTGCGAGTGCAAGCGCGCGCGTGTGTGCATGTTACTGCGTGTCGATGCGCATTTTTATTTTGTATTATTTTATTCCGAGGATAACGGAATAAGCTCTTGTGTACTTTTCGCAGAAAGCCCGTTCGTTTTGGTCACAAGATGCTGTCACTGACAACACCAGTGGACTACCTCCTTCCAACAGAGCCATACTAAGGTGCCAGAGGATGAAAAACTAAAGTTCCAGGTCTTGGCATGGGTAGGTAAGTGGTCGTGAATTTGATAGCCGAATTTCTGCAGGAAGAAGATCGTTTCTTTCCATCTTACCCTTGACAACTGGTTTACAAGCTTCCAACTAGTCGACCACCCCACCAAGAAAAACCTTGCTGGGCAGGAATGATCCGCGCTAACAGACTGCCCACTGAAGCCTTTAGAAGAGATGGAGATGGAGAAGGCCAATCGAAGATCCTTTGACAACGCCACGGATGCCACGGCAGGTTTTTTATTGTATTTATTTATTATTTATTTATTCTTTTATTTCGAGGATAATGGAACAAGCACTCATGTGCTTTTTTTACATCCAGTCCCCGTGTGTATGCGGTTTTGTAAATTTTGTCGTGTTTCCACCGGCACACAATGGCCTACTCTTCCGAAAAGCGGAACAGGATTTAACGTGTGCGCAAGATGTTCTGCATGCGTTCGAACACGGGCCTCGGTTTATAGTCTCATCCGAAGGACTTGTTTGGTTTGGTTGTTGTGTGCTGGCAAGACAACAACATAGCCAACACAGCGTCCAACAAAGTAAGGGTTGAAAAACTCCAAGCAGCAAAGTGTTGGCGTAGAGCTCAATGACAGTGAGTGTACACACCATAGTCCTTCCTGGACAACAGGGGACTGGATGTAAAAAAGCACATAAGTGCTTATTCCATTATCCTCGATATAAAAGAATCAAATAAACCAGCCGCCATGGCGCAGTGGTTAGCGCCTTGGGTTACGGACTGGAAGGTCGCGGGTTCGAATCCCATAAGAGTCATAGGGATTTTTCGGACTCCGGCCGGCTCCTACCCAGAGTGAGTGTGCTGTGGGCTCAGTGGGAAGACTGAGACCACACAATCGAGCTTCATCCACTTAACGGATGCGAGTTTGAGAGTGTTGCTCAAATTACCTGACCAACACTGCAGGTGTCTGTATCTCTCGGGCCTGGTTGACCCCGGGATATATTATGATAGTAAGCGTAGAGTACAACCCTGTCAAGTAGTCTCAAAGCATATGCACTTCCACAGCAGCATAATTACGTCATCCTCATTGTCATCATGCAATTAAAAAAATTGCCTCTGATTCGGTGGTCCTGATTTCTCTGGTCTCATGGTGACCTTAGATTCGGTTTCCCCAAACACTTCTGTGCCTGTGGTGAGTTTGTGTCAAAGCCTTTGGGGTTGGAGGTTCGCGGGGGACGGTCGTTGGAGGGACGTTGTGGTGGTTGCCACCTCGGGTGGGCAACTCACTCAGTCTGGCTCCGCGACTGAGCTAATACTGTCGTTAGTAGGGGGCTTAGTAGGTGGTGTCCTGCGTATGTTAGCTCAGAACAGGCACCACTGAACACCACCAAAGTGACCCAGCAGCAGTGCAGGGCCCCTCTGGCTGGTGGCCCCACAGCGGCCTGATAGTGATGGGCTCCCTGTGGACTTCCGACCCTGAGGATGAGACATAACAAATCTGGGTATGGCTGTGGCGGGGAGATTGGAACGAGCGGCGTGGGAACAGTAGGACGGGGGACGTCACAGAAGATGAGGCAGCAAAAAAAAATAAAAAAATAAAAAAATAAATAAATAAAAAATAAATAAATAAAAACACTACAACCAGACCATGGAGGTGTTGATCAGATGGATCAGAATATCGACGAATACAAGATCTCCATCGATTCGAAGAAGTGGTGGTGGTTGCTGTTTACTTTCTGTGTTGATGTCGGCGTACAGCAAGTTTGGCATCTATACAGAGCCACACCAGTATCAGCTGCAGACCCCAAGGATCTCCTCACCACCAGGTAATTCACAGCTAGAGTCTACCTTCTCAGAGAAGCACAAGCATCTTCTGCTGGTCGTCAGAGACAACCCACCTTGAAAGTGAGCAAATGGGTGCTCCCAGAGGTCTGCTTTGATAGTGTGGACCACATCCTCCAGCCATGGAAGACCAGCTGAGATGTGGCCACTGTGGACAGAAGGCAAACTGCAGGTGTCAGAAGAGCCAGGCAGGCATGCACCACAAGTGCTTCAGCTTATTTTTTTCATACACGCTAGTGAGAGTTCCCAGCAAAGTGGATGAGTCAGGAGTGGTTTTTCCCCTTTTGTCTAGTGATGTCAAGATTTGTTTTTTCTTATGTCATTTCTAGCATTCATGGGAAGTGAGAAAAGTACCTAAACAGAAGCTCTTGTTTATTTTTCACAGATAAGGTAGTTATAACTGCCAGTCAGATTGCTGCATTTCAATGACAAAGGATAAAGACATCGTTACTTTTCTTTGATTCAAACATACCTATTTTCCCTTTAGTTTTGTACATGCTACTTGTTTTTGGATTACTTTGGTTGTTTTTAGAGCTGTGCACCAGTTTGCCAAAGTGTGCAGGGCCGGGGTGGGGATGGGGGTGGACGGGGGACTAAGGAGGGGTGGGAGGGGGGAGGGGGCACTGGAAAAGTCTAGAGTGGGTAGGGGTAGAGAAACAAAATGTTCACACTTGAATTTTGAAAACTAATAATTGTGTACGTGGTCTTCATTTTAACACAGTACAAGACGATGGGGAAGGAAACAAGTGCCTGTGTTTAGTGTGTGCTGTGTTCAAACCCTTCCCAATTATTGTGCCCGCTGTCCCTAAAAAGGGACGATAACATTTTATGCTTCGACTTCATTCAATCAGTCCCGTGATTTCATAAAGTTTTGGGTTCAAATCTCCGCAGCGGCGTGTGATACATTAAGGGTGGAGTATTTTTATGATCTCCCAGATCACCTTACAGTGCAGATCTGTTAGTGCCTTCATTCTTTTATGTATGCACACATGCAAGAAGATGAAATATGCACGTTAAAGATCCTGTAATTCATGTCAGCGTTTGGTGGGTTACGAGCACACAAACAAACCCAGCATGCATCATGTAATGAACATGAGCTGCTCTGATGTCGGGGTGTGTCGGTTGAGGCCAGCAGGCAGACCTCCTGCAGAATAACAAGCACAGGAGAAGAGCAGGAACTAGGCACCGCTCCCAAGAAGGGACTGCAGAGAATAAGAGACTCGGCATCAGTGTCTGTCCTCTTGCATGTTGTCAAAGTTCTGGCTCCTCTCTCTCTCTCTCCCTCCCTCTCTCTCCCCCCCCTCTCTCCCCCCCTCTCTCTCTCGCTTGCTCTCACCCACAGGATATCCTGGTGTTTAGAGTGAAGTATTCGTGTTCTGCTGACCCGGGTTCAAATCTCGTTCGAGAGGATTTTTCCTCTGGACTTAACATCAGTGCCGACTCCACTCCCCCTCAAAATCCTTCGGATGAGACTATAAACCGATGTCCAGTGTGCGAACGCACGCAGAATATCTTTCACACACGTTACAACCTGTTCCACTTTCCGGAAGAGTAGGCCATTGTGTGCTGGTGGGAACGAGTGACAAAATTTACAAAACTGCATACACACGGGGAATGGATGAAAAAAAGCTCAAGAGTTCTTATTCCATTATCTTCGAAATAAAAGAAATCTCTCTCTCTCTCTCCTCACCACCTCCTGCACACACAACACAACACACACACACACACACACACAGCACGCACCACACACACACACACACACACACACACACACACGCAGCAACACACACACACAAACATATAAAAATTTGTTTTCTTAGATAGATGCTTGATGAAAAAAAGCAAATGCATTGCTTATTCAATGTACCCTCTGGAAAAAAAAAGTTGACTTGACTTTGAAATTGACACACATCACAGGCAAACATGCCTACCTACACATTACCCACGAAAACATACTCATATAAAAGTTTGTATGATTGTTTTACTTAAAGTCCTTGCCCATAACCCCCCGCACAAAACATGATATAATTAATAACATTATCTACTTTCCTGATAGAAAATTCAGAAATAGGAATAATTCATGAAAGACAAACAGGCATGCGACAGGCAAACAAACGCGTGTCGAGCATTCCACAATTCACAAGGAGAGAGACAACCATGACATTCAAATGAACGAGAGAGATATGCCAATTGCATTAAAAATTCCGTGTGAACACTAACACTGCTTTCCCAAAGCCCTGATTTCATTTCGTTGCGACATAATCTAAAAAAGTTTTGCAGAGAAATTAAGTTCACTGAAATTTATTATTCATTATTTTGTGTTCTCTGCGGGTTACAGAGATAGATAGATAGATAGATAGATAGATAGATAGATAGATAGATCGAGAGAGAGAGAGAGAGAGAGAGAGAGAGAGAGAGAGAGAGAGAGAGAGAGAGAGAGAGAGAGAGAGAGAGAGAGAGAGCGAGAGAGAGAGAGATGTGTTTCTAAATGATCAATTGAAAAACATTTCAAGACAGGACGTAGAACACAACACTGTTAAACAGTTTTGGCCCAACTGTGGACATTGCATTTTGAATTGCGAAAAATGAAAAAAAAATTCAAATTTCTTTTTGAGTGTTCGTTGTATGTGCAGTGTGTGTGTGTGTGTGTGTGTGTGTGTGTGTGTGTGTGTGTGTGTGTGTGTGTGTGGTGTGTGTGTGTGTGTGTGTGTGTGTGTGTGTGCACGTGCCAGAAAACAAGTATTATTTACAAAGAAACATTCATCCCAGAATAATGGTAACAATGTGATCAGATTCAAGCAACAGCAAAACCACACCCACACTCACCCCCCCCCCCCAACAAAAACAACAAAAACCCAACAAAAAATAAAACCAAAGAAAAAGGATTTTTACCTCTGATAAAGCTCAACGGAGAATTATGGTTCCGACTTTTGGTGAATCAATGAAAACCAAATTAGGATATCGTAAGCCTCGTAAAAGCGAAAACCTGCATTCGCTTTGCAAGGATAAACTAGAAGATTATTACTTAGGCAGATCACTGATCCTTTCACCCAATTCAGAGTTCAGCAAAAATACTGACTGAACTTGATAATTCATGTCCCCTAACTGTTTGAAAAATCTTTGGGACAGATTTCAGATTTCAAGAAAAACAATCCATGGGGGTAAATAAAATTTTACAATATCACACTGCACTGTTGAGGCAGTAACGGGTAGGCAAGTTTAATCTGGCGAAGGAAGTCCATTATCCCTTTGAACGTAGCACTGTGCATACATAAGTAAGTAAGCTCGTGTCATTCATCCATGCCACGGGCCATAGGTTGCGTATTCTTCCATGAAGAAGGTGGATGGGATCTGAATGTGTGTGCGAAATGTTGTCCGTCAGTTGGCACATAGGACCTCGTTTAAAGTCTGATGGGAAGGAAGGAAGGGAGGAAGGAAGGAAGGAAGGAAGGAAGGACCGTGTGGGGAGTAGAGTGGAGTCAGGACCTCTGTGAACTCCCAGGGAAAGATGCATGTTTTCAAACAGACACCAAGCCGGACGCTAAGGCTGAGTGGTAAAGACCGTTCCACTTCAATCCCATGGATCCATGAAGTCGTGGGTTCGAATCTTGGTTGCATCTGGTGAATTTTGGGTGAAGATTTTTACGATCTCCCCGGTCAACTTCAAATGCAGACTGCCAGTGCCTTCATTCCCTTTGTGTAAATACACATGCTGAAGATGCACATTAAAGATCCCGTCATTCATGTCATCGTTCGGTGGGTTACGAAAACACGAACATACCCAGGCATGCATCCCGAAGTCAAAATACGGCTACCTTCATGGAGGGCAGAAACGTTCGCATACGCAAAATCTCACCATTGGGGAACATCGGAGCTCCAGCCGAGGAAGGAAAAAAACCCAAACAAACGAAAAACAACAACAACAACAACACCAACAACAACAGACACCTCAGTAGAGACTGCAGCCAGCGATCTTAGTTATCCTCAGATCAGGATTTGACGTGGAAGTCTATTCCGCCTACTATGAATATCAGACAGAGAAACTGGCCAAGGGCAGAGTCGTTTAGAAATAATCAGTCTGGTACTGGACATGTAAAAGAAAGGGAAAAAAAGCTTTAAAAAAGCAAACAGGTAAACTACAGAGAAACAAACAATAACCCCAACTCAGAATGTAGCTTCTGGGACAGTCTTGCGCACATTAACTTCTTGAAAAGAATGAAGCTAGAATGATGTAGTTTATCATTTGGTAGGAACTAAAGCAACGAACTAAGAATCATCTATTACATTATCTGTCATTAACAGTTACTAAGTACACAACAAATGCCAGGCGTGTAGGATGGAAGTGTTTGGCGGAATCCATCAAAAGAGGAGGGTTTTTGTTTTTTTTGAAAGTCAGCAACCCCTCCCCCTCTGATTTTATTGCCCAAAGGAAATGTTCTCAATTTAATTCAATTTAATTCAAATACTTTATCATCTCACAAGTAGAGAAAAATTAAGTATACAAAACAATCAGTGAAGATGCACACTTATGGTAAACTGAAACATAAAAGTTGATAAAAACTGCCCTACAATTCAAGGCTTTCACTAGGGTGAAAGGGAAATTTAGTTCTCAGACACAAGAAAGACATGATGAAACTAAAAAAACAACAACATTTTAACGGTATTGTACGAACAAAATCAAGACAGGGGATTGCATCAATAGTCTATAAAAGCACGTTTTCCACACTATTACTTCAATATCAGTGGGGGAAAAAAACCTTTAAAATTTTGCGTTATCGTGATGACACAACCACTCCAACAACAACAACAAAATAACTTACGTTTTTAATAAGACCAAAATATCCAACAACATCGATACTAGTTTTAGTCTTTTTCCTTCTTTTTGTTTTAACGGAAATACCACTTCCACTAACCCCTTTGTGCGACACTGGCTGCTTTGTCCATACCACAGATAGGTCTGTGGAACAATGTGCATATACACCCAAAGCTCGGTTCTTCTTTGTCCCACCTACACCCGTCACATATACTATAGGGCCTGAGAAAACAGACCATGCAAAAGAGACACATATGCACTCTGGGTTCACAAAATGGGAAAAATAGAATAACAACAATAAATAAACAAATAAGAAAAAGGCGGAATATGGACTGTCCAATAGGAGTGCTTGAACAATACCGAGGGAGACAACATATCTAACAAGCTCATAGAAAAAACAATACAAAAACAGCCAATCTACTGTTCTTCTCCTAAAAATTGATCAATACTGACAGGCATAGAAAGAGAATGGTTTTATCAACATCACACACAAAAAATACCCCCTATCTGCAAATATGAACCACCCAAAACAAAAAGACACCCCCCATCACTCCCCAGAATCTGTTCACTGCTCCATCAATTCTGGAAGTCGCACATTTCAGGAAAAGGGATATCAAAGTTTACCTATTTTTTCTAGGCGGATTTCCTGGCCTAATTCCAAAAATAATGTGCTATGTTTTTCAGCGTAAGTAATGAACAGTTTTCTCGGCAAGCATTCTCTCTTAATGTCAACACTCTTGTCCACTCTCAGTCGCCGTACAACGCCCTATTGGATGTTACACTAAACATCTTTCATCGTTTAGTTTAGAATTCCAAGTGTACGATTTCAAAACATTTTCCGCCGGTATTTTTAAAAACAGTTTTTGTTTATCTCTAGCCACCAAATATATCATTCCACTTCACATTTTTGTCTCTCCCCCTCCCTCCTCCCCCCCCCCCCCCCCCCCGCTTTTTTTTTCTAAAGCTGACATTCACAAATAATCCTTTGAACTTGGCCCAAACCCGTTCTAACTAGGCCATACCTTAACAATAGACCCTAAAAGTAAAACAATAATGATTAAAACACATCAATAACTTACTAACCAGAAAAAAATCGAAACCCCCCCCCCCCCCCTTCATCGTCTATTCTAAACAGTTTTTCATCCCACATAACATTTTTCTCCCAATCCTCTCGACCCTCCCACTTCTAAATAAAGAAAACAATAATAAAGCAACCCCCCCTCCCCCCCCGGACCCCCCCCCCCACCCCAAACAAAAAGACCCCCCCCCCCCCCGGCTCGCCATCATTCCACCACCTCCTCCCTCCACTACTCCATCTGCCTGTACTCGGCCTGGCGCACACGGCGGGCCACGCAGCGAACCGTGGCGTAGACAAGGAGGATGGTCATAACGATGCTGGCCAGAACAGCGGCCACGATGAGAGGGACGGTGTAGGACTCTCCCTCATGGGCAAGTTGCTCAGGTCCCCCGAACACTGCACCGTGTCTGCAACACCAAGGTCACCTTTCAAGGTCAGGGTCACGCCAGGGTCACCTTCAAAATAAAAGCTTAACCCTCAAGGTCAAGCCAATCGGGTCAGCTGGAGATGAGATCAGTTTTTAAGGTCAATATGAGCTTCAAGGTCAGGTCCAGGCTCAAACGTCAGATCAGATCATGCCCTCACTTAACGTCAAGTGAACTTTTTAAATTTAATTTTTAAAAAATTGTACTGTACGGTACTATACTGTATTATATTGCGTTTTATTGTATTGTATTGAATTGTATTGTATTGAATACCACTTTCAGGCACTGCAGATTTCTCTGCGTGAAATTCGGGTTGCTTTCCTCAGGTGTGTGTGTGTGGGCGGGAGAGATGCCCCCACAAGAGCAGCGATACCCATTATTTATCTGTTGTTCCTGTCTGCATGTGTATTAAAACTGTTTCCCTATCACGTCATGTCATGTGAGCCTGTTGTAAGACTGGCCTTAGAGTTAGTTCACCCTCTCCCCCAGGTGGATAAAGCTGGTATGATAAGATGGTGTATGGCCCAGGCCAAAAGCTGTGTCAGTTACTGATGTCAGCTAATTGCCAAGGCCTACACTAAAAATGTTGTTATGTTGTAAAATGTTGAGAAATTGCCTTCAGCCATGACAAGCTCTTACCATAACAACCTGCACTCTCATTTAAAAGAGAACATTTCCTCTGAAGTCGGAGCATGGCTGCCTATTTGGCGAGGTACTTAAAAACAGTCATACACGCAAACTTCTTAATTTCAATCTCACAGTGATTCCCAGGTGGGAAAGAGTGCACATTCTGGGTGATCCACAAAGTGTTAAGCTAGAGAACGCACAACAACAACAACATAAGATGATGATATCAGTTCAGTTTTGAACGAACAGGATCACTTGGTTACCTCAAAATCTAGAGAAAATCACGTGGGCTACAACCATAGCTAAAAGCAACACACAGAATGACACTGATCACATCACAAAACAGCACAAATCAGCCTCACAGTTTCAGGCAAACCATGTTCTTAATTAACGACAAAAACCAGTCAACAGCGGACATGATCAGATCATGGCGTGGAACAAGCACGCGTCCTTCCTCACCATTGCTAAAATACTGTGACTGGGCACCAAAGGGCATGAGGTGAACAAAGTTGAAGGTCAGGTCAACGTCCTTGAACTCCACGGTGACGACCTTGGGGGTCTTGCACATGTAGGCCATGCCTTGGGGCGTCCTGAACAGGCGAAGGTCATCCGCGCTGACTTTTTGCAAGGCCGCTGTGGTGATGACATGAAAGGTGATTGTATTTAAGACAGTGATACAAGCGTATACATTTACAAGTAACGATAATAACAACTCACTGGGCACCTATCTTACACATAAAAATTTGTGCGCTCGTCTACACACACATTGACAAACAGACAGACACATCCACACACCCACTCTCTCTCTCTTGCGCAGGGACACACACACACACACACACATACACACACACTTTTGTCTAGTGTCACTTTAGTGAACATTCATTAAAGTCAAGCCTCGCCAGCGTGTGCAATCATCATTTTATAACAATAAAAGCACAACGATTGGGACAAAAGTAATAAAACGCTATATCTTTGAGTAGAAAATATTCCTGACCGTTCATAATCCACAGTACAAACATATATTACAAAATAGCTTGGTTTTGGCTTGTAGGTATGAGCGTGTATCTTTCGTTGGGGTTTTCATATCTGTGCCGTTTCACGAAGACAAAAATCATTTATTCTTCAGAGGAATGTGCTATGTGAGATATGAGCCATTAATTTGAATACATCTTGTAGCTTCCTTACATATTATTTGACACGTCGGTGATTGGAGTTGATTTTGACTTTGGTTCACTGTGTAGTTTAATGTACATCTTCAGTGCTTGTCTGAGTTACCACTGTAGTATACTGAATAAAGTTTTGCTGTTTAAAGTATCATTCATTTTGAGAATCTTGGTGATGGGGATTGATGTGTGTGCGTGTGGTGTGTGTAGTGTGTGTGTGTGTTGTGTGTGCGTGCGTGCGTGCGTGTGTGTGCGTGCGTGCGTGCGTGTGTGTGTGTGTGTGTGTGTATGTGTGCGTGCGCGCGCGTACATTTACAAAACTTTTCTTGTGTGGTTCTCAAGAACTGAAAAGTATCTCAGTCCTCAAACAGAAAGATTTGTTGTTATTTTTTTAAAAAGATCTACCAGTCATGTACTATCAACTGTAGCGAATTTTTCTTCTTCGAATACTCAGACAGCAACTGTTTGGTCTGTCATATGAGCGAAAATACGCTGCCGTTAAGCGCCTGGCAAGTCAGGCCCAGCGCATCCGACGTCGGCTTGGGAGAGAATTGTTATCTTTTTAAGTCTTTGTGGAATATAGGCATGAGAATGGACCGAGAAGGCAGAAAATAAACAAGCAGGAGGTGACAGAAAGAAAAGGAACAAGGCAGAAACAAAGAGAGGGATAGAAAGAGGGAATTCTTTGTACAAAATTTCCAGAAGATGGGGATGCTATTTTTACTGATAGCTCCTCTGCATTCACAAGTGGGAAACTGTAGCGAGTAAGAGCTCCTCACAAGCATTTATCTGAAAGAACGTGGGAAGAAGAAAAAGCCACTGCGGAGCTTGTCACCTTTCTCTGGAGACTGGATTAAACATAAAAGCACACAAGTAGCTTATACATTCCTTAACATAAAACAACTGACCTTGCCTTGCCTCCTGTGTGACATTCAGACTATTGTAATTATCTTTTGTCTGGTTTGCTGACTTGTTTTTCTACCCCCTCCCCTTCCCACCCCCACAAGCATACAAAGCTTAATTAAGCTCGGCATGTTCTTGGGGTTGAAGAAAGAAATCTGAACACACTACCCCTCAATGCAGCCTTTCACTGGCTACCTATCCCACACAGAATAACGTTTAAGACCAATGTCCTCTGCTATAAACGTATCAGTATATTTACTCCTGCCTTCCTGTGATTGTTTTCACTTTTACATTCGATCTTTCAGATCCGATTTTGGATGTGCTGGGCCTGACTTGTCCGGAGCTTAACGGCAGCGCCACGTATTTTTGTGTTATATGACAGACAACGATAGCTTGCTGTCTGAGCGTTCGACAACGAAGCCAGTATGCCGGTACGTGAATGCCTAGTAGCTCAGGCAGTCCACCATTCTTTCTGTCCATAGCCCATCTATCTAGAATGCTTTTTCTCTCTCTTTACGCCACAAACCCTCCCATGACAGCTTCAAATCAGGCCTGACTACCCCATCCCAGCGTAAGACCTTGCTTTACGTCTTCATCACAATTTTGTGCACGTGTACATAAGCATAATGTGACAGACATCTTATTTGTTTGCCAGTTTGCTTCATTTTGTCATTAATTTTGTTTTATTTTGTCATTAATTTTTGTTGTATTTTGTCATTAATTTCTTCAGGGAAATGTGCATGCAAACAACGTGTATGAACGAGCTTTGTTTTTGTGATTCTATGCAAGATTCAGAGCCACAGAAAACATAACGCCTAGCATTCTCCACCTCCTCATCAATATCCCCCTTCTCCTCCTCCTCCTCTTCCTTCTCATCGTCATCAGTGTGATCACTTACGGCTGGCCCCGGGGAAAATGTTGTCATTGGCTGTGTCATAAGACAGGGACATCTGTTGCAGCTGCCAGCTGTGGGAGGAGGCGTTAGCTCCCGGCGGTAAAACGTTCATGTCGATTTCATGACCACTGTCCCCGCTCTTGTTCTGAAACAGAAACATCCTGCTGGTTGGTAGACGTCCAATAAATTGTGTCTTGCCTTCAGGCTAGTCGACGATATTATATTATTATTGGCTGTTATCATGTTCATACACGAAAGCACACAGGAGTGTGTGTACAGACGCGCGCGCGCACACACATACATACATACAAACACACGAAAGCACACAGGAGTGTGTGTACAGATGCGCGCGCGCACACACACACACACATACAAACACACGAAAGCACACAGGAGTGTGTGTATAGACGCGCGCGCACGCATGCACGCACACACGCGCGCGCGCACACACACACGCACGCACACACGCACGCGCGCACACACACGCACACACACACGCACGCACTCACACGCACACACACCCTCCAGTCTACACAGGTGCTTGTATTGATGTGTATGTAATGAAGAAAAGGCTGGCCGAGAGAAGAAAGGAAGGAAATAGTTGATGCTGCTGTAAGATAGTGCAACGAAAAACGTCTGGCTTTCTTTGTATTGATTTTCGTCTTGGGGTTTCTTTGTTAATGATATCAGTATTCGTTTTTAGACGGATGGCTTGGTAACAATGATAACGCCAATGTATTGCTCATTCAATGTTCCATGTAGAAATAACTTTGACTTTAACACACACACACACACACACACACACACACACACACACACACACTCGCACACACACATTGTTGTGTCAAATAAGTCTACATGACTTGAATGGCAATAAATATCCTGAATCACACACACACACACACACCACACACACACACACACACACACACACACATTGTTGTGTCAAATAACTCTACATGACTTGAATGGCAATAAATATTCTGAATCACACAGACACACAGTCACAGACACAGACACACAGACACACACACATTGTTGTGTCAAATAAGTCTACATGACTTGAATGGCAATAAATATTCTGAATCACACACACACACACACACACACACACACACACACACAACACACACACACACACACACACACACACACTCGCACACACACATTGTTGTGTCAAATAAGTCTACATGACTTGAATGGCAATAAATATCCTGAATCACACACACACACACACACACACACACACACACACACACACACACACACACACACACACACACACACACACACACACACACATTGTTGTGTCAAATAACTCTACATGACTTGAATGGCAATAAATATTCTGAATCACACAGACACACAGTCACAGACACAGACACACAGACACACACACATTGTTGTGTCAAATAAGTCTACATGACTTGAATGGCAATAAATATTCTGAATCACACACACACACACACACACACACACACACACACACCACACACACACACACACACACACACACACACACACACTGTTGTGTCAAAGAAGTCCACATGACTTGAATGGCACTAAATATTCTGAATCACACACACACACACACACACACACACACACACACACACACACACACACACACACACACACACACACACACACACTCGCACACACACATTGTTGTGTAAAATAAGTCTACATGACTTGAATGGCAATAATATTCTGAATCACACACACACACACACACACACACACACACACACACACACACACACACACACACACACACACACACACACACATTCGCACACACACATTGTTGTGTCAAATAAGTGTACATGACTTGAATGGCAATAAATATTCTGAATCACACACACATACACACACACTCGCACACACACATTGTTGTGTCAAATAAGTCTACATGACTTGAATGGCTATAAATATTCCGAATCACACACAGACACACACACAGACACACCCAGACACACCCAGACACACACACATACACACACACAGCCCAAAACCACACACACACCACAACACACACACACACCACACACACACACACACACACACACACACACACACACAAACACACAGAGGTGAAGGTATGAAAGCCGTCTTACCTGGAGGAGGAAGGTGAGGTTGAGGGTGAAGGTGTTGTTGTTCCAGGTGATGGAGAGGGTGGAGGCGTTGCTCTCACAGCTGCCCCAGTAGCTGCTGGACCCGTCCTGGGTGTTCTTCTTGGAAATGGTCTCGTAGGTCTGCCCACGTCGTCATCGTCATTATCATCATCGTCACTATCGTTGTCATCATCATTATTGTCGTCGTCGTTATCGTCATTATCGTGGTTGTTGTTGTCACCCTTGACATACTTCATTATCATGAGTATCATCGTCGTTACCACCACCACCACCACCACCGTCGTCATCATCAATATGAAAATCACCATCGTCGTCGGAAGCAACCATCACCGCCATCATAAAGTGACACCACCACCACCACCACCACCACCACCATCACCATCGCTGTCAAAAGTACACCAGTGTCAGCACCACAGCTTCTGCCATCATGATCATCAACACCATTATTATTGTCATCATCAGCATCGTCACTTTCCTCATCTCCATCACACCATTTCGACTCAAATGTCTCCGCGATGGAGACGCTGTTGTCGGTAGGAGCTCCACGCAATGCCATCAGGGTTCGCCATCTCTCTCTCTGTCTCTGCCGAGTTCTACCATCTCCTGTAGCCCTCCTCCCAGACCACTGACCTCAGTGATGCTGGCAATGTAGGATGTTGGAGGTCTGCCTCTTTTCCTTCTGTCCTCAACCTTACCTTGGATAAATGTCGTCATCAGATTTGTCTGTGTGTTTCTGTTTGCATAACCAACATATCTCAGCCTGCGCTTATCAATTTAAGCCACCATTTGCCTTTTTGCCAAGAGTTTATCAAGAATGCTTTCATTTGTTTTTCTCTCTGACCATTTGACAGTGTGTGTGTGTGTGTGTGTGTGTGTTTGTGTGTGTGTGTGTGTGTGTGTGTGTGTGTTTTGTGTGTGTGTGGTGGGGGAGGGGATGCAGACACTTTGTCCTACCATATCTCTTGTTGCCACATATTTCACTGCAGAGGGCAAGGGTCATTTGATTTCCACAACAGGTAACTGTGAACGCTTTGAAATAGTATTTTTTAAAATCTTAAACTTCAATTTCAAGACGTTGTACACTTACGTATGTTCACAGTAATACATATGGTTCTTTTAAAGCCAACAACAAAATGAACTGATTGTTTAAGTTAATCATCTAGGCCTGTCAACGTTCATCTCATGCAACTTGTATCACTATTAACTCCCACAAGGTGGCATAAGGAAGGGGGCGTTTTGTTTCGATTCCATAGATCTTTGGGGGCATTGCATAAGAAAAAAATCGATATGCATACAAGGCACCGTTCCAGTTTTCTTGAAAAATGACTGACACTAGGAAACTGCCATTCTGCAAATGTTTCTGAAAGGGCATGACAACAACGTACGAAAAATTTTTTTTTTAAAGAGAAAAACACCCAATTACCAAACTGTTGATTTTATTTGATTTCCAACAACTGGAAAATCACCCTCAAATCATCCGTTTCCAAAAGTACACATTCAGAGTTCCAAAACTGAACTGGTGCTGTTAAAATGTAGAGGTTACGCAATCGAAATGACACTTGGCATAATGACGAAAGCGCATAATGATAGGGCATAATGATGATAGGGCATAATGATGATAGGGCATCATGAATGATAGGGCATAATGACGATAGGGCATAATGACGAAAGCGCATAATGACGATGGCATCTGATGACAACCACAGTGACGATTTGATGATTATGATGATGAAGATACTGAGGAGGAGGAGGGGGAGGAGGAGGAGAAGGAGGCAAAGGGAGGTTACCTCTCTGACCAGGCCGACCTGCACGTGGTACTGGAAGTGCAGGGTGATGTTGAGGGAGGCCAGCAGACAGGGGCGGCCATTGTCGTAGACCACGAAGTCCGCTTTCTCTGGGGCCTGTGTGGTACCTGTGGGAGGGCAGCAGAGAGCAGTGAGCATAGGCCTGCGTAGAGCAGTGAGTATATGCCTGCATAGAGCAGTGAGCATAGGACTGCATAGAGCAGTGAGCCAAGGCCTGCATAGAACAGTGAGTATAGGCCTGCATAGAGCAGTGAGCACAGGCCTGCATAGAGCAGTGAGCATAGGACTGCATAGAGCAGTGAGCACAGGCCTGCATAGAACAGTGAGTATAGGCCTGCATAGAGCAGTGAGCATAGGCCTGCATAGAGCAGTGAGTATAGGCCTGCATAGAGCAGTGAGCATAGGCCTGCATAGAGCAGTGAGTATAGGCCTGCATAGAGCAGTGAGCATAGGCCTGCATAGAACAGTGAGCATAGGCCTGCATAGAGCAGTGAGTATAGGCCTGCATAGAGCAGTGAGTATAGGCCTGCATAGAGGAGCATAGGCCTGCAAGAGCATGAGATAGGCCTGCATAGAGCAGTGAGCATAGGCCTGCATAGAGCAGTGAGCACAGGCCTGCATAGAGCAGTGAGCATAGGCCTGCACAGAGCAGTGAGCACAGGCCTGCATAGAGCAGTGAGCACAGGCCCGTTTTCTATCTTCTTCTATCTCCGAAGTCGGAATACGGCTACCTAATTTGGGGTAGGGGGAAGGGGGGGGGGGGGTCATATACACAAAATCTCACCACTGGAGAA
Organism: Rapana venosa; assembly: GCA_028751875.1. NCBI lineage: Eukaryota > Metazoa > Mollusca > Gastropoda > Neogastropoda > Muricidae > Rapana > Rapana venosa. The sequence goes on from CM054137.1 coordinate 8,297,238, forward strand.
CGTCGGAGGTCTTGGCGAAGGAAAAACCCAGTGTTTCTCTAGTTAACTGTCTGTACAGGCAGTCTTCAGGGCACCGTGCAGAAGGAAACTGTGACCACCAAATTCCTTCCTTTATGTCGGTCGCTCGCCAAAGCATGGGTCTTACTTTATCTTGCAGTGTGTCTTGGGCCAATCTGACCTGGCAGAGCCCCTCATATCCCTCTCCTGTTCAGAGTTTTGTGGTTGTGTTTTTCCCACATGGCAACTAGTACTGGGTTACATGGTTCCCAGTAGCAGAGGAGACGCCTGTTCCTGATCTGATGTTTTGCATCAGGTATATAAACACTACAGATGTAGGCTGCTGTGCTTGACAAGATACAGAAGACGCTTTGGACAACGTAATCTAACTTGTTTTCTTTGGTACTGATGCCTGCTTTTTTGTTTGTTTTGTTATCGGTGTGGAGTTCTTGTTCACAGAACATTTACCAGAATATTTGCAGTAACGTTTTCTGTATTCAACCTGTTTCAATGCAAATCTGTCCATTAGAATTGCAGTCTAGAGAAATCTTGGTATTTGGCTCTTATTTACACATACCTGCTATACTTGGCAGGGAACAAAACTTTTCGACTTTGGAAAAGCATGCACGCACACCCACACACACTTACACACAGACATACTCTGTCCTTTCAGTCGAAGCGTTCATGCATAACCACACAATCCCTTGACGGATCAGTCCAGACAAAGACTGAGGAACAAAGGTCCACACCATCACCCTAAAAACAAGGAGCACACGATGAAAGCAGAACAGCGACCATGGTCTTATAATTATTACCATCTATTTTGCCTAATGCACTTAAAGAAGATGACCATGACTTGATTTGGCTCCTTCCTTAACTCCTTCAGGAGTCTTGGTTAAGTCATGTCAAAAATACTGTTATCATCCCATGAAGGGTAATTACAACGCCGACAGACCCATCACTGCTATAGTTGGGCCTCTGTACTGCATGTTTCAGGCAGTGTGTCTTGTGGGCAAGTTGAACCTGGCAGAGCCCATCCCTCTCCAGCTCCCATGTTACATGCTGGGCATGTTCGTGTCATTCTTCTTCTTCCCAAACGCCCAGACAGCAGCTACGGTTGTCTGTCATATGAGCCAAAAATGCCATTGCGCTGTCGTTAAGCGCCTGGCAAGTCAGGCCCAGCGCATCCGACTTCAGCGTGGGATAAAATTTCTCCTTTTGGTCTTTCTACATAAAAAAGGCAGGATGATGGACCAAGAAGGCGGAACATAGACAAGAAGGAGGAGACAGGAAGAAAAGGCACGGGACAGAAACAAAGAGATGAGGAGAAGAGATGGAATTCTTTGCACAGAATTCTCAAAAGATGGGGTGCTGCTTATACTGACAGGCCGCCAGCATCCCCAGGGGGGAATCGTGTCATCCACGCCACCAGCCATAGTGGCCTAGTCTTTTAGGGAAGATGGATGTGGTTTTGATTCAGGAGTGCACAAAATGTTCTGCATGCGATCTTTCACAGGACTTCGATGCATAGACTCTACCGAAAGACTTTCACGTGAATGGAGTCGGTTCCAAAGTTAATTCCAGGGGAACATCTTTTCCCTTCAAATGACACCTCAGCATGCAGAAATTCGAACTCTTGCCCTCAGCTATCATCAGATAAAGAGTTTGTTGCTAGAACTCTAATAAAAAGGACGTATTTTTACGGTGGATACTATGCTCCAGTCTATCTATCTATCTATCTATCTATCTATCTATCTATCTATCTATCTGTCCCGTAGTTTGACGACCGTGGGGGCACCCTCAAAGACTCAGCAACCAGTTCCCTCCATTCCTCTCTCTGTTCTGCCTTTCTCAGGGTTTTGTTGAGTTCTAGGCCTGTCCATTCACTGATGTTATCCTCCCAGCTCTTCCTTGGTCTGCCTCTTCTTCTTCCTCCTTGGACAGTGCCTTGCAAAACTGTCTTTGTAATTCCTTGGGATCTTGTGACATGCCCATACCACTTAAGTTTACGCTTTTTCACGATCGTTAGAAGGTTCTCATAGGGTCCAATGGTTTGCTGGATTCTGTTATGCACGCTTTCGTTGCTTATGTGGTCTTTGTAGGAGATGCCAAGGAGTCTCCGAAAGCATCTCATCTCCACTGCCTGTACTCTTCTCTCCAAATCTGCAGTCAGGGTCCATGATTCACAGGCATACAGAAATATGGATATGCTCCAGTCTACAGTCGTTAAATGACTGAAAAAAGCAAAGCACTGACTATGCCTTTCTACGGCATTCTGTCTGTCGTTTAAGATGCCCACCAGAAACTGATTCTCTCCATGAAGAGAAAGACACAAAAGAAAGAAATGGAAGATGAGAATGTATGAGAGGAGGGTATGTACTCTGCGCTATCATAATATTACCAGTTGAAGCTTGTTTTATGACTGCGTCGTAACGTGCCAACACTAACAGAAAAAAGGGACAATTGACCTTGTATTTTCATTCTTGACTTTGTCTGTCCGTCCCCTCTCTCTGTACACCCCCCCCCCCTCCTTCTTCTTTTCCTCACTCTCAGCGAGCTTTGATCCATGTTGATTATGATCGGTTTTTTGTGTCGTAAAGTGGTTGTTGTCGTAAAGTGGACAGGCTCAACGGAAAACAGAAATTCTCCCTAGATCTGAAAACTTCTTCCTGGGGGCAAAAAAACCCTTCTTCTTTCCTTCCCCAGGTGAGCTACTAACACAGAGACAAATGACAATTCCTGTTGTTTCTGTGGGCCTGCGAATCGGGCAATTCAACAGGCTTTTTTGGGGGGAGGAAAGTTTGCGAATCATCGTTCTACGTTCGCAATCTTAACTGAGTTTTTCTTTCTGTCAGTTCTTGTTATTGCCATTCTCCTGGGTCGTGGTTTGATGGGTGTAGGTAGAAAACGACGTGCTGAAAGCAGCTTAAAGAGAATTTCCAGCTACTCTTTGACCGGGTTCGCGCAGTTGAACGTCTATTTGTCCTGATTTCTCTGTGGATAAATTGATACTTCGTCACCGACGTGGAGTGTGTGGTTTTCTTTCCTTTCAGGGGTCTCATTGCATCACTGTTTGTAATGGAAAACCAAGACGCAGCTTTTTGTTGTTGTTTGTTTTGAAAAAAAGTGTGATTCTGTAGATGTCTCTTGGGACGGAGTTCCAAATCATTGGAAGATGCAGAAGTGAAAGTTCTCCCGTAGTCAATGGTTCTAACTGACCTGTGCAGAAGGATGCTAACTTCAGACAGCGGAAGTGAGGGAGGCAGTGTGGACACAGCGATGTGCGGGGGATGTAGAACTACATTGGGGAGTGGTAGACGAAAAAGTAAAGATGAATAATGAATAATGATAAAAATAAGTTTGAACTTGATAAGCCTCTAACCTGGAACAACCAACAAAGGCAAAGTTTACAGAATATCTTCATATCGTTTAAATGTTGCTCGCGTTTCTGAGTAGGCCCACTGGGCCACATGCAGCCTCCCCCCCCCCCACCCCATATCTCTGTGTTGTGTGTGTGTGTGTGTGTGTGTGTGTGTGTGTGTGTGTGTGTGTGTGTGTGTGGGTGTGTGTGTGTGTGTGAGGTAAAACAAAAGACATAAGGTGAAGGGCTGCAGTTGAGCGATGATAAATTTCACACACACACACACACACACACACACACACACACACACACACACACACACACACCACGCACCACACACACACACACACACACACACACACTCTTACACACACAGACAAAAATCCTCCACCAAACAAAGAAACAAACACTGAAGTGGAGAAGAAGGCAGGATTGGGTGACTGGTGGATAATGACAGATGAACTGCAAACACGAAGGCAAAGAAGCTGATTGGTAGTGGTGGTGGAGGAGGAGGTGGAGGTGCAGAGGGAAGATAAATATTGACACATTGCAAACAGTGACTCACAGAGACTGGCACACACACACACACACACACACACACACACACACACACACACACACACACACACACACACACACACACGCACGCACATGGGGGCGGGATAGCCTGGTGGTTAGAGTGATGTATTTATCTGCTGACCCGGGTTCGAATCTCGTTAAAGAGGATTTTTTCCTCTGGAGTTAACATCAGTGCCGACATTACTCTTCCCCAAAGTCCTTAGGATGAGACTATAAACCGAGGTCCCGTGTGCGAACGAATGCAGAACATCTTGCGCATGCGTTAAACCATGTTCCGCTTTGCGGAAGATCATTGTGTGCCGTTGGGAACGGATGACAAAATTTACAAAACAGCATACACACGGGGACTGTATGAAAAAAAGCACACGAGTCTTTATTCCATTATCCTTGAAATAGAAGAATAAATAAAATAAAATAAAATAAATAAATGAATAAATAAGACACGACACCACAACACACCCACCCACACACCCAATCACACACACATAACACACACACCCACCCACCCACACACACACACGACACCACAACACACACCCACACACCACCACCCACACCAATAAACACGTCCTCCCCCCCCCCCCCCCCCCCCACACACACACACACACCTCCTACAGACCTAGAACGATTAGCGCTCCCAAACAAACTCGTGCAGATCAATCAAATCCCTCCCACGATCTACTTACTATCAGCATAGCAGAGGACAAAGAACTGTTAAATCATTTCCCTCCCCCTGCCCCTACGCCCAAGTCGATAGAAGATGGGGCCTATCGATCGCCAAATGCCCACTGCAGCTGGTGAGTGTTGGGACTTCTTCATTTGTTCTGAATAATCGATACAGACAATGTGTACTTCGCTCGTACACACGCTGTTTTGAAGCGCATGTGTCTGTCTGTTCATGTCTGCATACAAACAAAAATTAATTGTGTTGTCTGTGTTGTTTCTTTGTCTGTTTCTTGTCTGTACGCTCTCTCTCTCTCTCTCTCCCTCACTTTATTTTATTTTATTATCATATACATCCTTAAGGGCGGGGACTGGATGTAAACAAGCACATGGGTGCTTATTCATTATCCTCGAAATAAAAGAATTTGTCATTCTCTCTCTCTCTCTCTCTCTCTCTCTCTCTCTCTCTCTCTCTCTCTCTCTCTCTCTCTCTCTCTCTCTCTCATAGCCTGGTGGTTAGAGTGTTGCGCTCGATTCTCGTTGAAGAGGACATGCTTTACTCACACACAAAGAGAGAGAGAGAAAAGAGAGAGAGAGAGAGAGAGAGAGAGAGAGAGAGAGAGAGAGAGAGAGAGAATGCGAATGCGAATGCGAATGCGAAAGTTTTATTCATTATAGGCCTTGGCCCCTCATGAATGGGGTGTGTGTATATAATCAACATTCCAAAACATGTTGCATAAGAAACATTTATGAACAGAAGAATAATACCTCAAGTACAGATAGTATTTCTCATTTTAAAAGCTTTATACAAATAAATTGCTAGTCGCTTATTAATGCGCTCGTTAGTAGATGACATAAGTATACAAAGTCTAAACATGGAAGGACAGCCCACATATTTTTGTGGTATCAACTGAGTTCTAAGATCATTTAACATAGGACAACATAATACAAAACGAACTTCGTTATCGACAGACCCCTTACATAATGGACAAAGAAGATCTGTAACACAGTGTTGTCTATAGCGAAGATTGTGCACAAACAATCCAGACACTCCAAATATAAATTTTGTCATAATATGTTTAAGATGTCTATCCATGTTCATGGACAAATATACAGGAATTTTACCTAATAAACTAAACTGCCTATACAAACTAAAACGATCACTCTCCTGAATATGACTGGAACACTCCTGCCACCTACAATCTATCAATCTAGTGCGCAGTACTCGTATAAACCCATTTATATCCTCTACTCCTTGATTGAACCATACATAAGCAAATCCTAACTCACATAATTTGAACCTCAGTTTTGATACCCAATTTATTTTTCCCCTTTCATCTAAATTATATAACATATGATATGCTTTTTTTTGGTAACCTATGATTATCCATTCATAATATTTTCACACAGAGAGAGAGAGAGAGAGAACAGATTTTTGTGTTAGGCTTTTCACAACCCATTCACACTGGGATGGTCGGTGTGGGGTGGGGTGCACACACACACAAAAAATACTGTTTCAAATAAAGCACAACCATCAATTCTGAACATAATTTCTTCATGATGCGGAATCCACATCATGGAATTAATCTTTGACAATTTAGTTTGTGGGCAGAGAACTGGAATGTTTCATCGAGGGAAACTGGATAAGCCACTAGCTTCTTGACACCAGGCCCTCATGAAAAACAGGGGCAAGCGAATATGGAGAAGTATGTGACATAAACACACAACAGTGAAGCTAATAACGAACTTAATCACTTAGGTATTTATGCCATCAACTACTCACATTACCAGGCAGTTATATAACCAGCCAACCATTACAAATCAACTAAATACATATATCTAAACCCATCACACTTTTCCTCATACATCAGGAGACATTCTCATTTTTAGCATTCATATTAGCACAGTCATGTTATTTCAACAACCAAACCAAGCAATCACAGAGAGAGAGAGAGAGAGAGAGAGAGAGAGAGAGAGAGAGATTCAAACAGATTGTTTCGTCTTGCTTACTTTCTGCCGTGGGTTGAGGGTACGTTTGGTTAGAAGCCGAGGTTTCATTGGACGGCACGACAGAACCTGCAGACACGTCATAGAAGAGGTGACATCACGGAAGCAAATGACGTCATTGACAGTCTGCGATGTCATGTCAGCCTCATTAAAATTTTACGGGGAATTGTAACTGGTAGTATTGCAATATGGCGGTGACTATTTTTTCCCCCTGCATAATTTTTTTAAAACCAAAAAACCCCATCAGTTTTGTTGTATGTTTGCCATTTTTTAAAGCAGCCCGTCGCTAGTGATGGAAATTAATATTTTGGCGCGAGTGTACAGGTGCGTAGACACACACACACACACACACACACACACACACCCCACACGAGTGTACAGGTGCGTAGACACACACACACACACACACACCCCACACACACACATTGGTTGGTTGATTGATTGATTGATAATCTTTATTCCCAAGGGTAACAGAAAAGAATTGACATACTTTTTTTCATGCGGCCCTTGCCCCGAGAAGGGACTATTATTAACAATCACAGCTAATAATTTCAAGCAAATATAAACAACGTTATTTTGATATGACTTCTTATTTGATATAATGTTTAAAATATTCATTTTTGCAATTAATGAGAGAGAGAGAGAGAGAGAGAGAGAGAGAGAGAGAGAGAGAGAGAGAGAGAGAGAGAGAGAGAGAGAGAGAGAGCGATAGAGAGAGAATTTTCTGTGAATAAAGAGCCATACTTATGCTATACAAGTTTCTACTCGCATCACATTACCTTAATCGCGCTATATAAAAGCGCTATATAAATTCCATACATTATTATTATTATTATTAATCCACAAGCACACACTCTATTGCCTTATAACTTAAAAAAAATCATTAGTGAAAAGACTGTACATTAAAGAACGTACAAACACACAAAGAAGAACGAAACAGATCCCCTTGCTATAACTCTAGTTTACAAATACTCACCACACTCCATTGCTGCTGCAATACTTTCATAAACCCACACAGTTGATACTCTTTATACTGTTTAATATTTCAGCTATCGGATGCAATAAATATACAGACCATAATACCAGTAACATCAAAAGTTATGGTTTCCTAAACAATGATTCCCCCCCCCCCCCCCATCCCCGCCTCCTCCTCCTTCAACCTAGTGACAGAGTTACCGAGCTCATATCACGAAGACCATACCCATTAACGTTTATGTATCAGCTATCTGATAGCAGTAAACATGGAAGCCATAATAAACAGAATTAGTCCTTCGGATGAGACTATGAGCCGAGGTCTCGTGTTCGAACGCATGCAGAACATCTTGCGCGCACGTTAAAACCCTTTCCGCTTTTCGGAAGAGTAGGCCATTGTAAGCCGGTAGGAACGGATAACAAAATTTTCAAAACTGCATACACACGGGGACTAGATGTAAAAACGCACATGAGTGCTTATTCCATTATTCTCACAATAAAATAATAAAAGTAAATAACAGTAACATCAAAGGTTGTGGTTTTTCAGACAATGACATCCACTTTCAACCCAGTGGTACAAAATGACCAAACTCATTCACGTGTAGACATGCCCATTAACCCCGATCTCCTCTCCATTACCTCCGAGAGGAGTTGATGGGGAACTGCACTGCACTGCACTGAATGTTTCAGGCCCGTTAACCCCCTTCACGCTACACAGGCCTACTATCTCCACTGAGATATAAAGTGGTCTTCAGTCTTGATGCCAGGTTCAAGGTGGCTCGGTGGTCTACAGGTAACGCCCCTGCCCAGAAAGCGAAATGTCCCGGTTCAAAGTGGGTGGTGGTTCGATCCCCGTTTGGGCCCAAACTTTTCCTCCCCCATCCACTAGATCGTGAGTGGTGGTCTGGGTGCTAGTCTCTCGGATAAGATCATAAACCGAGGTGCCGTGTGCAGCAAACATTTACCGCACGTAAAAAGAACCCACAGCAACAAGAACGTTGTCCTTGGCAAAATTCTGTAGAAAAAGTCATTCTGATTGGGAAACAATTACATACGCAGGATGAGACTATAAATCGAGGCCCGTGTTCGAACGCAAGCAGAACATCTTTCGCACACGTCAAAACCAGTTCCACCTTTCGGAAGAGTAGGCCCTTGTGTGCCGGTGGGAACGGATGACAAAATTTACAAAACTGCATACACCCGGGGACTGGTTGTATAAAAGCACACGAAAGCTTATTCCATTATCCTCGAAATAAGAAGATAAATAAAACAGAAAGAAAAGAAGGAGAAGGAAAAGAAATAATGGATGGCGCTGCTCTTGTGGCGACACACTCTCCACGGGTTGAGCATCCCGACTTGTCACGCAGAGAAATCTGCCGTGATTGAAAGCGGTGTACAAACAAACACAAGCCAGTGAGACATCACAATGCCCGTTCATCCAGCCCAACTTGATGTCTCTCTGAATGAACTGCTTAATGGGGGAGCTGTGCTGTGTTGTGTCTTCATACAACATAACATGGGCAAGGTGACGTAGCACCCACCCACCCGTCTTCATGTGGCAGACTGTTTGCCGGGTACGCACTTGTCACCCATACCCCTGACCTTAGCTGACCTACTTCTCTAAGGAAGAGGGATGATCTTTAAACATGTGCACAAAGGTATTCTGCATGCTTTCCTGCACAGGGCCTCAGTTTACAGTCTCATCCAAACGACTTCTCAGGGGAGTGGAGTCAGTACCAATGTTAACTTCAGAGGGAAAAAAATCTTCTCAGACAGACACCTCAGTGGAGACTGGAACCCGGGCCCTCAGATAGTGTTAGATCAGGAGTAGGACGCTGTAACCACTAATGCCCCCCCCCCCCACCTCCCTCAGCTAGCACACAGCAGATCAATGTACAGGAGGCCATGACTTTTCAACATGAACGATGCTGCAGATATCACTATCACCTAGAGATATCGTTTGAATCTTTCCCCTCGCTACTTTCCAGCTGTGTGATGTGACGACACATGGTGGTCCAGTTCGTCACAGCTCACGTAGAGAGCTGGTTACAGCAACTCGGGGTGGGGGTGGGGGTGAGGGTGAGGATGGGAGGATATGTTCGCAGTCAAGCTCTGACACACATCAGCAAGCCACTGCGTATGCTTCTCATAAAAAAAAAGCATCGTCATTATCTTTGGCATCATTGTTATTACTCTCTGTCTCTGTCTCTCTCTGTCTGTCTGGCTGTCTTTCTGTCTCTCCCCCTAGATCTGTACAACAGTGTTGCGCTTGTTCACGAAAGTCACCGGAAGTTTGTCGGTGGTGAGATTATCTTATTAATTTATTCATTTTTGGAGGAGGGGGTGGGGAAGGATAGTGGAAAGGTAAAGGAGTCCCATAGCCTATGTGGTCGTAGGGGAGCGAGGCATCAGAGACCTCAGCTTCTCTAGGGCCAGCATATTGAGGGAGGCGCCCATCTCCTCTCCCTCGCTGCTTTACCTTCCCTGACCCTAAAGAGGGCAGGTAACTATTTACAGCTGGGTGAACTGGGGGACTATACTGAAGCCAAAGCGCGCAAACGGTCACCCATCCACTTGGTAACTACTTAAAACATTGGCATGAGGACAACTTTCCATCTAGCCCCTACCTACGCTTCTGCCATTCCTTTTTTTTTTTAAATAGGCAAGGCACTGAATAATCTCCTGACAGAGTTCCACAGAACAGTAATACATACTGTCATCGATCTGTTCGCAATAAGTGAGTCCACGGCGTTTAACACGCCGACTTCAAAACAAGATACACACTGCAAGCAAACATGAAAAATAAAAACCCAATCACCAGAAAAAAGAAACCAATATATATATATATATATATATATATATATATATATATCTTTTGCAGGCAAAATGACAGGAGCAAGGCAGATCAAAGACACAGTGAGCAGCAAGCAAAACAGGAAAAAGCGGACCCTGTACTGTATGTACAAATTGCCCAGACAAGTGGACCATGCAAACCATTCCTCTTACCAAAGGCATGGAGACTGCTATGATGTGAATACCATGTAGCCTACACCCCGCCACCCAACTTTCAGGCAAAAGACACTGTACTCACTATGTACACTACGTGTTTCTATGAGGGGAATGTATATTGGCTTCTTTGTGCAGAAATTGTCGTGGTCATTATCTTCCTCCTCATTATCGTGACCATTAGCATCATCATGATAACAATTTAACACTATCATTATCGTTGTCATGTTTAATGCCATCACCTTTGTCGTTATCATCATCGAGGTCAACAGCAATACTGATCTTTGTCGTTGTCATCACCACTAGCCATCATTTCATGGTTACCACCAGAGCATTTGGATTTTTCTTATCTTCTTCCGTTTCTTTTCTTCTTCTTCTCCCTTTCCCTCTGGTTATGCGTGTGTCCGGCTTAGCGCATCCTTCGCTACATTAGAGGCAAACCAGTTATCTCCTTTTTGGGACGCACTGGAGATAACCTGGTTTGGCTCTAATGTGAAAAGGTAAAGGTAGAGGTGTCCCATAACCTATTGGTCGTAGGGGAGTGAGGCAACAGAGACCTCACTTCTCTACGGGCCAGCATATTGAGGAGGACAGCTGAGTGAACTGGGGGACTGTACTGAAGCCAAGGCGCGCGCAAAAGGTTACCCATCCAAGTGGAAACCACGCTCGATGCTGCCTAACCTTAGCTGGGGGAGAGCGAGTGCTGTGACCACTGAGCTATCCCGTCCCCTAATGTGCGCCTTTTACAGCCTCATCGGGAAGACTACTCCTGTGAGGTTGCCGGGTATTTCATTATATGGCTCTATTGCATAGTTCTGGTGACAAAGTAGTGCTATTGTAAACACTGGGATGGGCACAGGATGTCTATTCTGCAGTGTTATGTGCCAATATGGCATTTTTCGTGTGAGGTTTTTATGTGTACATTGAAGTGTTCATTATCACTTTTTAACGTGTTTTTTTGTAACCTGGGGATGATAAATTTAGTGAAATGTCTGGCGTCCGTCCTCAGCCTAGCCTGGCTTTACTGGCCTTATGGAATGAAATAATGATGGTGTTTTGTCATTTAATACTTCACGCCAAATCAGATGCGCTGGGCCTGACTTGTAAGGCGCTTAAGGATTTTTTGCTCATGACAGACAACAATGGGTGTCTGAGCCTTTGAGGAATAAGAATCCAAAAGACTTTCGGGGAAAGTGGTGTCAGTACTAAAGTTAACTCGGAGGCAAGGCAAGGCGACAGGATAGTAGAGTGAATACGACACTTGCTTCAGAAGGGAGACTTGCCTCCAACACGTCACTGATCAGCACAGTACTGAACCTGGTTTTCTTGCTGGACAGAGGACGGTTCCTGCAGACTTCAGGACGCCACAGGCGAGGCTCATGAACCGTACAGCCGGGACAGTTATCGCGAAACAGATCCTAAACGGCTTGTCTGTCAGCGTAAACGTACGTCTAAAGCGGCTTGAGGCGTCAGGTTCAACTCGATGGTTTGGAATAGGTCGTGTTCTATCGAAAACGGCCGGCTCACATCCTCCAGCCAATGAACGTTCTGCTGGATGGAAGTTTATGGTCCTGTTGTGACCGTGAACTTGTGTGTCAAGTGCATGTGACTGAAGCCTCGGAACACGTGGTGACCTTTGCTTTTCATACCTTTCCAACGTTGTGTGTGGCAGTTCGTTAATCCTACAGTCTGAAACGCACCATCGAAATGGATCGCTAGCTTTAAGGACTGGCTTCTTGCCCCCTTTCCAAACTCCTTCCCTCTTTTCATCTAGCTGTGGATATTAATTTGACTTAACTAGGGACACAGAAGGTAAGACTGCGAGGGAGAGGGAATAATAATAATAATAATAATAATAATAATGTATGGAATTTATATAGCACTATAGGCACTATTCTTATGGTGCTGGACCCCTGAAAAATATAAGAACCCACACCACTCTTTAGAAAGCAATATATTAGTCTGGTGTATCTTGTCTCTTTGCCTGGTCAGGTTATATCTTCGTATCTGTACATTTTGAGAGATACAGAGAGAGAGAGAGAGAGAGAGAGAGAGAGAGAGAGAGAGAGAGAGAGAGAGAGAGAGAGAGAGAGAGAGAGAGAGAGATGTAAAGGAGAATTAAGAGAGGAGGGAGGAACATACATTGGAAACAGACAAAACTCTAACTAAACTGGTTATGCCATTCAAACAAGTTTTTAAAAAACACAATAAAATACACCACTACATCAGCCCCCCAATACGCCAGTATATACTGACTATACGTGTTTGCTAATATATCTGTATGCACATGCATCATCCACGCTATGCGTTCCCACTATAAGTACTCCGACTAGCACCACAAAAGTATCCGTGCCTCCCTATGTTCACCCACTCTATTGTCGGACCTCTGTCGAGCAAACGCTCCCGCAAATGATGCAATACCTGCGTCATTGGTGGTCATCCCAGTAGGGCTCTCTTCCTCAAAGTCCTCGTCATACTCATCATAGTCGTCGTTGTCATCTTCATCGTCATCCAAAGGTATGGTTGTGTTCTGGCCTTCTGAAGATGTGACGTTGCCTTCAGTGGTTTCTTCTCCAGCAGTGATGTTAGTTTCGGGGCTGATTTCGTCATCCGTGACGTTATAAAGTGACGTTGTGCCGTTGACCAAATCATGATGATCATCATCCCACTCAGTTTCATCGTCATCATCATCATCCTCATCATAGCCTGTAGCGTGTGTGTCATTACTGGTTGTTACATTCATCATATCACCATCTGAAGTGTCTGTTCCGTTTACCATCGTCACGTTTGATGCTAACTCGTCGTCATCATCCCACGCAGTTTCCTCATCCTCATCATAGCTTGTAGGGTCTGTGTCATTACTGCTGGTTACATTCAGCACACCATCGTCTGAAGTATCTGTTGCATTTACCATCGTCATGTTTGACGCCATCTCGTCGTCGTCACCATCATCATAGCCTGTAGCGTCTGTGTCATTTCTGCTGGTTACATTCATCAGACCCTCGGATGACGTGTCTGTTACGTTCACCATCGTCATGTCTGACGTCACCTCACCCACATCCTCATCCACGGTTTGGTTGGCGGCGGGAAAGGAGTCAGGCCACGAAGTAGTGTTAACATCAGGTGCGGTGTCGTCCATGTCAGACACATCCCCGCCATCATACGTGCCGTTGTGTAACGATGGGGTGGCTTCTGTGGCGTTGTTTGACGAACCATACCCCAGATCATCACCACCACCACCACGCATTATCTTCATCCTCAAAGACGCTTTCATCATCTCTGTCCTCGTCCCCATCACCCAAAGCTGTGTGGTTGCTGACGGTCACGTTGGTCATCGCGTCCTCCGCTGAAGGCTGTGCGGCATTGCCGAGTGTCTCGTCCCTGCGTCCAACGAGGAGTTGCTGACAGAGGGGAGGAAACTCAGGGCGGACGCGGGGCCGGCATCAGCGCTGCTCTCAGCTACGAACGCATCGTCGTCGACAGGCGTGGCCTCCGTGGGGATACCATCAAAAGGGGACCCTGCCTCATCGTTCTCGCTGATTGCATCGTCAGCGGGTGTTTCTTCAGCGGGTGTTTCTTCTCCAGCGGGTGTTTCTTCAGCGGGTATTTCTCCTGTGGGTGTTTCTCCAGCGGGTATTTCTCCTGTGGGTGTTTCTCCAGCGGGTATTTCTCCTGTAGGTGTTTCTCCAGCGGGTATTTCTCCAGCGGGTATTTCTCCGGTGGGTGTTTCTTCAGCGGGTATTTCTCCAGCGGGTATTTCTCCGGAGGGCGTTTCTCCTGTGGGTGTTTCTCCAGTGGGTGTTTCTCCAGCGGGTGTTTCTCCAGCGGGTATTTCTCCTGTGGGTGTTTCTCCAGTGGGTGTTTCTTCAGCGGGTGTTTCTCCAGTAGGTGTTTCTCCAGAGGGTATGTCTCCTGTGGGTGTTTCTCCAGAGGGTATGTCTCCTGTGGGTGTTTCTCCTGTGGGTGTTTCTCCTGTGGGTGTTTCTCCGGTGGGTGTTTCTCCAGTAGGTGTTTCTCCAGCGGGTGTTTCTCCAGCGGGTGTTTCTCCGGCGGGTGTTTCTCCGGTGGGTGTGGTGGCCTGGTCAGCGGTGTCGGAGAGCGGGGTGGCTGTGGCGTTGCTGTCTTGAGCACCTGGGGTATCTTAGGTTCAACAGGAAGCAAGCGTTTAGCCGACATGCGCACTGAGGCAAAGCAAGTGACAGACACTAGTTTTAATCCTCACAGGAACAACAACATCTTTGGAGAAAGAAAGAAAGAGAAAAAACACAACAACAAGAAGTAATGAAAAGATAGCAGCTTGCACGTGTTCTTGTTAACACTGCTTGCAGATTACCACTGTTGTGAACAGCAATATTGAACAGCGTTACTTTATTACTGTCATCATCATCATCATCATCATCATCATCATCATCATCATCATCATCGTCGTCGTCGTCGTCATCGTCGTCACCATCATCATCATCATGGTCATCATCATCATCATCATGGTCATCATCATCACTATCATCATCATCATCAGTCATTGTTGTTGTTGTTATAATTATTACTACTTCGAATATTGTCATCATTATTACAGTAACTCAACAGTACTGGTTTTCTCCCTTCAAACTACATTAACCACACTTACCACGAACAAAATAATACTGAAATCCCATGAAACGTGTAACTGATTTCAAAACATTGTAGCTTACAATAAAAACAGTTCAAAACGCTTCGATATGAATCTACGTATGTAACGAAAAAAGTAACAAACACTTAAAACATGTAACAACATTTGCCACGAAAAAAAGCTAGAAAAGACTTTAGATACAGCACAACATCAAAAACAATGTTCAAAATGTACTCAACAGGTAACTAATAAAACGACCAAGCAGCTTTACGACAAACATGCTACAAAAATCTGTTAGCCAGGCAGTATGCCATCCAAAAATATGATTGACACCATAACCGAGTGGTTAAGACCGTTCCACTTCAATGCCATGGATTCATGAAGTCGTGGGTTTGAATCTCGGCGGCGTTTGGTAAATCAAAGGTGGGGATTTTTACGATCTCCCAGGTCAACTTCAAGAGCCTTGATTCCTTTCGTGTATATACACATGCAGAAGATCAAATATACACGTTAAAGATACCGTAATTCACGTCAGCGTTCGATGGTTTACGGAAACACAAACATACCTAACATAAATTCCCGAAGTCAGAATGCGGCTACCTTCGTGTGCAATGTGCATAGCAACACATGATCCAGAGCGTACGAGAAAGGAAAAAAGAAAATCTAAAACTATCAGCCAGTCTGTAATGAAACAAACCAGCATTCAGCTACCCATGACGTGTGTTGTAAACATTTCAAATACCACGTTACCACAAACGCTACCATCTGAACCCTCATCAAATAACTCCTGAAAATAGTTCAACTCCTCTGTCTAACTGACGAAGCTTCAAGCAACAGTATCCTCAAATAAACAATTGACATTATTTTGTGTCCACACTGGTATGAATTCGCTGTAAAACACACAGAGAAAAGAAAGCAGGAAAAGCTGTGCACATATAAAAAACACTGCTGTTGGGATAAAAAAAAGAAAAAGGTTTAATTGCAAAGTCTCCACACCCATAAGCACAGCACGGAAAAGTGAAATAATCATGTGCTCTGTGAATAAAGAAAACAAGCAGTGATGAGAAAAAAAAACATTGATAAAGATTAGCTTATTTCTCTCTCTTATTTCTTCAACTCACTAGAATTTGAAACAGGATTCACTGAGGTGGAGTTGGTTTGTCCGTCTGTTCCTTGTCCTGCACACACAGAGGTTTTGTCATCATCATCATCATCATCATCATCATCATCATCATCATCATCATCATCATCATCATCATCATCATCATCATCATCATCATCATCATCAAGCAACCTTCGTCGTCGTCGTTGTTGTTATTTATTATTACCTCCAGCAGCGCTGCCACTACCACCACCACCACTACCGCCATTATTATCATCTTCATTATCAACATGATAACTATCTTTATCGTCGCTGTCATCATTGTCTCCATAACAGCATTTCCCCTCATATCTGTTCCTACTTTTCAACAGCAGCCTTCATCTCCTTCATCACTACCTAAGTGTGTGTGTGGTTTGTGTGTGTGTGTGTGTGTGTGTGTGTGTGTGTGTGTGTGTGTGTGTGTGTGTGTGTGTTTTTGGGTGTGGGTGATATGTGTGTGTTTTGTGTGTGTGTAACATAAATTTGAAATATGTTATGTTATTTGAGGAAAGTTGCATGCGTGTAAATGATTTGAGTGCAAGCGCTTCGATTTGTTTGTTTACAAGATTCAGCGCTATATAAATTCCATACATTATTATATTATTATTATTATTATTATTATAACCATCCTAACCAATAATCCATGGACTTCATCAACAAACAAATTTAGACATTGGAATTATTATCATTGGTTTGTATTCATCATCATCATCATCATCATCATCATCATCATCATCATCATCATCATCATCATCATCATCATCATCATCATCAGTCCCGTGACCTTGGCGGTCGTGGAGGAGACACGAAAGACGATGCCGTGGTAAGCCTCCTCCATCCATCTCGGTCCTCGGCTCTGCGCAGTAGTGCCGAGTCATTCATCCTGGTCCATTCTCTGATGTTGTCCATCCATGACTTGTTCTGTCTTCCCTCTTTCTGCCACCTTCGAGTGTTCCCTGCAGTACTGTTTTTGGCAGAGTGTTGTGGCGGGTGACGTGGCCGAACCATGTCAGCTTTTTCTTCTTGACGATGGTGAGAAGGGGTTCCTGTGGACCTGCCAGCCGTGTTATTTGACTCTTGATAAATTCATTGGTCTTTCGTTCTCTCCAGGATATGCCCAGCAGTTTTCTATGGCATTTTGTTTCAAATGACTGGATTCGCTTTGTTGTTTCAGCAGTCAATGTCCAGGTTTCATTTCCGTACAGCAGGATAGTCTGAATTAGGGCTTTGTAGAGCTTTAGTTTGATTGGTTTGTATTACAGAGCCCCAAACACAATTTTATGTTTGTAGTAAGCTATGAATTATCTCTCCTTCCTCTTCTTCTCCTTCTTTTCCCTCTTCTCCCCCTCCCCCCGTTTTTTTCCTTCCTCGAAAGTCCTCCAGATAAGACTATAAACCAAGGTCCCGAGTGCGAACGCATGCAGAACATCTTGCGCACACATTAAACTCTACTACGCCTTTCGGAAGAGTAGGCCATTGTGTGCCGATGGGAACGAATAACAACATTAACAAACCGCATGCACACAGGGACTATATGTAAAAAAACAACCAAACCCATAAGTTCTTATTCTATTATCCTCGAAATAAAAAAAAAGTGACAGAAATGTGGCTAATCTGTCTCATTTTTCGTTTTTTTCTTTCTTTCTTTGATTTGTTGCTTTACAAGGTTCAGCGCTATATAAATTCCATACATGATGATGATATCTCTGTCTGTCTATCTGTCTGTCTGTCTATCTGCCTGCCTGCCTGCCTGTCTATCTGCCTGCCTGCCTATCTGTCTGTCTTCTTCCTCAGAGCAGCAGCACTAGCAGGGGTGAGGGTACTGGCTGTAAAGTACAAGGAATGAAAAGGAGCAGGAAGAAAGAGGAGGGCGATGAGGAGAACAAGAAGGGAGAGACTGAGAGTGTGAAGAGGGCCGAGGATGAAACGAGAGAGAGAGAGAGAGAGAGAGAGAGAGAGAGAGAGAGAGAGAGAGAGAGATAGGAGAGAGAGAGAGAGAGAGAGAGGAGAGAGAGGAGTGAGGACAAGCAGCAGACAGAGGAGGTGATTAAATGGTGGTTTTTTTTTCATTGAGCAAAAGGAGAAAGCATAACAGACAACAGCTTGTTTTTCATCCAGCCCTCGGGAATAGGTAAATTGATCACATCAAACAGTCATTAGCCCCCTCATAACACTCACAAACCAAGGAGAAAAGGCAAACAAGCAGAGGAAGGTGACAAAGTAACCTTCGATTAAAGAGAGAAAGAGGTCGAAAGACAAATGACAAATTCTTTTATTTCGAGGATAATGAATAAGCACTCATGTGCTTTTTTTACATCTAGTCCCCGCCCTTAGGGATATATATGATGATAAAATGAAAATAAGCCCAATACTAATACACACACAGTAAAGAGAAGGAGGGAGAGAAGGAAGAGAGGGTAAGAGGAGGAGAGAGGATGGGGGAGAGAGGGAGGAAGATACGAAGGGGAGAATGAATGAATGGATGGATCTTTATTTTTCAAGGGTAACAGTATAAGCACAGGAATGCTTTTTTTTCATCCGGCCCTTGCCCTGATTAGGGACTATCAGCAAAACAAGGAGAAAAAAGCCCTACTACAACAACGACAAAATGATATTTAAAAATAGATGAGCGTATATTTAACAATACATAATCCCTAACTGACCTGAACATTAATGTCAAGAGATACACAGACTTTATTTTTGGAAAAAGAGATATGCGTCAATAAACAGATACTTCTCAAATGAATTGAACATTAACATGAAAACTGATACACTGATTATAATTAATTAAGTAGGCTGATATGGATAAAGTAAAATAGAGGGGAGACAGCAAGAAGCGAGAGAGAGAGAGAGAGAAAGAGAGAGAGAGATGGATAGAGAGAGCATTTTCAGCTTGCATCAACATCAAAATTATCCAGATATCAAATTCTGACAAAGCCTCCGCACTAAAACCTTTTTTAAAACAGAGAGAGAGAGAGAAAGAGAGAGAAGAGAAGAGAGAGAGAGAGAGAGAAGAGAGGAGAGAGAGAGGTGGGGGATGGTGGTGGTGGTGGTAGTGACGAGCAGTGGTGTAGCAGAAGTGCAGCAACAACAGCAAAAGCGGCAGTAGCAGTATGATAGTACTAGAAGCAGCAGTGCGAGTGGGTGTGCTGTATGTGCTCTTGTGCGTCCGTCAGTGTGTGTGTGTGTGTGTGTGCATGCGTGCGCGTGCTTCTGTGTGAGTGCGTACGTGCGCACACATACGCGTGCACCTGTGCCTGTACGCGAATGTTCGCTGGCGTATTGTGTGTATACTGTCATTTTTCTTCTTAAATCAGCCAAATGTTTCTGCATTCTAAACACAGCATGTGGACACAATGGCCCTCCGGACAGACAGACAGACAGACTGACAGACAGACAGACAGACCGTGATGTAGTAGGCCTAACGCGGGCGGGGATGACAATGTGTGTCCTGCAGGGAGGCAGGCAGGCGGCAGTTTTCAGCAGACAGACAATGATAGAGGATGGTGGGAGGAGGAGGAGGAGGAGGAGGCGGGGCAACAGGTGGCTGCAAGCTGGGAACTTTTCTATAGCCGAGCATGGAGTCAA
>CM054137.1:8327160-8347160 GCA_028751875.1 Rapana venosa
ATGCTGTCTTCCTTATCAGGTGTTTGCATTGTGTACGCCACTGTCTGTTTTACTCCCCGTTCATCAGCCGCCGCACACAGCTGGTGTTGACGCACAGGTGGTGTTTGATAAGCTCTGAGGTGATGATGAGCAACACGACACCACCGCTGGCTGGGAGTAAAGCTTTGAGGTAGTCTGTACAGACGGTCCTTTTGTGCTCATCGCTTGTTTGTTTTTTTCTGGTGGTGGGTTGTTCTTCGTGTTTATAACTTTTTTGTGTAGCGGTAATTTTTGTTGTTTATTTTTTGGGAGGGGGTATTCTCTCTCTCTCTCTCTCTCTCTCTCTCTCTCTCTCTCTCTCTCTCTCTCTCTCTCTCTCTCTCTCTCCACACACACACACACACACACACACACACACACACACACACACACACACACACACACACACACACACACGCACTCTCTCTCTGTCTGTCTGTCTGTCTGTCTGTCTGTCCCTCTCTCTCCATTACTCAATGTGTACTTCCTCTGTTTCTTCAGTCCTCACACAGACAGACAGAAAGACACACACATACACACCATTTCCTTCCATTTAATGATAAATGAATAATAAATGGAGTTTATATAGCGCTATATCTTGAAAAAAAATCAAAGCGCTTGCATTCAACCCACTCCTACAAATGCAACCGACAATGATTAACAGTTTTAACAAATTCAAATGTATACACACACACAAACACACCTACACACACCCACACCCACACAAGTTATACACTTCGGCAGGGTGATGTGAAGACCCCCACCTCCATACATACACACACAGGCACTTGTTTCTTCTAGTTAAAAAGCAATACTGTAGGCCAGACGAAGAGGAGCACTCTACCCCACTCAATAATCTCTTGCCGTAACAGATGCTAATCTGCAGGACGTCAGAACCTAACGCCCACAATCAATACCAAAGCAGACGACAGCAGACAGATCAATGATCGCCAAGACCTCTGAGGACCAAGCCCTAAGGGGTTAGGAACGGGGAGGGGTAGGGGATTAGGTGAATGGGATGGGCGGGTGGAGTGGAAGGAGGGTGGTCAATAAGGAGACGCTGAGGAGAACATGATGAGGACAATATGTGATAGAGCTGTTTTGCAAAACTGTGATGACTGAATGAGTAGATTGTGAAATTGGCCTGACTGAAAGAGGAAGATGAGGAGTAGGAGGCAGAAGAAAAGGTGGAGGACGAAGAGGAGGAGAAATGAGAATGAGAAGAAGAAGAAGAAGAAGAAGAAGAAGAAGAAGTCGAAAGAGAAAAAGAAGAAGTACAAGAATAGTGGCAACAACAACAGCAACACAAACAACAGCTGAGAAATTGAGACGACCATGAGAGCAAGGAAATGGATGCTTATCACGTCTTTAGAGCACTTCTCGAATAATATGAGCACCCACTAAAACATTTCTGAAAACACTAGTCAATAATATGAATTCCCTCTTGGTGCAGCGTGGTGGGCAATGAGAAAATGGGCTCCCGGCAAAGGAAGGGAGGAAGGAAGGCACAAGGCAAGAGCAAGTAGCAGACCTGTCTGCCAGTCGTTCTGAAGCCAAGCTCAGCAAGGCCAAGCAGCAAAGCAAGTGGGCACAGCCACATCCACACTACTCCTCCAGATCAGATCCCTGTCACCGCTGACTCAACGGGACCAGGTCTGTACATTCCGGCTCAGGACAGGCCACAGCCGCCTTAACTACCATAGTATGTACGTGAAAACCGCATAGGTCACACAGAGCAGTGTCCTTGCCACACTGATAGCATAACACGTGCTGCAGTCCTGCCCGCTACAAGAGGCAGCACTCTGAAAGAGGAACTGGCCTGACTGACCCATACCACCCCAGTGGCCAAGAAGCTCTATGGAGCCTGGGAGGGAGGACCTGCAGCGTACTGCTGCCTTCGTCTCAGAGACTAAGCTATCCATGTGATGAAGGTAGATAAGAGGGAGAAGAAACCATCTTACCTGAGACAGCGAGAAGAACCAGACAGGTGACGACTGTAAACCGTACACACTTTTCCATGTTGGTGGTTCCTTTGGTAACTCCAGCTGCCCTCTCTCGTTCAGCTGATGATGATGACCCTGCCCCGTGTCAGTAATGACGTCACAATGCCGGCAGATTTTCTGATGGGGAGAACGGGTGACCAAGACTGTTGACTGCAGCTGTGGGTTCTTTGAATTCCCTGCCTCCCTGGACAGACAAGGCAACATTAATGTTAGGCACAGCAACAGAGGGGAAAAACTTGACAAAGAAACATTCTTTTAAAGAAGGGTGAATGCGATTTACTCTGGCAGTTAGAACGCCCAGCTTTTCGACTCTTGCAATTCCAGAACTCAATTCTTCTTCAAGGTTTTGGTTTGTTATACAATGTACTGGACATTGTCATCTCCTCAGTCAACAGATTTGGATTTATTGCTCAACAGGTTGCTTGCTGGTTATGATCCAACGAACAGAAGTCTGACGGCACTCTCACACTGTTGAACTCAGCGTTGACAGAACAGAAAGGAGAGGAGAGACAAGACAAAACCACCTGTCTCCTCTGCTTCACTATGACATGGTTGAGGCTACCAGCTTTTTTAGCTTCATGTCTGTTTTATGTTATGCAATCTTGTGTGAAGACCAGGCATCCATCCATCCATCCATCCATCCATCCATCCATCCATCCATCCATCCATCCATCCATCTATCTATCTATCTATCTATCTATCTATCTATCTATCTATCTATCTATCTATCTATCTATCTATCTATCTGTCTGTCTATCTGTCTGTCTGTCTGTCTAACTGTCTATTCATCTATCTACCAACGGGTTCGAATTTCTTCCGAGATGTCTGTTTCAGAGATTTTTTCCCCCAGAGTAAATATCGCTATCGATCTCTCCCCCCAAGTCGTTCGGACGAGACCTTAAGCCGACAGCTGTGTGCGAATTCCTTCAGAACACTTGTACCCTCGTTAAAACCCCACCACCTTTTATAGAAGTGTAAGCCAGCTATGGACTGTAGAGCGGATGACCCCAATATACCCAGCATGCAATCTAAAGGACGAAAGAATCACCATCGAGTTGGTTCAAGGAAACGACCACTGTGCAAGCGCCACTAAAAAAACCGAGGTAATATTTATGCAGACGTTACCTAACACACGGGAAAACACAAGCCAGCTGAAACCCTTTTCCTGGACTTGGTTCTTTGTTCCTCGGCTAGAGCTCCGAGTCCTCCAATGGTGAGAGCTGGCGTATGCGACCGTTTTTGCCCCCACCATGAAGGTAGCCGTATTCCGACTTGGGGGATGTATGCTGAGTGTGTTCGTGTTTCCGTAACCCACCGATCACTGACATGAATGACGGGATCTTTAACGTGCATATTTGATCTTCTGCATGTGTATATACACAAAGGGAAGTAAAGCAACGGGAGGTCTAGACTTAAAGCTGACCTGGGAGATTGTAATAATCGCCACCCTTAATTCATCACATACTGTTGGGATTGGAACCCACGACTTCTCGGACCCATGGGATTGAAGTCGCACGGTCTTCACCACTAGGCTATATCGTCCGTCATTTCGTGGAAATAAAGAACTGTGTTGATAGTGCATCTCTACTGTGTCATTTCTTGACTTCATTTCTCCCTTCACTTCCCGAACAGTTGTTCAGGCTCTGCGTTACCTTTTTCACAAAATGTGACGTGAACAAACTGAACCTGGCGGAGTCCATCCTTCTCCAGGTAAGACAGTGCATGCTGGGTATGTTGGTGTCATCCATACCACCGGCCATATCTAGTCTCACCGTCACCGTCACCGATACCTCAGATTCCAAATCCTTTGGGGCGCCTTCGAAGCTTTGTCAACCACCTTTCTCCAGTCCTCTCGTCTCTCGGCCACCCTCAGGGTGTCTCTCAGCTCCATGTCTGTCCACTCTCGAATGTTGTCCTCCCATCTCTTCCTTCGTCTGCCTCTTCTTCCTCCCCTCACTGTGCCTTGTAGGATTGTTTTAGCAAGACCAGAGGAGCGTGTGACATGACCAAACCACTTCAGTTTTCGTTGTCTGACGAGTGTTTGAAGGTCAGTATAGGGCCCGATTTCATTGCGGATGCGTCTCTTGACTTCTTCATTCGTGATGTGGTCTTTGTATCAGATGCCTAAGAGTCTTCGGAAGCACCTCATTTCTACAGCTCTTATTCTTCTCTCTAAGTTCACTGTGAGGGTCCATGATTCACATGCATATAAGAAGATTGACATGACCAGAGAGCGCATCAGTCTGATTTTGGAACTGATGGCGATTTTTCTGTTGCTCCAGATGGGTTTGAGCTTGGTCATTGCGGCTGTGGTCTGGGCAAGTCTTGACAGTATTTCTGGTTTTGATACCTCGTCTGTCACGATAGATCCCAAATATTTGAATCTGTGAACATTTTCTTTGATTTTGATTTCTGATGTGAAGTTGCTGTTTGTCATCACTTTTGTTTCCCCCCGCTGATTTCCATACTAAATTTTGTTGATTTTTCTTCTAAGCGGTTCACTAAGTCTGTTAGTTCTTGCCCGTGACCAGCTAATCCGTCAATATCATCAGCGAAGCGCAAGTCTAGTCTACCTTTCTACAAAAGTGGACGGGGTCCAGGATGTTTTGCACAGTGGATCTTAGTTTACAGTAGCCTCCAAAGGCCAGTGGAGTCAGAACAATGTTAGGCTTAACTCCTAGGGGAAAACATCTCTTCAAATAGACAGACACATCTGCGGGGATTTGAAGCCACACCCTCAGTAATGATTCATATCAGATGACACACACGATGGTATAGCTGATGCAGTCTAAGTATGATCTACTTTGATCTCCGAAGTCGGAATGTAGCTACCTAAATGGTGGGGGAAGGGGGGGGGAGGAAGAAAATGGACGCATACGCAAAAATCTCACCGTTGGAGAACATGGGAGCTTTTGCCGAGGAACAAAAAAAATGTACTTTGAAATTTGTTAACGAGTTGCTAATCTTTGGCAGGCCTACAGTAAGCAAAAACAACAACAAAACCAACGAAATCCCCTAAACAAAACAAAACAAACAAACAAACAAACAAATTAAACAAGAAGAAGAAGAATCTTGATCATAGACACCTTTTTAAGCTTTCTTGGTCTAGACTCTCCATGGGCTGTCTACAAGATGACTTGTATTGTATTAAAATTGTATACCACTTTTAAGTCACGGCAGATTTGTCTGCGTGAAATTCGGGCTGCTCTCCCCAGGGAGAGCGCGTCGCCACAAGAGCAGCGCCACCCATGATTTTTTCCTATCTGCCAAGATTTGATTCTATGCATGCAAATGAAAAAAAGCAGAAAAAAAGGTTTTGAAATGATAAAGAGGTAGGCTACACAAGTAAATTACTTTATAGTTCCATTACTGAAAATACAAAACAAAAATTAAAATACACTCGGTGATAATCAGATAACCGATAATGCAAACCAGGACTTCAACCACAACAAATTTGATCAAATTGTCTGATATTTCTTGAAGAAGCAATATTCATAAAGCAACAATCTTACAAAATATCGATAAAACAACAATCAATCTTACTTTCAAGTCCCCCAAACGAAGCACAAGAAGTTGTTCTCCACCGAAAAATGTTCCACCAATGATAATGAGAACTGCACTGGCTGCAGAGAGAAAAACGACAAAACTGTCGTCTGCGAGCCTCGGTTTGAGCGTGGGGACAGTCGCCTGCTCGTCTGCGCTAAGAGGCGATAGAAATCCTGACAGATGCAGACGAGAAAGAGGAGGGGGAGAGGGAGGAGGAGGAGGAGAGAGAGAGAGGGGGGGGGGACTGTTTGGAGAATGGGAGGGGGTGGGAGTTGATTGATTTTCGGTGCCAGGTGCTTGGAACATCGTTGGCTGATCGTACACTGGCGAGGTCAGTGGGCGCCTGGCTTCTGTACTGGCGTGATGATGGACAGGGGGGAGGGGGGGGGGGGGCTGTGTGATTAACCCAGGGTGATGAGGGAGACTTTGTGTTAACATAAAGTTTGGGGGAGGGGTGGGGGTGGGGGAGTAGGTGGAGGAATCTGTCATTACCTGATGATCAAATTGATATTTATGTTGTGAATGACGCAATTGCACGCACGTCAGTGTATTTTGCAGCTGAAGCAAATTAGCAAACTTGTTCTACTGAAGTTAAGAGGAGAGGCCTATTCCAATTAACTGAGCACGTTTCTGTCAGTCTTTTTATCAACAAAAAAGTCATGATCTTTCATCAACAAAGTAGTCTGCGTGTGAGAGTTGTGTGTGTGAGGTCACTTCTGTAGTTTGATCAGCTTGAACTGACGTCGCTTCTCCTGAACTTCCTAATGTGTCGGTTCAGCTCGGGGCTGAGTTTTCTATTGTGGACAAGCTGACCCCAGCAAGCTAAGGACATTTCCACGCCATAGATGCTTATCTTCTTGATATCACGAAGGTGACATCAACAAGCTGAAAACCGCGAGGAGTGGAGGAAGCTGGTTGCAAAATGTTCATTGGTGTCCCAACGGTCTACTAGACTACGGTATATGCGACATCATGAAGATGGCAACTGCAGCTCCAGTTGGTAGACTTTTGAAGTGTGATGTCAAAGCTCTCAGTTATAGCTGCTTTCAGTTTCATCATTTCCCCCAACTCCTGCCACCGTTGTGAAGAGACATGACATAAAATAACATTCCTTCATTGAACTCAGCAAAGCCCATCTCCTCCAAACAGTAGGGTCAGTGTTGGGAATGTGTCCGTGCCAGCCATAGCACCGACCATAGCTGGCCACCATCCCCTAAGAAAGGTCAACGGGCAAGACAGTCTGTTTGTGTTCTCACACGGAACCTCGTATTTAAAAGGTAAAGGTGTTCCCATAACTATGTGGTCGTTGGGGAGCGAATGTCAGAGACCTCAGCTTCTCCAGGGGCCAGCATATTGAGGGTGATGCCCATCTCCTCTCCCTCACTGCTTTACCTTCCCTGACCCTAAAGAGGGCAGGTACCCATTTACAGCTGGGTGAATTGGGGGACTGAACTGAACTGAAGCCAAGGCGCGCAAACGGTCACCCATCCCCATGGTAACCACACACAAACCTTCTTAACCTTAGCTTGTGGAAAGCGAGTGCTCTGACCACTGAGCTATCCCTTCCCCTGGGTATTTACTCTTATCCTAAGGGTGTCCACGAGAATGCAGTCAGTTTCAACATGACCATATTGGGTACAATGTGTAGTGCCTGGTCTTCTCCTGTGCTTGTTCTCTGCAGGAGGTCTGCCCGCTGGCCTCAACCGACACGTTCCCACTTCAGAAAGTTTATACGAGAACAATATTTAAGATTTGCATGAAAAAAGGCAGGAAAATGGGCTGGGTAGGCAGAAAATAAGCATGGTAAGAGAAGAAGAGAAGAGAGAAGAGAGAGAGAGAGAGAGAGAGAGAGAGAGAGGAGAGAGAGAGAAGACAGACAGACAGACAGACAGACAGACAGGCAGACAGAGAGAGACAGAGGGTAAGGAACAAGACAGAAACAAAGGGAGTGATAGAAAAGGGGAAATTTGTAGCATAAGGTTTCCGAAGTTGGTTATGCTATTTATATTGAAAGGGTCCCCGGCATTCCCCAGAGGGAGAGCCAACATAAGTGCAGGACACAAACATGCCAGTGAACAGACACACCTCAGTACAGACTGGAACCCAGGCCCCCAGGTACTGTGAGGTCAGGAGTTCATCGCACTAACTACTTGGCTATTCCGTCCCCGTTTGATAGGCTGCTACACCTGGGTATCTCACACAGAGATCACGTCACTAATGGGGATGGGAAAACCAGAATCAAAAACGCTATCCGACCATAATTATGAAAAGAGCTGCTGACTTCAGTGAAAAGACGCAAACAAAAGTGAAAAGAGGCAAACAAAAGTGGTACGGGCACGTCACACGAACATCTGGACTGACCAAGACTGTCCTATAGGGAACAGTACAAGGAGGGAGACAAAGAGGCAGACAGAGTGGAACGATTTGCAGAGGACCGCGGGGAGTGGAGGAAGCTGGTTGCAAAATCTTCATTGGTGCCCCCACGGTCCACGGGATCACGGGATGTATGAAGGTGAAGGTGACACCCACATATTCTGTCTCGTAGGTAAGGCCGCTTAGATGCACTCTCACACAATGCCAGTGTCTTATTTTCATCATCATGACTGTATCAACACTGAAAATATCATCTTTCTGTCTGTCTGTCCCGTAGTCTGACGACCGTGGGGGCACCCTCAAAGACTCAACAACCAGTTCCTTCCATTCCTCTCTCTGTTCTGCCTTTCTCAGGGTTTTATTGAGTTCTAGGCCTGTCCATTCGCTGATGTTATCCTCCCAGCTCTTCCTTGGTCCGCCTCTTCTTCTTCCTCCTTGGACAGTGCCTTGTAAAACTGTCTTTGCAAGTCCTTTGGATCTGTGACATGCCATACCATTTAAGTTACGCTTTTCACGATCGTTAGAAGGTTCTCATAGGGTCCAATGGTTTGCTGGATTCTGTTATGCACGCTTTCGTTGCTTATGTGGTCTTTGTAGGAGATGCCAAGGAGTCTCCGAAAGCATCTCATTTCCACCGCCTGTACTCTTCTCCCCAAATCTGCAGTCAGGGTCCATGATTCACAGGCATACAGAAATATGGATATGACAAGGGAGCGCATTAGTCTGATCTTGGAGATAAGTGAGATAGTTTTATCTCTCCAGATCATCTTTAGTGAGAGAAAAAAAGGTGACGAGATTAAAACCTGTGTTTTATGTACTGTGCATACCCCCCCCCCCCCCCCTTCTCTCTCTATAAAAATCAAACGCACACACATACACACATAAGCATAAACACACACACACACACGCGCGCGCGTGCGCGCGCGCGCCCCCTTCCCCCCCCGCCCCCTACACACACAGAGGGGGACGGGATTGTCCGGTGGTTAGAATGATGCGCTGGTGATCTGCTGACCCGGGTTCGAGTCTCGTTCAAGAGGATTTTTCCTCTGGAGTTAACATCAGTGTCGACTCCATTCTCCCCAAAAGTCCTTCGAATGACACTATAAACCGAGGTCCCATATGCGAACGCACGCAGAACATCTTGCGCACACGTTAAAACCCGTTCCGCTTTTCGGAAGAGTAGGCCAATGTGTGCCGGTGGGAACGGATGACAACATTTATAAAATTGCATACACACGGGGACTGGATGTAAAAAAAAGCAATGAGTGCTTAATCCATTATCCTCGAAATAAATAAATAAATTAAATAAAATAAAACAAAGCCCCCCCCCCGCCCCCCACACACACACACACACACACACACACACACACACACACACACACACAACACACACCACCACCACGTACTTTCCAGGGCACACAGCTGTTTCACAACCATAGCAGATAAACAGCCCAGAGGAGCAATTCAGTGATGGTTCTAGAAACACACAGCTGATATTGAAACCAACTTTAATATATTGCCTGTCTTGAGAGATGTCCATAGCGTTCATTTGAGCCGTAATCTTAGTTTACAGCGAAGTGTGTGTGTGTGTTTGTGTGTGTGTGTGTGTGTGTGTGTGAAGTAAAATCAAGTCAAGTCAAATTTTTATTTCCAGATGATACATTGAATAAGCAATGCATTTGCTTTTTTGTTTTCATCAAGCCATCTATCTAGGAACAAAAAACAACATGATGGGTGGGGTGGGGGTAGGAGGAAGTCAAGTTCAGTCAAATTTTTATTTCCAGATGGTACATTGAATACCATAACCATGGGGACACGACAGCTCAGTGGTCAGAGCACTCACTTTCCCCAGCCAAGTTAAGCAGTGTCGAGCGTGGTTAACACTTGGATGGGTGACCGTTTGCGCGCCTTGGCTTCAGTACAGTCCCCCAGTTCACACAGCTGTAAATGGGTACCTGCCTCTTTAGGGTCAGGGAAGGTAAAGCAGGGAGGGGAGGAGATGGGTGCCGCCCTCAATATGCTGGCCCCTTGAGAAGTTGAGGTCTCCCCTACGACCTTTTATGGGACACATTCACCTTACCTTTTACATTGGATAAGCAATGCATTTGCTTTTTTCATCAAGCCATCTGTCTAGGAACAAAAACAACTTGACGATAATATCAAAGTACATTGTTACGCTAACAATGACAATAAAACTGACTCAAAGAGAATAAAGAGAAAAAAAACAACCACCACAAAAAATAAATGAAAAAATGAAAAAAAGTGTGTGTGTGTGTATGTGTGTGTGTGTGTGTGTGTGTGTGTGTGTGTGTGTGTGTTCGTGCGCGTGTGTGACGTTGAGTACTGTCCGCTTTCAAGATGTGAGTCACTTTTTATTTATTTTTAAATTCTGCATTGTTTTATAAACGCTGTGTCATTTAAGAATGCCACTCATGCTTTCTCCAATGGAAATATTAAAGTGTTCTGGAGTCTGGAATCTCCTGCCTGTATCTATTCCTTTAAAAAAAAAGTTCAGCTTTTGCAGAGGCTAAGGAAATGCCAGTGTCTCTGTCCATCTGATGGGTCAGTTCTTCAGACCGTCCTTGCCCTGTCCGTTCCAAGTGCTCCTTTGTTTCGGTGTAGCGCAGAGAAGGAAGGCTGCTTCTGCCTGCCCACTGTACAGGTGGTTGCCCAGTCACCGGGTGGGGTGGCCGAGTGGGTAGAGTGCAGTGCTTGTGACTGGGTGGACCGGGATTGTCTGATGTTGTCATGCAGTCCTGTAATAATGAGTTGTTTCTTTAGAATCTAACAGGAAACAGTTGTTGTTGTTGTTGTTGTTTTGAAATGTATCACCAAGACGCCCGTTCAAGGGGATCCCCCCTTCCCCCCCCCCCCCCTCATCCCCCCCCCCCCCCCCGGAGTTAAATCAGTACTGACCCCACTCCCCCCAAAGTCCTTTGAATGAGACTATAAACCGAGGTTCTGTGTGCAACCACGCATAAAACACCTTGCGTACACGTTAAAACCCGTTCAGCCTTTTGGAAGAGTAGGCCATTTTTGCTGGAAAAAGAGGATGACAAAATTTAAAAAAAAGAAGCGCGTGCATAGTGATGTGATGTTACCGCCATGGTGGACCAGCCAGGTCTCCTGCACAAACCTCGCCAGTGGTGAACCTCGGAGCTCTATCTGAGCAACAACACAGAAAACAATAAAAAAGGAAAACAATAAAATAAAAATGAAAGTCAAGTCAAGTCAAGTCAAGTCAAAAACACTTTAATCATCCCATGAAGGGCAATTACAATACTGACAGGCAGATTGATACACATCAAAAATATCAAAGACACAAAAGCTATATTTCATATTGGTTTTCAAATGACTTCAAATAAAATGTCACGAAACACACACACACACACACACAAAACACACACACACACACACACACACACACACACACACACACACACACACACACACAAACACACACGCGCGCGCATGCGCACACACACACAAACACACGCACGCACGCACACACATCAATTGTGAACACAATTTTAAACCCATTGACTAGAAGACATAAAAACTTATTTTTACCATGCATATACGCAGCACGTACACACGCACGTACGTGTGTGTGCGAACACGCCCACGCACACCCACACCATACACCAATATATAAATTCAATGTTTTAAGACCGTTGGCTAGAAGACAGACTTATTTTACAAACCCACGCACCCACCCACACACACCCACACACACATAATTATGTATTGACTGCACTCATAACAATGACAATCAGGCACGTAATTCAGAAAAATGTAAAAACTAGAAAACAAAAAACAATGAAAAAAGAAAACAATAAAAAAGAAAAAAGAAAACAATAAAAAAAAAAAACAAAAAAAAAAAAAAAGCAAACAATAAAAAAACCCAAAACAGAAAACAATTAAAAAACAACAACCCAAAACAGATTCTGGCCAGTACTGTTCAATACAAAGCATCAACAAGCCTACCATCCACCGCTAGCAGTGGGATTCGGTCTGCAAACTGGAGAAATCTCTGACAATTCCAGTACCAGATTTCCTGCAATACCATCTGGTCTCATGGGAATCGCAGTCTGTGATATTGGCTGGTAGTCTTCTCTTCCATTTTGCCTCCCTCTCCTCCCCTTCCCCAAATGCTGTCTCTGTCCCTTACTCTGTCTGTGTTGGTCTGTGTATTTTGTTGTCTGTTTGTCTTGCTGCCTGTCTGTCTCCCTTTATCTTTGGTTTAAACAAATGTTTATTCTGAAAAGAAACACATCATACAGACATCTATTTGGAGCAACAACAAAATACTGGCTTATGGGACACTCCATCAACACAGTCTGCACACAATAAACCAGAAACTCCTCTTTGGAAGAAGATAGAATTTAAAGACGTAGAGAAAGAAGCAGGTGATGATTCAAGAAGAAAGGAGAGTAGAGATTACAAAAAGGGGGAAAATCATATTATAAGACATTGCTACATAAGATTGGCATTAGTGTAAAGGCTGCAAGAGTAAAAGTAATATCCTTGATTTATTGTCTACTTTTGTTCCTGCTAGTTTGTTTTGTTGCGATGATGGCATGTTTTCCAGCTGCCAAATCACAGATTTCGTGTTGTGTTCCATTCAACTTGTCGTTTTCCTCACTCTTTCCTCGAGATACTCTTCCCCATTGTTTAGGTGAGTGGCAATGTGCCTTCCTGCCTCGTCTTCCTTGACCGTCTGTCTTGCTGCTCCCCGCAGCTCATCTCGGTCTCTCTACATCAGCCACGCTCACGTTTCTCACATCACATCCTCAGGGTCAGAGTCCATGGAAAGCTTATAGATGTCAGGCTGCCTGGAAGCCATATGCCAAAGGGGCCCTGCACCGCAGCTGGGTCACTTGCGTAGTGTTCAGTGGTACCTGTTCTGTGCCACATATGCAGGACGCCACCTACTTATCTCCCTTCCGACAACAAAAATAGCATAGTTGCTGAACCTGACTGAGACACCCACCAGGGGAGGTGACTGCCTGAAAGTCCCTCCAACGACCTTCTCCTGTGAACCTCCGACTCTGAAGGCTTCGACCCCAACTCACCACAGAAGTGTATGGGAAAACAAAACTAAGATCACCATGAGACCAGAGCAAATGGAGCCACCTAATCTGCGACAATCTTCTTTTCCTGCATGATGATGAAGATGTACTAATGATGCCACGAAAGTGCATCAGTCTTGAGACGGCTTGATAGAGCTGCATTTCACGTTTACTATTATAATATATCCCAGCGTCAACAAGGTCCGAGAGATACAGACACCCCCAGCGTTGGTCAGGAAGTTTGAGCAACACTCTCAAGTTCGTGTCTGTAAAGTGGATGATGTTTGACGGTGTGGTCCCAGTCTTTCCAATCAGCCCACAGCACACTCACTCTGGGTGGGAGCTGGCCAGAGTCCGAAAGCTATGAGTAATTGGATTTGAAACTGCGACCCTCCAGCCAGCATCTAGAATCACTAACGCTACGCCATAGCTGTTGAAGTATTGGTAAATTGCTGTTTCTGATTGACAGCCTCTGTGTGTGTGTGTGTGTGTGTGTGTGCGTGCTACATCAAAGTCTGTGTAAACAAACCTTTTTGCACCTGTTTCATTTCATCGTGTTCATAAGCATACACTGAAGAGCAGAACAAGTGATCTGGTGTAAACACAGGCACATGAAATCATCGAGGACTCCCCCTTCCCCTCCCCACCTCTCTCTCTCTCTCTCTCTCTCTCTCTCTCTCTCTCTCTCCTCTCTCTCTCAAGAGTAATAGGGGCACTGCATTAAATTTTTGAAGTCGTGTCTCTTGGGCAAGCTGAACCTGGTGGAGCTCATCCCTTTCCAGGTACAGGATGCATGCTGGGTATTCTTATGTTTTTGTGGGTGTAATCCACCGAAGCTGACATGCATTACATGGATTTGCCTGCAGAGGGGGAGTAGGCAAGTAAGTATACTTATGTGTGTAAGAAAGGACAGAGTTTCAGCTAGGACGTTGCAACATCTCCAAACTTAAATGGTTTCTACAGAAAAAAATGGAAAAGCTGAAAACATCAGTATGCCTTGTAGATGCCGTCAACAAACGTAGTTCAAAAGTACATGGTTAGTGATGATATTTCGCTGGAAACGTATCTGTCTCTAAGTTCATTTATGGCTGGACAATGTAGAACAAAATGTGACTCATCATCCTTCTCCTATCCACATAACAGACAGATCAATTCAAGTGTGATCACATTGTCTCTACCTATGGTGGTGAGTTGTCAAGTTTGACATACCTTCCTAATCTTGTCACTACAATTTTAAAGAAGAGAGAGAGAGAGAGAGAGAGAGAGAGAGAGAGAGAGAGAGAGAACAATGAACAAATTTTATTTATAGAGGGTTATAGACTAAGCATAAACATCGAGCCCTCTGGGGGAAAACAAAAGAAAAGCAAACAGAGAGAGAGAGAGAGAGAGAGAGAGAGAGAGAGAGAGAGAGAGAGAGATTTTATTTGTAAAGGCCACAGCCCCTTAACTGGGAATTATGGTGGATCGGTGGTCTAGAGGTAACGCGCCTGTCTAGAATGCGAAAAGTCCGGGTCGGAAGTATGCGGTGGTTCCAATCCCGTTTGGGCCCGAAACTTTCCCCCATCCATTAGACCATGAGTGGTGGTCTGGGCGCTAGTCTTTCGAATGAGACGATAAACCGAGGTCCCGTGTGTTACACAAAATTATTCAGCGCGCGTAAAAGAACCCACGGCAACAAGAGAGTTGTCCCTGGTAAAATTCTTAGAAAAAAGCCACTCTGATAGGGAAACAAATACAGATGCAGACATAAAAAAGGTGGCGCTGCTCTTGTGGCGACGCGCTCTCCCGGGGGAGAGCAGCCCGAATTTCACGCAGAGAAATCTCGTGACTTAAAGTGAAAAAATGAAATGAAATGAAAATACAGTGAAAACTAAGCCACAGAGAGCAAATATTTACTAGTTATAACAGAAACAAATCCGCCTTTGAAATGTTTATACAAACACATCTGTTTAACAATGTTTTCATGTGTCAATGACATTAACAGCATGAACTGAGGCGCGCGCGCGCGCGCGCACACACACAGAGAGAGAGAGAGAGAGAGAGAGAGAGAGAGAGAGTTTTGTCCCTTTCACACTATCTACTTCCCGTAACGCTGTGTAGGATAATGCTATAATTATCCTCTCTCACACACACAGGCCTTTGGTGTTAATGCGAAGAGGAGGCAGGACAACCTGTGGCTGTTTGGGCGCCAATCATCTGTTGTATTTCCTGCTGCACATGTCACTGTATTGATCCATGGCTGGGATAAAAGCATTTGTGCTTACCACCCACCCCATCACCTGTCTCTGTCTGTCGGTTTGTCTGTCTGTCTCTGTGTCTGTCTGTCTGAGTATGTGTCTTTTTTTGTTTGCCTTGTGTGTGTGTGTGTGTGTGTGTGTGTGTGGTGTGGTGTGTGTTTGAGTTGGATCCAGTGTGTGTGTGTGTGTGTGTGTGTTGGTGGTGTGTGGTGTATGTTGTTGGTGCGTGCATGTGTGAGTTGGATTTCAGTGTGTGTTTGCGCGCGCGCGCGCGCGTTTGATAGTCAAAGTTGAAGTCGAAATCAAAGTCAAACTTTTATTTTAAGATAGTACATTGTGTGTCAAGTCAAGTCAAGTCAAGTCCAAATTTTATTTCCAGATGGTACTTTGAATAAGCAATGCATTTGCTTTTTTTCATCAAGCCATCTATCTAAGAACAAATTTCTTAATGATTATACTGAAATACTACATTATTGCATCCTTTATCATTGAATTAAACCAGTAAAAAAAAGGAAAATCGATAACGTAATACATTGAAAATACAAATTACCACATATACATATACACGCACACACATACTCATACACACCTGCGCGCGTGCGCGCTCACGTCCAAACACACATTAAAATAAAGAATGTTTTAAGAATTAAAAAAAGAAAATCATAAAACGTTAGGACAAACAAATTACTTCACCTACTGTTTCATCCATTCTTTCACGTTTATACTTTAGATGATAAAAAGGTACAGGAACAAAACGTTAGAAAATACTAGACATTCGTTGTGTCATTACTGACAATATTGCCTTCAATGACCTCCCTCCTCTCCTCCTCCACCCAGCAAACGTGTGTGTGTGTGTGTGTGTGTGTTTGTGTGTGTGTGTGTGTGTATGTGCGCGCGCGCGCGCGTGATATTGAGCGTGTGTGCGTGCACATTTTCGTGCCTCCACATGTGCCTCCTCAAGCACGCGCACGAACGCATGCACGCACACACACCGCGCACATGCACACATGGTTGGGTTTTTTTGGTGGGAGTTGCTGTCTATGATGTTGTCCTTATGTTGTGCCCATCTGTGTTACACTCTATACATGTCACTCTTGGGATGATTCGAGTATTTTGACTCTCTGTTTGTCTGTCTCTTCCCCCCACCCCCTGCCCCCTCTCTATCTCTGTCTGTCCTGTCTGTCTGTTTTTCTGCTGTCTTTCTGGCTGTGACTCTCTCCTTTTTTTTATTATATTTTATTTACTCTTACATCCTTTTTGTCTTTTTGTCTTTGTTTGTTTCTTTCAACACACACACACACACACACACACACACACACACACACACACACACACACACACACACACACAACACACACACACACACACACACACACACACACACCACACTCACACACAGTGTGGGTGAGCTTATCTCTGCTTTAGTATTACCAAAACAGTTTTGTTGTCATCGAAGGAACGCCTGTGCAGCAACGCGTTTTAAAAGAATGTGCTTCTGAAATGCTCCATCCTCTTCTCATTACCATCATAGTCGTCGTTGTCCTCCTCCTCCTCCTCACCACCACCACCACCACCACCACCACCACCACCACCACCACCACCACCACCATCACCATCATCATCATCATCATCATCATCATCATCATCATCATCATCATCATCGTGTCTATTATTAGTAGCAGCGGTAGAAGTAGTAGAAGTAGCGTATCAGAAGCAGCAGCAGCAGCAGCAGCAGCAGCAGCAGCAGCAGCAGCAGCAGCAGCAGCAGCAGCAGCAGAAGTAGCAGCAGCAGCAGTAAAAGATGTTTTGTCACTTCTTCGTTTTTTCTCTCATTTCTTTCTTGTCATCCCCCTCCTCTTTCTTTCCTCCTCCTCCTTCTCCTCCTCCTCCTCCTCCTTCTCTCCTCCTCCTCCTTCATCATTAAGTTTTTGCTGTTGCTAATTTCTGTCGCCCCTTCTCACAGTACACTGAGAGCACAGCACAACACAGCACCGCACAAGAGAGAGATGAGATTATTAGTACTATTTTAAGCGATACATTTTTAGTTTGATATTGTTTTAGTTTGATAGTCCAGTTGATTATGGGCTTTTGAATTCTGTATCGTATAGGGGTTCCACTTGTTTGAATAATTGGGTCTTTTTAAATTATTAATTCTCTATTTGATTGAAGGTGTATTTCCCCTTCCCCCTTGATACTCCTCCCCCACCCCCATCCTTTCCAATGCTTTTCTGTTATTATCGTTATGTTGTTGTCTCATGGTGATGGGGATCATTTGATATATTGTTGTCTCATGGTGATGGGTGATTGTTGTTATAATTGTATCTCTATTATAATAATCATTATTGTAATCTTATTTGACTTCTCTCGCTTTGATAGTTATTGTGTGAATATGTCATTTTTAAAAAGCGCTATTTGAAAAGTATGAGCGCATAAAAAGCACACGTTTGCTGGGTGGAGGAGGAGAGGAGGGAGGTCATTGAAGGTAATGATGTCAGTAATGACGAGTGCCTAGTATTTTCTAACGTTTTATTCCTGTACCTTTTTATTATTTAAAGTATAAACGTGAAAGAATGGATGAAACAGTAGGTGAAGTAATTTGTTTGTCCTGACGTTTTATGATTTTCTTTTTTTAAATCTTAAAACATTTTTATTTAAATGTGTGTGTGGACGTGAGCGCGCACGCGCTCAGGTGTGCATGAGTATGTGTGTGCGTGTATAAGTATGTGTGGTAATTTGTATTTTCAATGTATTTCCTTATCGATTTTTTCCTCTTTTTTTTTTTTACTGGTTTAATTTAATGATAAACGATGCAATAATGTAGCGTCTTAGTATAATCATTACGAAATTTGTTCTTAGATAGATGGCTTGATGAAAAAAAGCAAATGCATTGCTTATTCAATGTACCATCTGGAAATAAAATTTTGACTTGACTTGACAACACACCACAGCACAATACAGCACAGCAGAGCACAGCACAACAGAGCAATCACAACACAGCACAACAGAGCACAGTACAACCCAGAACAACAGAGCACAGCTCAACACAGGACAGCAAAACACAACAGAGCACAGCACAGTACAGCTAAGCACAACTTTATTTACCAGAGTTTAAATTATATTAATATTCCGACTTTTGACATCCATAGAACACCATAGTTTACTTCCGAACACTGTCAGTCTGCCAGAGCTGTCATGAACATCTGTCAAACACGAAATGCTCCCCCACCCCCACCCCATCCCCGCAACTTCCCCAGTCACGTGTGAGGCACAGATGAGGCACTGTTAAGGGCAGAGAGTAATAATTATTATATGTGACCATCCCCCCACGAACTGAGTCGCTTTACACTTTCTTGTTATTCTCAGTTTTCAACATATTTTGATTAAAAGATATTTTGAAACTCTCTCAAAACTAAACATTATTTTGAACATGATAAAAAAAAAGTTGAATAGGCTTAGTGGTCAAGAGTGTTGGACTCCTTGTTCTGAAGGGAATGGGTTTGATCCTTCATCTTCACCTTCACCTATCCTTTAGTCCCGTGGACCGTGGGGGCACTAATGAAGATTGTGCAACCAGCTTCCTCCACTCCCTGCGGTCCTCTGCTTTCTGTAGCAAGTCGTTCCACTCAAGGCCAGTCCACTCTCTGATGTTGTCTTCCCATCGTTTTCTCTGTCTGGCTCTTCGTCTCCCTCCTTGTACTGTTCCCTGTAGGACAGTCTTAGCCAGTCCAGATGTTCATGTGACGTGCCCGTACTACTTTAGTTTGTGTCTTACCTCGGCTAAGTTCTGCTCAGGTGGAGGTGATTTACGTCTCTATTTATTTATCCATACTTGGGAGAGGACCAGAATCGGTGCTGACTTCACCTCTTTGCCAGTGTTATGGACGAGACTTTACTCCCTTATTTATTTATCTATTTATTTATTTATTTATTTATTCATCTATTCCTCAGCCCCAGCTCCGAGGTTCGCCAGTGGAGACATTTCTGTGTACACGGCCGTGTTTATACCACCGTGAGGTAGCTGCATTCCAACTTCGGAGGTGCATGCTGGGTATGTTCCTGTTTTCGTAAACCACCGAGAGCTGAATGAACTACGGGATCGTTAACGTGCATATTCGGTCTTCTACATACGTATATACACAAAAGGAATGAAGACACTGGCGGGTCTGCACTTGAAGTTGATCTAGGAAATTGTAAAAATCGCCACCCTTAATTCACCAGACAACGCTGCCGATGTTCGAACCTACGACGTCATGGACCCACAGGTTTGAAGTCGACCGGTTTGAACTGCTCGGCTATAGCGTTCATAGGAAGAGACTGTCCAGTGAGGCCTCCTGTGTGAACTTACCCGGCACTTCTCCTATCTTCTCCCTGAACTCCCCAAAGAATCTCTAGAGCTCTGCACTCCATTTTTCAGGCCGTATCTCTTGGGCAAGTTGAACCTGGTGGAGCCCATTTCTATCCAAGCACAGGATGCATGCTGGGTATGTTAATGTCTCCTTAACCCACCGAACACTGACATGAACTACAGGATTCTTTAATGAGCATTAAAAAAAATCTTCCTTATGCGTGTATGCACCAAGGGAATTAAGGCACTGGCAGTTCTGCGCTTTAAACTGACCTGGAAGATCGTAAAAAGTCCCACCGTTAAGTCGCCAGACACTGCTGCCGAGGTTCAAACCTGGGCCACGTAGCGCGGTGGACAAGCAGGACAGAAGCCTAACGCTCCTGCCTCTTCAGCCATAGCATCTGTC
>CM054137.1:8357160-8409660 GCA_028751875.1 Rapana venosa
TTCTTTTTTAAACAAGTCAAATTCCATCAACAGTGACCTTTTATACGTATTCATATCTGCGTTGCTACCAACTTTAAGTGTACAGAAGGTTTATTGTCATGACTGTCACCGTCACCAGTGCACAGCACAGGGGGTGACAAATTCGAAAAAACACAAACTTCGTAAAACCCCAAAAAAAATTTTAATTTGTATCTCTAAAGTAGTCGTAGTGGTGGGACAGGGGCACATCACATCACAAAAAGCAAAATTAATGGAGCGGGTGTTTGTGGTGTTTGTGGGGGGGGGGGGGGGGGTACCCCTTGCCTCACCTGCGAACCTTGGCAACGGGGGACCTTTTTCTTTCCTTCTTGCTAGTTTCATTTTCGGCATATCTGTTCGGCCCCCTTTCATTTCAAAAAAAAGTGTGGTAATAAGAAAAACAGTCAAAAGGGATCGTTTTCCCCGGGGTCTATCCGCGGACTGGCCAGGAGGCAAAATTTTCCACATCGTGTGTTGGCACAGGGGCGGAATTGCCCTTTTTCACATTATTTTCTGGCTCACCTTCTCCCTAACTCAGCATTTTCCCTTTCCCCCTCTTCCCCTAAGCGTTTAAATCGACTCACTTTAAAAATTCCGTTCAAATGTTTCTACTTCCCAAGACAATAACATTCAATTTATCGTCTGGGTAATCAATAATCGGGCTATAAAGAAAAAGCGATTTTTTTTTCGCCACAAAATGCACCCTTTAAAAGCGTTCCGGTCGCGCTGTTATTTTTCTTCCTTCCCCCCCCCACTACCGCATTTAGTGGTCTAAATTTAAACCTGGCCCGTCTGACCCCTCCCGCACCCCCCACCAATTTTTTAGACACACAGGTAAAACCACGAGATCTTGTGTGAGGGGAAAATACGCCCCGTGGGGCCCACCACTGCGGCTGCGGTCGGGTTTGGGAAACTAGCGGCAGCCCCCGTTTTCTGTCGGTGCGGCCGGGTCGGGACTAAAAAGGGTTAGGCGGCAAGCTCTTTTTCTGATCCGCTATTCCCTCAATGTCCTGCAGCGGAGGTTTGTGATCGTTCTCCACCAATGCTACGATCCTTCATATGTTCCATGCATCGCCTGATCTTTCAAGGAAGATTGAAAAGAGTGGTTGAGAGAGACGCCCCCCCTACTCCCAAAAGGGGTTTCGAAAACCAATTTTCCAATGTTTTGTTGTAGTACACTTCACTGGGGGCCTCGCGTACAGCTGTTTGAGACTGATCAGGGTTTTCATTGAGCTGTAAAAAATTCATGGGTTTCCCACAAAAAAACCCTCTGGGGAGATAAAAATATCTCACTTATCCCAAGACAACTAAAAGCGCTCCCTTGCCATACCAATTTCGTACCTGGAATCATGCCCACGCAGATTTAAAAGAAAAACAGCGGGGGAGATGAGATCTTTTGGAGACTCCTTGGGGATCTACAAAAACCCCATAACAACGAAAGTGGCATAACAGAATCCAGCAAACCATTTGGGCCCCCTTTAAACCTTTTAACGATCCCTGAAAAATGTTTTAATTAAATGGATGGGCATGTCACAAATCCAAAAAGGGTTGCAAAACAGTTTTGCAAGGCACTGTCCAAGGAGGAAAAGAAGAGGGAGACCAAGGAAGAGCTGGGAGATAACGCACGAAAGGGCAGCCAGAACTCAACAAAACCCGAAAAGGGAGAACAAGAGAGGAATGGAGGGAACTGGTTGTTGATTTTTAGGGGGCCCCCCCGGTCGCAGACACGGAATATAAAAATATAAATAAAATATATATATATAACACTGACGGGCCCCGGCTTCCCCGGGGGGGGGGGGGGGGGGGGGGGGGGGGGGGGGGGGGGGGGGGGAAAGACTACTACACACCACAACCAAAGCAAGCAGTCAGAGCTGACGGCCAATGACTGTGTAGCGAGGTACAGGACCTAAATGCTGACACTGGGGAGCTGTGTAGCGGGGTACAGGACCTCAATGCTGACACTGGGGAGCTGTGTAGCGGGTACAGGACCTCAATGCTGACACTGGGGAGCTGTGCAGCGGGTACAGGACCTCAATGATGACACTGGGGAGCTGTGTCACGGGGTACAGGACCTCAATGCTGACACTGGGGAGCTGTGCAGCTCATGCCTCAGTCTCACCTGACGAAGGTCCACCAGCACAAACACGGGGGTCTCTGACCGGCCAGTGTATGTCCGCAGAAGTCTGATGGACATGTCATTGTGTCCGTCCACCCCTCTGCACACACACACACACACACACACACACACACACACACACACACACAACACACACACACACACACACACACACACACACACATACATACAGATAGATAGAAGATAGATCGATGGATAGATAGAGAGAAAGTGAGTTTAGCTAGCTAGATGAATAAGATAGATAGACCAAATAGAAGACAGACAGATAGATAAAAAGATAGATAGATAAAGAGAGGGGAGAGGAGAGAGAAAGAGAGAGAGAGAACAGCAGCAGCAGGAGTAGCAACAACAACGGAAGCAGCAGCAGCAGCAGCAACAACAACAACAATAATAGCAACAAAAACAACTGAACAAACAACAGACACAAGCTTTGACTCAGAGAAACGGGGAGTGCGGTGACGTACAAGGTACAAAACGTGACGTTTTTCACGTGCCCGGATCGGATGACGTCAACAACAGCCCGCACGTGCATGTGGACTTCCGAGTGGGCGGGGCTTAGGAAGAGAATGCCCAATGGCTGGCCTCGTCCGTACAGCTCCGGGAAATTCAGGAACGTCAGCTCTGGCTGATAGAAAACAAAATAAATTACTAAAAAAAAAATAAATCAAAATTAAAAGGGTAACATTTATCATTTCTTTTTTTCTTTTGCTGCCTCATCTTCTGTGACGTCCTCCGTCCTGCTGTTCCCACTCCGCTCATTCCAATCTCACCGCCACAGCCACACCCAGATTTGTTATGTCTCATCCTCAGAGTCGGAGGTCCACAGGGAGCCCATCACTATCAGGCCGCCGTGGGGCCACCAGCCAGAGGGGACCTGCACTGCTGCTGGGTCACTTTGGTGGTGTTCAGTGGTGCCTGTTCTGAGCTAACATACGCAGGACACCACCTACTAAGCCCCCTACTAACGACAGTATTAGCTCAGTCGTGGAGCCAGACTGAGTGAGCTGCCCACCCGAGGTGGCAACCACCACAACGTCCCTCCAACGACCGTCCCCGCAAACCTCCAACCCCAAAGGCTTTGACACAAACTCGCCACAGGCACAGAAGTGTATGGGCAAGCCAAATCTGAGGT
Organism: Rapana venosa; assembly: GCA_028751875.1. Classification (NCBI taxonomy): domain Eukaryota; kingdom Metazoa; phylum Mollusca; class Gastropoda; order Neogastropoda; family Muricidae; genus Rapana; species Rapana venosa. The sequence goes on from CM054137.1 coordinate 8,360,448, forward strand.
CACCATGAGACCAGAGCAACTGGGACCACCGAATCAGAGGCTTTTTAAAAATTTTTATTGCATGATGTTCAATGACAATAAGGATGACGTAATTATGCTGCTGTGGAAGTGCATGTACTTTGAGACTACTTGACAGGGTTGTACTCTACGCTTACTATCACAATATATCCCAGCGTCAACCAGGCCCGAGAGATACAGACACCTACAGTGTTGGTCAGGCAATTTGAGCAACACTCTCAAACTAGCATCCGTTAAGTGGATGAAGCTCGACTGTGTGGTCCCAGTCTTCCTACTGAGCCCACAGCACACTCACTCTGGGTAGGAGCCGGCCGGAGTCCGAAAAATCCCTATGACTCTTATGGGAATCGAACCCACGACCTTCCAGTCCGTAACCCAAGGCGTTAACCACTGCGCCAAGGTATTATTTCTATTCTAGACCAGATTAAGTCACGGGAGATTTCTGTATGTGAAATTCGGGCTGCTCTCCCCTGGGGAAAGCGCGTCGTCACAAGAGCATTTAAAGGTCTACCGGGAACAGATCAGTACTGTGAGGGAACAGCTGTGGCGAAAACAAGGGCACATAACCACTTGTGACTTCATTAGAGAAAGTTCATCCGAAAACCTACTCCCCCCCCCTTCCCCCTCTCCATCAAAGTGAAAAGTCACTGATGCCAAAAAACTGCTCGTTACTGGGATTTTTAAAAATTTTTTACTGTGGTTGAAATCTGTTCCCCTGTTTGACTGTTTGTTTGTTTGTTTGTTTGTTGTTGTTGTTGTTGTTGAGGTCTTGTTTATGTTTATCATTTTTTTCTTTTACAGATAGCTAAAAGTAAATCTTTTTTTTATAACACACTGAAAATAAGCCGAACTTTATTGTAACCAATCGCACAGAAATATGAGCGTTTGTTTATACACATATATCACAAGACATAGCGCCATATAACTTCATGTTTCTTCTTCTTCTTCTTGTTAGTAGTAGTAGTAGTAGTAGTAATAGTAGTAGTAGTAGTAGTAGTAGTAGGAGGAGGAGGAGGAGGAGGAGGAGAAGAAGTAGTAGTAGTAGTATATCTTTATCTTATTTATTGACAAGTACGTTTCTTTCATTATGCAAGCAGCGAAGTTCTACGCTTGTGCGCACACACACACACACACACACACACACACACACACACACACACACACCACACACACACACCACACATACACTCACGCACGCGCATCCACACACACACCACACCACACCACACCACACCACAACACACCACACCACACCACAACACACCACACCACACCACACCCACACTCACACCACACCACACCACACCACACCACACCACACCACACCACACCACTGCATACACACACACACACACACGCGCGCGCGCGCGCGCGCGCACACACAAACACACACACACACCACAACACACCACACCACACCACACCACACCATTGCACACCACACCACACCACACCACACCACACCACACCACACCACTGCACACACACACACACACACACACGCGCGCGCGCGCGCGCGCGCACACACACACACACACCACACACACCACACCACACCACACCCCACCACAACACCAACCACACCACAACACCAACACACCACACACAACCACACCACACCATCACACCACACCACACCACACCACACCACAGCAACACACACCACAACACCACACCACACACCACACCACACCACACAACACCACACACACACACACCACACCACACCACACCACACACACACCACACACCACACCACACATCACACCACACACACACACACCACACCACACCACACCACACCACCACACCACACCACACCACACATCACACAAAAACACACACCACACACACACATCACACACACCACACACACCACACCACACCACAGCCACACCACACCACACCACACCACACACACCACCACACACACCACACCACAGCACACCACACCACACCACTACACACACCACACCACACCACACCACCACAGCACACCACAGACAGCACAGCACACACACACACCACACCACCCCAAACAACACACACCACACACCACACACACAACCACACCACAGCACACACACACCCACACACAACCACACAACCACACCACAACCACTCACACCACACACACCACACCACACCACCTGCACCACACCGACCACACCCACAACCACACCACACACACACCACAACCACCACCCACTGCACACCACACCACACCAACACACCAACACACCACAACCACAACCACACCACCACACACACAACCACACACCCACACCACAACAACCACCCACACACAGCACACCACACCACACCACCACCACACCACACATGCACTCACACCACACCCACACACCACAAGCCACCAACAACACCACACCACACCACAGCCACACTCACCACACAACCACACCACAACACACCACACACACACACACACCACACACCACACGACTCACCCCACACCACACCACACACCACTGCACACCACACCACACACACCACACCACACCACACCTCACCACACCACACCACACCACAGCCACACCCAAAAACCAACCACCACACCACGCCCACACACACACCACACACCACACCCACCACCCACACCCACACCACACCCACACACACACCCACACCACACCACACCACACCACACCACACCACACCACACCACACCACACCCACAGCACACCACTGCACACCTCATGCCCAGCTCCCCACACTGACCAGAAGGGGAAACTTGCCCCGGAGGAGAAAGTGGCGGATGGACTCAGCGTCCAGCCCCTGTGTCAGCCTGTCGTAGGGCTGGTGTCGGTCTGACCTCCGCACGTGCAACACCCCCACCTCCACTCCACTGGCAGATAATTATAACAATGATGATGACGACGATGATGATGTAGTACAGCAGGCATCCGTCAGTCTCCTAAGACTATGGAGTTTGCGCTCTAGGTGTTTATACTCCAGAGCCTGGGTATGTCAGTATTTTTTTTTAAATTTATTTTATTTTATATTTTATTGATTCTTTTATATCGAGGATAATGGAATAAGCACTCATGTATGGAGGGCAAGCTGTTACCCATGCACCAGACTCTCCACCTTCCACCTCTCCACGTGGCTGGGCTGGTCCATTGGAAAGGCAGTTGCCAATCCACATGGTTCCAGTGCCGTCGCAGGAGTTGCCAGAACGATGCTGTATACAGCTCTTAAGATCCGACCGACCTCCGGGATGGTGTCTAAACTAGAAACCTGTGTGCATGCTGGTTGGTTTTTTTAAAACTTTGTCATCCACTCCTACCGGCATACAATGGCCTACTCTTCCGAAAGGCGGAACGGGTTTCTAACGTGTGCGCAAGATGCTTTGCAAGCGTTCGAACACGGGGCCTCGGCTAAAAGTCTCATCCGATGATGAAAATGACAGAAATAACATAACGACGATGAAGATGACTAGGTGGAGGAGAGAGGAAAAAGTACCAACTCCACTCCCTCAAAACTCATTTCCATGAGATTATAAACAGAGGTCCCGTGTATGAACGAACGCATGCAAAACACCTTGCACACACGTTGAAACCCGTTCTGCCTTTCGGAAGAGTAAGCCATTGCGTGCTGGTAGGAACGGATGACAAAATTGTAAAACACCAACAACAACAACAACAACAAAACAAACTGGTGTCGTGTTTAAACGTCATCCCCAAAGACGGTATGCGGCTGCCTTTATGGTGGGGAAACGCTCGCATCGCAAAATCTCACTATTGGTGAATCTCAGAGCTATAGGCAAGGAGTGAAAAATAAGTTGTCGTCGTCGTCATCATCATCATCATCATCATCATCATCATCATCATCATCATCATCATCATCATCATCGACAACAGCTACATTCCCTTATCATCAATGATGAGGTGATGATGAGGATGAGGTGAATTGTATAAGTTCTAGGTACTGGTACAATTGCATTGAGGCCTCCACCCCTCTCTCTCCCTCTCTGTCGGTCTGTCTGTCTATTCCCACCCCTTCCCTCTCTCTCTCCCCCCCCCTCTCCTCGTCTGGTCTGTCTATCCCCCCCCCTTCCCTCTCTCCCTCTCTGTCATTCTTCTCTTCCCTCTCATGTCTGTCTGTCTATTCCCACCCCTTCTCTCTCTCTCTCCTCCCTCTCTCTATCTCTCCCTCTCTCTCTCGTCTCGTCTGTCTATTCCCACCCCTTCTCTCTCTCTCACTCTCTCGTCTCTGTCTATTCCCACCCCTTCCCCTCTCTCTCTCCCCTCTTCTGTCTGTCTGTTCTCTCTCCTCTTCCATTCTTTTCCTTCTCTCTACTCATCGTCATCTAACACACATCTCTCTCTTCTCACCTCATCTCTCTCTTTTCTGCGTCTGTCTACTCTCCCACCCCTCTCCTCTCTCACCCTCTCTGGTCTGCTCGTCCTATTTCAACACTGCCTTCCACTCTCTTCTCTCCTCTTGTCTGCCCTTTTGTCGGTCTCTCTCTCTGTCTATGGACTGGTACTTAACACGACATATCTGGTTCTGCCTTCTCCGTCTGTCCGACACAGACAAGACACAGACACAGGGCAACCACTCACACACACACACCACACAAAACACACACACACACACACACACACACACACACACACACACACAGAACTCACATCTGTGTTGGTATGTCAGGACTGACAATGGCAAAGAGCATCTGGGTTTCCAGTTGTCTGGCCACCTCTGTGAATGCTGCCACCTCTGTGTGACACACACAATGATGCGCTGACAGACGGACAGACAGACAGACATACAGAGACAGAGAGACAGACACACACAGACAGACAGATAGACAGAGACAGAAAGGCATGGACAGAAAAAAATGAGAGGGAGAGACACACGCACGCAGGCACACACACACAAACACACACACACACACACACACACTCAAACACACACACACACACACACTACACATCACACACATACACACACAATCAACCCTCCCCCCCCTTACACACACACAATACATTCACACACACACTATACACACACTCAGTACAACACACACCACATACACACACTACACACTCACACACACACACACACACACACACACACACAACACACAAACACACACAATACACACACACACTATAACCCTCTATACACACACAAACCACACACACACACTCTACACACACTATACAAACACACACCACACACACAACACACACACACACACTATACACCAACACACTATACACACACACACACTATAAACTCACGCACACACACACACACACTCACGCACAACACACACACATACACACACACACCCACTCACCCACACACACACACACACACACTGACCAGTCAGGGAGGCAGAAGGCTTCAGCAGCACCAGGTTGTCCACCAGAGGATGGACAGTGTCCGGCAGATGACCGTCCAGAAAGTCCCTCACCTCCTCCTTCCCCCTCCTCAGCCACAAGGGCTGGCCATACTGCAAACTGGACAACAGATGATAGCCGTTACAGAGCGTACTGCAAACTTCACAGGAGACAGTATTCATTATTCGATTTTACTCTGTTCACTCTCAGTATTCATTATGGAAGGTTAGACGATGCTACACATTGAACATGGCACAGAGATGGTCAGAATACACTAGTTACATAGTGACTGGACAGGAGACACTATTCATTATGGAAGGTTAGACGATGCTACACATTGAACATGGCACAGAGATGGTCAGAATACACTAGTTACATAGTGACTGGACAGGAGACACTATTCACTGAAGAAGGTTCGACGCTGGTTAGAATACACCAGTTACATAGTGACTGGGCAGGAGACACTATTCACTGAAGAAAGTTAGAGATGCTACACATTGAACATGGCACAGAGGTGGTCAGAATACTCTACATATTCAGAAACAATATGATCATCTTGAAAGTCCTCACTTCTAGTCTTAACTTTTCCTCACGCACGCACGCATGCACCCCACCACACACACACAAAACACACACACACACACACACACACACAACACACACACACACACACCACCACCACCACCAAACCACCACCACTGCCAATACCACCCCACCACCGCCACCGCCACCACCACCACCACCACCACCAACAGCAACAACAACAACAGCAACATCAACCAGAAACCTACAGGGAGACAGATCGGACCAAAACATCCTTGTCAAAAGCACCCGGATACTGCTGACGCCATTTTCCCCGCTGGTAGATATGGATGATGGGATAGATTGTGATGTTCTCCTTCCGGCACACATCCGTCCAATCGTAGCAGTTTACGCGAAAAAGAGGATGAGAGGAGTTGCTTCCCATGCCAGTGGCTAATTCTCTCCCTGCTTCTTGAAACTGGTCAAGAAATAGCATGCCCAGTGGATCAACTGCAAGAGAAAGTTTTAGTCAATGAAGTTTTTATACAAAAATGTTCGTTTAAGATGGGAATAGCTATGTTTTGCATTCTCTCTCTCTCTCTCTCTCTCTCTCTCTCTCTCTCTCTCTCTCTCTCTCGGTCGAGGACGTGAGGGGACGAGAACTGAACGGGTGTGCTGTTAGTAAGCTGCTGCAAATTTTTGCATTTTAGCTTCAAAATGTCAGTTACTGGCCTTCCAGCAACTGTAATAACAACTTTAAACGCCCTGCTGATCGACAACGTCGTATCGAGTTGGAAAGTCGCGGGGGAGAGCGGCAGTGTTGTGTTCGTCTTGCGAATGAAGCCAGCTGACAAGCCAGTGTCAACAGAAATGGCGGACCCGGTGCTGAACGGTAACTCCCATGTTCAGTACTATCGCAAGAAACCCCCTTGTCAAAGACGTCGCGATGTTCAAAGAAGTAGACAACACCAAGAAAGACAGGCAAGTCGCCAATGTGACAATAACAGTGTCTTGGAAGAGCCGGTCTTGTGTAACATTGACTCCCTGCTCGATGTGGAAACAGAAGGAAAACAAACCAGTGTGTACACAGAACTATGTGTCAGCAGTGAATTGAATGCCTCAGCCACACCAGATTCACTTGATCTACTGTGTGATCCAGCAACAGACAGCAAGATCGGTGTGTCTTCTGAGGCGTCTGATGTGCAGGAAGAGCTGACAGTTGGCTGCACAGTGGATGACTCTGATACTGGTATTGTGAAACAGTATGTGTCTACTCTAACTGACAAACGTGTACAGCGTCGATTAAGGGACAGCAAGAGAAACACACGGTTTCGAAAGGTGGTGGTACATAGTTCGGTTGATCAAAACATTGTGATGTGTGAATCAGATGACATCATCCTGGAATACTCTTGGAATGGAGATCCTGGCGAGGAATCTAAGTGTGTGTTCTGGTACATCAAGCAAGAAGAGAAAAACATGTTGCCAGAAGAACGTGTCAGGCTAGCCAGACTTCGTAAAGGGAAACAGTGTACTAACACACAACACACAGAGACAGTGGTGGCGAGTGCTGAGCAGGAGTTACATCATCTTCGGACCTGATCCGGTCTTACATGGGCTGACTTCGCTGGCTGTAGACTGGAAAAGGAAAGGCTGGTTTGAAAATTGAGACACTTGAGACACAGACAATAATGTATCGAATCTTGATGTACATACCACCACTGCCATGGTTTCCATGTCATTGTAATCGCGTCGCGTTGGATATCGTTGTTACCGCGCCGCAGCGCTATATGGCTTGATTGCTAAATAGCAATAAAATTGTGTCAAAATTGTGTCAAATTGTGTCTCTCTCTCTCTCTCTCACACACACACACACACACACACACACACACACACACACACACACACACACACACACACACACACACTCTCTCTCTCTCTCTCTCTCTCTCTCTCTCACACACACACACTCTCACTCTCTCTCTCTCTCTCTCTCTCTCTCTCTCTCTCTCTCTCTCTCTCTCCCCTTATGTGTGCAGGAAGTGTATGTCAAAAACAATACATCAGTGCTTATCTTTTATCCTCTAAATAAAGAATTTTGCCTCCCCTTGCCTTTCCTTGCCTTGCCTCACCTTGCTCTCTCTCTCTCTCATTTCTTCAGTGAATGTGTGTGTGTGTGTGTGTGTGTGTGTGTGTGTGTGTTTGTCTGTGTGTGTGTGTGTGTGTGTGTGTGTCTATAAAATAACCAAACAAATGGCATCCACACAGAAGACACTACCGATCCTAAACTACTGCTGTGTTTACCTTTGCACCTGGCGGCTGCATGGTGTGTGTGTCTCTCTGTTTGAATGTGAAATTGGTGTGTTTCTCCGGCGACCTTCCTGGGAAGTTTTGTATCATTGTGTTTCTAACAACTCCGAGAATTGTGCGGTCAGAACAGTATTCTTTGATATACTTTGACTTTCGACATATTTCAATTTATAATCTTTCTTTGTTTTATATTCATTTTCAAAATTTCATTGACTGTACGATTTGTGTTAACCGGATTGTGTTGGTCTTTGTGACCCTGTGTACTGTGACCTTGCCGCAGCGTGCACATTTGCATTGATTCACGACTCAAAACCGCCCCCATCACCACTGCCCAGCATTTTTCACTACTTGGCAATGACTCTAACTGTTACAGACTTAAAAGCTTTTTCATCACGTGGTTTCATCACATGCAAAATGGACTAAGAAAAAGCATATTGTAACCTTTTGGAATACACCACCGGAAAACCAGACAAACACGTGGGGCATACGTCATCGACTGCAGCGTGCTTCCCCGACATCTGCCTCCCTCCTCACCTCTGACATCACTACCACAACAACTGTCGCCAGCCACAACACTGCTTCCCTTTCTTGTCCTCCAGATGTTTCATCCTTTGTCTGTGACTCTAACTTCTATCGGTGATGTGTGTAATGACTTTCATGAGACTACAAATCCCCTGACCGGCCCAGTCTTTTACCATCTTCCATTCCTGACTTTGCCCTCCAATCCCTTGTCTACTCTTCCATTGCACACATCTCTACCATCATCCTCAGCCTCTTCTTCTGTTAGTCATAGTCATTCACCACTGTCTTCTTCAACCTCTGTACCTACCCTCAAATCTTCTCCACATGTGTCTTCTTAACGTCCAATCTGCCTGTCCTGATGGTAAAGCCGACTTAATTTCCAACTTCATTTCTGAACACAACATAGATCTAACCTTTCTTACAGAAACTTGGCTAAAACCATTGGGTCACGAACCAAAGATAAAACAACTGACGCCACCTGGCTACAAAACTCTTTCTTTCCCTGGACTCTCCTGTGGAAGTGGCATTGCTATTGTCTACAAAGACACACTGCATCCAGCTCTTTCTATCTGTCACTCCCTTCCTTTTTCTCCCGAATCTTTCGAAGTCTGTGAACTCAGCCTCACCTTACCCGGCCACTCTGCTACTTTCTGTTGCCTTTATCGTCCGCCTCCCAACCGTAGAAACAATTCGATGTCTTCAGTTTTCCACCAAGAGTTTCAATCACTCCTTGACCATTTCAAACTCTGCCATTGCCGGTCCCAAGCCCGGATGAGAAAGGAGGAGGGTTGGGCGTGGGGCTAGCAACCCCACTCCATAAAAACAAAGCCTGCTACAGAAACGCCAACAACAGACCAAGAGACTACTGCCCTGGGAGAGGAAGGGTCCTCGCCAAGAGGATGTATGACGCCATGTGGTGAAAGCCGTGAGTCTACGGAAGCCACAAGGCCGACCCCCCTTTTATCGACCAGGACCATCAACGTCGGACCATGTATGAGACGGGAAAAACAACACAAGTAGCAGCAGAGATGAAAAGCTACAACCTCACATTGCTTGGCATCAGCGAGACCCATTGGACACAGTCAGGACAAAGGAGACGGCTCACTGGAGAGATGCTGCTTTATTCTGGCCATGAAGAAGACAACGCTCCACACACAGAAGGCGTAGCGCTCATGTTGTCAAGACCTGCGCAGCAAGCCCTGATAGGATGGGAAGCACATGGATCAAGAATCATCGCGGCATCCTTCAGGACCAAGAAGAAGAAGATCAGAATGAACATCATCCAGTGTTATGCGCCAACTAATGACGGCGATGAAGAAGCCAAAGATCAGACAGATTGCAGAACGTCATTGCTTTGTATCCAGAAAAAGATATAAACATCCTCATGGATGATTTCAATGCCAAGATCGGACAAGACAACACAGGATGCGAGGAAGTGATGGGAAGACACGGATTAGGAGAGATGAATGAGAATGGCGAGAGATTTGCAGACTTCTGTGCTATCAACAATCTGGTAATCGGTGGCAGCATTTTCCCCCACAGAAGAGTACATAAGCCACCTGGGTATCACCAAATCATGTGACTGAGAACCAGATCGACCATATCTGCATGGCCAAGAAATTCACGAGATCTCTACAGGATGTAAGGGTGAAAAGAGGAGCAGACGTTGCATCTGACCACCACCTTTTGGTAGCCAGGCTGAAGCTAAAGCTGAAGAAGAACTGGATGGAAGTAACAACAAAGAGGCAGAAGTACAACACCAGCCTGCTGAAAGACTCAAAGCTAAATGAAGAATTCAAGCTGTCCCTCACCAACAAGTACCAAGTACTACAAGAACTGCTTGAAGAAGAGACTTGAGAATTGAGAGCCAGTCGAAGAAAGTGAAAGAGACACTGACATCAACTTGTCAGGAAGTAGTGGGCCCCAAGAGACACCAACAGAAGGAATGGATATCGGCAGTCACAATGGGTAAGATTGAAAAGAGAAAGCAGAAGAAAGCAGCAGTAAACAACAGCCGGACAAGAGCAGCAAAGGCCAAGGCACAAGCAGACTTCACAGAAGCCAACAGAGAAGTCAAGAGGAGCGCAAGAACAGACAAGCGCGAGTACATCGACAGCCTGGCAGAGGAAGCCGAGGAAGCAGCAGCCAGTAACAACATGAAGCCTCTGTATGACACCACTAAGAAACTCTCAGGGAAGTACAGCAGGCCTGAGCGACCAGTCAAAGACAAGAAAGGAAACACCATCCTGGGAACAGAGGGGCAACTGAACAGATGGGCAGAGCACTTTGAGGAACTCCTGAACAGATCCGTCCCTTCAAACCCCCCCCCCCCCCCCCGAACATCGACCCTGCTGATAGAGACCTAGACATCAACTGTGAGCAACCAACCAGGGAGGAGATCAGGAAAGCCATCAAAATGCTGAGAAATGGCAAGGCAGCAGGACCAGACAACATCCCAGCAGAAGCACTCAAGGCAGACCTGGAGACCACAGTAGAGATGCTGTACCCTCTCTTTGGGAAGATTTGGGAAGAGGAGGAAGTACCATCATATTGGAAGGAGGGCTACCTCACCAAGCTACCCAAGAAAGGAGACCTCAGCAACTGTGCCAACTATAGAGGGATAATGCTTCTGTCGGTGCCAGGAAAAGTCTTTAACAGGATCCTCCTCGAGAGAATGAAAAATGCAGTCGACCCTCTCCTCTGAGATCAGCAGGCCGGCTTCCGCCAGAACAGATCATGCGTAGATCAGATTGCCACCTTGCGCATCATCGTTGAGCAATCTTTAGAGTGGAACTCATCTTTGTACATCAACTTTGTTGATTATGAGAAAGCATTCGACAGTGTGGACCGCAACACCCTCTGGAAATTGCTTCGCCACCATGGAGTGCCAACCAAACTGGTCAACTTGATCAAGAACTCCTATGAAAGAATGACCTCCTGGTTGGTCAATGGAGGACAACTCACAAACAGCTTTGAGGTGAAGACCGGAGTCAGACAAGGCTGTCTCCTGTCACCTTTCCTCTTCCTCCTGGCGATCGATTGGACCATGAAGACTTCAACGTCATACAGAAGAAATGGAATCCAGTGGACACTGTGGGACCAGCTGGATGATCTCGACTTTGCAGACGACCTGGCCCTGCTTTCCCACAGCCGTCAACAGATGCAGGACAAGACTACAGAACTAGCAGCCACCTCATTACAAGTTGGTCTCAAGATCCATGAAGGCAAAACCAAGATTCTCAAGATCAACGCAGTGAGTGAGGACCCAGTCACACTGAATGGGAAGAAGCTGGAAGAAGTGAAGACATTCACGTACCTGGGTAGCATCATTAACATGCAGGGCGGCACAGATGCAGACGTCAGAGCAAGAATTGGCAAGGCGAGGGCAGCGTACTTGCAGCTGAAGAACATCTGGAGCTCCAAGGTGATGTCGACCCGCACAAAGATCAGGCTGTTCAACTCCAATGTCAAGTCAGTCCTACTATAAGGAGCGGAGACTTGGAGGACAACAAAGACCACCATCAAGAAAGTGCAGACCTTCATCAACAGCTACCTGAGACGAATCCTCCAGATCCACTGGCCCGACACCATCAGCAACGCAGACCTGTGGCAACGTACCAACCAGCTGCCAGCCGAGAATGAAATCCGGCGCAGGAGATGGGGATGGATCGGGCACACCCTGAGAAAGCCATCCAGCAACATCACAAGGCAGGCACTATCATGGAACCCCCAGGGAAAACGAAAAAGAGGAAGGCCAAGAAACACCTGGCGACGCGACCTTGAGGCAGAAACCAGGAAGATGGGATATACCTGGAGACAGCTGGAGAGAAAAGCCCAGGACAGAGGACTCTGGCGGACTGTTGGCGGCCTATGCTCCAGGGGGAGTGATGGGCCTAAGTAAGTAAGTAAGTAAGTTGACCTTTTCAGCCTCTCTCCCAAGAAACGTATCATTCTTGGTGACTTTAACTTCCACTCCGACAACCAGTCTTCTCCTGATGTCAAGCGTCTTTCTCTTTCTCTGTCAAATCACTTTCTTTCCCAGCTGGTAAACAAATCAACACACAGATCTGGTCATACTTTAGACTGGCTTATTACTGATGTTTCACAAGGTCTAGTCACATCTCAGTCTGTATCTGTCACTGACGAACTGCTCTCCGATCATTCTATCATTCTTTTATCCCTAATCATTGCAAAGCCTATCAGAAAGAAGAAGTGCATTATTATCCATCGCAACCTCAAGGCCATAGATATTCAAACTTTTCTTTTCCAAGCGGCTGAACGTTTATCACAAATGCCTGACCATACTGACCCTTCTAAACACTACAATACCATTATCAGCCAACTCCTTGATGAGCATGCACCTCCTACTGACCATCTCCTGCCTGATAGGCCCTGTGAACCATGGTACACCCACGACATCCTGGTTGCAAAACGCAAACGCCGACAACGGCAATGGCGAAAAACAAAAACTGAAATAAACAAACAGCTTCTTTGTAAACAAATCAACAAAGTCAAAATCTTAATCCATTAAGCAAAAACAAAGCAATAATCTTCTCAAGTTCTGGATGCCACGACTATGAAGTCTCTCTTTTCCCTCACATCCACTCTTCTTGGATCTGTGAAGGCTGCCTTCTATCCACAACCACTCTGAACTTCCTTCTATATCTTCTGCATTCTTTTCTGACAAAACCCACAACATTCACTCTAGCTTGGATCAGACTCCTTTCCAGCCTGCAATTTCTGATCCTCAATTTTCTGGCACTCATCTCCTTTCTTTTATCCAGCAAGCAAGAACAAAATCGAGACAATTCTGAATGGAGTTACTATAAAATCATGCGATCTCGACCCCATACCTGCTTCTCTTTTGGCACAGTGCCTGCCACAGCTTATACCCACTATCACGAAAATAGTAAACTCGTCTCTTGTTTCAGAAATGTTCCTTCAGCTCTCAAAACTGCTATAGTCACACCTCTACTTAAAAAGCATGACCTTGACCCTAACATTCTGAAGAATTACAGACCTGTTTCCAACCTATCTTTTATCTCTAAAGTCCTTGAAAGAGTAGTTCTGAAACAGCTCAGCAACTACCTTCTCTCCAACATTCTTCTTCCTGCATTTCAGTCTGCCTGTTGCGTCAACCACAGCACTGAAACCAACCTAGTCCACAAATTAAACATGCTTCTACTTGCTTCTGACTCAGGGAAAATCTCCCTCCTCACTCTACTCGACTTATCTGCAGCCTTCGACACTATTGACCACTCTATCCTTCTCTCCCGTCTTCAAGAAACGTTTGGTGTTACAGGTACAGCCCTCACCTGGTTTAGCTCATACCTGACTGACCGATTCCAGACAGTCACAGTAAACAAGATTCAGTCAGTATCTTCCAGACTGGAATGTGGAGACCCACACGGATCAGTTTTTGGCCCTGTTCTTTTCACTCTTTACAGGGCTCCACTGTCACATATAATTAACCGTCATCAGATCAACCATCACTTTTACGCAGATGACTCTCAGATTCTAAGCAGTGAAACTCCTGAAAATCTGCCTTTTCTCTTGACAAATATGGCCTAATGCTTTCAAGATATCCAAAATTGGATGATAGAGAACAAGTTACAACTTAACACTGATAAAACTGAAGCCATGCTTGTAGGTACCAAACACAAACTCTCTTCCATTACACCAGCTTCAATAGAATTCGGCAATGCATCAGTCCCTCTATCCACTGCTGTGAAGTATCTAGGAGTCATTATCGACAACACACTCTCTATGCAAAAATCAATCACCCAGACCTGCCAGTCATGCTACTATCAATCACAGGGTATTAGTGCAATTTGAAAGTATCTGTCCACAGACGCAACATCTAAACTCTGGCGTCTCTCATTCTTTCACGTCTGGACTATTGAAATTCTCTGTAGGCTGGTCTGCCTGCAACTTCTATCCACTCCCTTCAAAGTATTCAAAACTCTTCACCTCGACTAATCCTCAGAAAGGAAAAATCTGAGCACATTACCCCTCTCTTGCCATCTCTCCACTGGTTGCCTGTGCCACAAAGAATAAACTATAAGATCAGTACTCTTTGTTGCAAATGTTTCCACAAAACAGCACCCTCCTATCTCTGTGAATGTCTTCACTTGTACACTCCTTCTCTTTCCCTTCCCTCTGCTGCAGATTCCTTGTGCTTACCAATACCTAGATTCAGCCAGTCCACCTTCGGCTGTTGCTCTTTCTCTGTTTCTGGTCCATCGATCTGAAATGGCCTCCCTATCTCACTTCGCCAAAGGCCTTCTTGTGACACTATTAAATCCGGCCTCAAGACATATTTTATTAAAACCTAAGATTTTCCTCTCCTGTTTTATTTCATAGCTGTCCTTGCTTTTCAACAGCCAAAATACCATCACCCTGCCAAAGTGTATAACTTGTGTGTGTGTGTGTGTGTGTGTGTTTGTACATTTGGACTTGTTAGAACTATTACTTGCTATTGGTTGCATGACTGTGTAAGAATGAGTTGAGTGCAAGTGTTTTGATTTGTCTGTGGAAGATACAGCGCTATAAACATTCCATTTATTATTCTTATTCTTATTATCATTATTATTATTATTAAACCACCAAGACCCTTGGCAGAAGCAGAACTCACAGGGACTGTAGAAGAGCACGACCACCACCTTGGCGTTCAAGTTGTACACAGTGGCGGGAAAACTTTTGTCTGTCAAGGCGGGAATATCTGGCACCACTCCCAACGTTTTCTCCTTGTGTCTCTGATAGGCCAGACGGAGCACTGGGTCGTCAATGGTTTCCGTGGCTGTGGCTAAAATAGACCAATAGGTAAAAGGTAAAAGGTAGAGGTAGAGGTGTCCCATAACCTATGCCATTTTAGGGGAGCAAGGCATCAGAGACCTCAGCTTCTCTAGGGGCCAGCATATTGAGGGCGGCGCCCATCTCCTCTCCCTTGCTGCTTTACTTTCCCTGTCCTTTAAGAGGGCAGGTACCCATTTACAGCTGGGTGAACTGGGGGACTGTACTGAAACTAAGGCGAGTAAACGGTCACTCATCCACTTGGTAACCACACTCAATGCTGCTTAACATTGGCTAGGGGAAAGCATGTGCTCTGACCACTGAGCTATCTCTCCCCAATACCAAAGCTTACAAACAGACATAGAGGTAGGTGTAAGCACGAGTATGCTGGTACAAACAGGTATGAACACGCACACAAACATGCAAGTGTGCATGCACACACTCAGGCTTGCACATAAGCATCAGGCATGCCCATGTGCGTACACACACACAACACACACACACACACACACACACACACACACACAAACACACACACACTCTCTCACACACACATACACCCACACCACGCGCACACGCACACATACAGGGGCGCACACACACACACACACACACACAAACAACATCACACACACACACACACACACACACACACACACATGTTCAACTGCACAGGTGTTCTTGTATTCATTTGCACAAACATTTGCAATGACTTTTTTTTTCGACTAGAACTTGAAGGTTCATCAATGAGGAGGTTTTTTTGCAAAGGCAACTGCCCCCCCCCCCCCCCCCCTCCACACACACACAATGCATTTCGACTTTAAGGTCACGTGATGTCTAAACACGACACTTGTGTGCATATACTTTTGTGCTTTGTCATACTTTCCTACTGGCACACAATGGTCTACTCTTCTGAAAAGTGGAACAGGTTTTTAATGTGTGGGCAAGATGTTTTGCGTGCATTCGCACACTGGGGTCTTGGTTTATAGTCTCATCCGAAGGACTTGGACATTCAGTTCGATTTTTTTCGTCAAACTATGAAGAAAGCGTGAGGCTGGGAATGGAACCCAGAACCTCACTGTTTACTTGTTGGCAGGGGAACGTATTAACTAACCTACCAACTTCCTTTTTGCAGTAACTTTAATGACAATGTAAACTCTCTCTCTCTCTCTCTCTCTCTCTCTCTCTCATCACACACACACCACACACACACACACACGCGCGCGCGCGCACGCCCGCCCCCCCCCCCCCCCCCACACACACACACTGACCTGAACCCTGCCTGAGTGATACTTGGTCTCTTCATCTTCGACCTTTTCACCTGCCGTGACCTTTGAACTCCGTGATATGTGGGTCAACAACAATAATAATGAAAACAAACCGATCAGGACAGGATTTACACTGCTCATCTTTGGTGTCCCCTTTTGTTGTTGCTGTTGTTATTGTAACTGTTTAGTTGTTTGCGGGCGTGGTTGTTATGCTGGTGATGGTCTTCTTTATATTCTTTCTGCTTCTAGCTGTTGTTGCTGCTATTGGTTTTGTCCTTCTTTCCTTCCTTCTTTCCTCCCTCCCTCCCTTCCTTCCTTCCTTCTCTGTTTCTTTCTCTCTCTCCCCCCCTCTTTGTTCTCTTCCTTGATCCTCTTCCTCTTGGCTCTGTTCCCTATGAGACCTGTTTTGATGCTGCTGTCATTGCTACACTGTTGTTAGCAGTAGGAAAACCAGAAGGAGAAGAACCCGAGGATTAACCAGCGCAGTAGGTATGTCCGTTGTTCAGGTTTCGCCGTCTCACTAAAGAGCCCCTGCAAGTAGAAATATTATATTGTATTGTGTTGTGCTGTACTGTGTTGTGTTGAATTGTATGTGTATTGTATTATTTTTTGGTTGTTTTTTCATTTTATTGTGTTTTAATTGGAAGGGTTTTCAGGGCGGTGGAGTCACTGCTTATGTCATTTTCAGGGGAGAAAATCCCCTTTGAAGACATGACGTCAGCAGAGACTTTACCCGCGCCCTCTCTTACGTCACATCAGGAGTAAGACACTCAGCATCACTGGTATACTCCAGTCTGTCTCCGCCCCAGCCCCCCAGCAAGAAAAAAGAAGGCAAATAATTAAATGAATAATAGATATAGATAAATAAATAAAACTGAAAAAGAACAAGCAGGACAAGCAGCAGCAGCAGCAGCAGCAGCAGTAGCAGCAGCAGCAGCTGTAGCAGTAGTAGAAGTAGCAGCAGCAGCAGCAGCAGCAGCAGCAGCAGCAGCAGCAGCAGCAGCAGTAGTAGTAGTAGTAGTAGCATCATCATCATCATCATCATCAGCAGCAGCAGCAGCAGCAGCAGTAGTAGTAGTAGTAGTAGTAGAAGTAGAAGCAGCAGCAGTAGCAGTAGCAGTAGCAGTAGTAGTAGTAGCAGCAGCAGCAGTAGTAGTAGTATAGTATTAGTATCGAGTAGTAGTAGTAGTAGTGTATAGTAGTAGTAGTAGTAGTATAGTAAGAAGAAGAAGAAGAAGAAGAAGAAGAAGAAGAAGAAAAGTAACAATCAGAAATAGTGGGGATATAACTTGTGTACATAGCAGTTAAACAATGATATCGGGGTTTTTTGTTCTTTCTCTCGTCTTTGCTGAAGTAGTAGTAGTAGTAGTAGTAGTAGTAGTAGTAGTAGTAGTAGTAGTAGTAGTATAGTAGTAGTAGTAGTAGAAGGAAGAAAAGTGACAACCAGAAGCAGTGGGGATAGAACTCGTGTACATAGCAGTTTAACAATGATATGTTTTTTGGTTCTTTCTTTTGTCTTTGCTGATCTGCTTTTTCTTTCCTTTCTTTTTATTCCAAAAAAAAAAAGGAAAGCAAAACAGAGAAAGATTGAGTATTAGAAGTGATAAAGAGAGAGAGAGAGAGAGAGAGAGAGAGAGAGAGGAGAGAGAGAGAGAGAGAGAGAGAGAGAGAGACAGACAGACAGACAGACACAGAAAGACAGACAGACAGAGCCTGCAGAGACTGAGAGAGACAGACACATCGACTGACAGAAACAGAGTTAAAGAGATTGGATCACACACACATACACACACACACACAACCATCACCACCACCTCTACACACACACACACACACACACACACACACACACACACACACACCACACACACACACACACACACACACACAACCACCACCTCTACACACACACACAGTGTCACACACACACACACACACACACACACACAACCACACACACACACACACACACCACACACACAACAACAGATCTACTCACATGCATAAGAGCAATCAAGTAGTAACACCCAGGCCATATGTACAGAGATATAGTCTAGTGTGTACGAACGAGCAAGATGCAAGAAGACAGCCCGCGATTCGCTTTGCCTTCAAACAAGGAAGAAGACGAACCTTATTCCAAATAGCCCAACCAGATAACACACAAGAACTAGAAAGACGGCAAGATAGGCTGGAAGGGAAGGGAGAAGAGAGGAGGGGGTAAGGGCAAGAGGGATTGGGGGGGGGGGGGGGGGGGGCAACAAGGAAGATCATTCCAAGAATGGCTACACACCACTTCAATGTATGTCCCTTTTCTTTCCATTTTCCTCATTCCGAACGTATTAGTCCACAGAAATCTTTTTTTTAAACCAACACTGTTTGTGAAAGACTAGTATCTGACTCAAAAACTTGCGTGATTTTGTACTAAATTGGTAGGTTTTACTTTTTCTTTCTTTCTTTCTTTCTTTCCTTTTTATTTTTTTGGAAAGAAAATACATTTTCAGCAAACACTGGACCCTCTCAGTTCTTTTCTGTCTGCTAGCTCCCTAACCACAATGTGCATGCGCGGGGTCAACACTGTAAGAACTCTAGCAATCCTCATTTGATGATTATTTCCAACTATCTCGTGATCACCGGGGTATTGCTATAATTTTGTTGTTGTTGTCTTTTTCTGTCTTCGTGTGTATTTGTTGCCCTATCAGAGTGCGGTTGTTGTTTTTTCTACAGACTGTTGCCAGAGCCAACTCTCTTGCTGACGTGGGTTCTTTTTACATGGGCTAAATGCGTGTGGTGCATGGGACCTTGGCGTATCGGCTCATGGGAAAGACTAGCACCCAGACCACCACTCAGGGTCTAGTGGATTGGGGAAAAGTTTCGGGCACAAACGGGGATCAAACCACCACACACTTTGAACCTGGGATTTTTACTTTCTAGGCAGGTGCTTACCTGTAGACAACCCATCCACGCAGTAGTAGTAGTAGTAGTAGTAGTAGTAGTAGTAGTAGTATAGTAGGCGTAGTCGTAGTAGTAGTCGTAGTAGTAGTAGCAGTAGTAGTGCAGCAGTAGTAGTCGTAGCAGCAGCAGCAGCAGTAGTAGTAACAGCAGCAGCAGTAGTAGAAGTAGTAGTAGTAGCAGCAGCAGCAGCAGTAGTAGTAGTAGCAGCAGAAGCAGCAGCAGTAGTAGTAGCAGCAGCAGTAGTAATAGTAGTAGCAGCAGCAGCAGTAGTAGTAACAGCAGCAGCAGCAGTAGTAGAAGTAGTAGTAGTGTAGTAGCAGCAGCAGCAGCAGCAGCAGCAGCAGCAGCAGCAGTAGTAGCAGCAGCAGCAGCAGCAGTAGTAATAGTAGTAGCAGCAGCAGCAGTAGTAGTAGCAGCAGCAGTAGAGGTTGTGGTGTAGTAGTAGTAGTAGTAGTAGTAGTAGTAGTAGTAGTAGTAGTAGTTGTTGTTGTAGTCATACTCGTAGATGCCGTCCCTAGCGCCTGGACTTTATCACAGTTCTTGATTAAACCATTGACGCTGGGGGCAACAGCAAAGTGAGAGGCTGTATGATCAGTGACTTTCCCACTCATGGAATTCCACTTTACAGCTTAATCTTTAGTGATCGACTATGACTCTGACTAGGAGGCTTGACTCGCACAGTTCTTATGTGCTGCAGCCCTGGGGGCTGGTTGGCCTTTGGAGAACATCTCCAACGCTGACTGTCCTTATGCCCACTTGGCCGAGAGAGTGGGGATGTACTGTGGGCAAGGCATCTCCACTATAATAAAATTTCTGCCCAATTTCCAAAACAGCAGCTGCCTCCTCTGCTGTTTTGGAGGTCATCGTCGACACGACGGACAAACATTCACTCGTAGAGGCAGTGGTATTAAGTGGTAGTGGTAGTGGTAGAAGTGGTGGTAGTTGTAATGGTAGTAGTAGCAGTAATAGTGGTAGTTGTAGTGGTGGTAGTAGTAGAAGTGGTGGTGGTTGTGGTAGTAGTGGTGATAGTTGTAGCAGTAATAGTAGTTGTAGTATTAAAAGTGGTGTAGCTGTAGTTGTTGTAGTAGTAATAGTGGTGGTAGTTGTATTAGTAGTGATGATAATTGTAATTGTTGTAGTGGTAGTTGCAGTCGTTGTAGTGCTAGCACCGGCATCATCACCAACAGCAGCAGCAGCAGCAGCAGCAGCAAGAGCAATAACAGTAGTTATTGTAGAAATAGTAATTTTAATAGAAGTTATCTTTTTTTTTTTCGCTCTTGGGCTAGAGCTCTGAGTCACCAATGGTAAATTGTTGCGTATATCACCATTTGTACCCTCCATTAATTAAGGTAGCCACTTTCCGACTTCAGGGATAATAGAAGTATTAACTTCTTGTTCTTATTATTGTTTTTTGTTGTGGTAGCTGTCATAGTGCTAAGTCTTGTTGTTATGTAACAGAAAAGTACTTACCATACAGACAGCTAGCACAACACATATCAACAGAAATACGTAATTCACACTGCTACACTGATCGTGACTTTAGTTAGCACCTGCGTGTTGGGTCGCTCTGTCTATACATCCAATGCTCGTGGCTTGAAAAGCAGGGCAGCCTGCTTTCTGTACAAAATGAGAGAGAGAGAGAGAGAGAGAGAGAGAGAGAGAGAGAGAGAGAGGAAGGTGGGGGGGGGGGGGGGGGGGGGGGGAGACAAGGAAAAAGCAGGCTAACTTGGATTGCGTGGTAATATAATATGTTTTACTTGCAACAACCCGGATCTCTAATATCTTGCCTCTGTACACACACACACACACACAAATCACGCACGCACGCACACACACTAGTAAGGTTACCTTACAACTGGGTGGTTTGTAAATTGTTATTCTTGCCCTTGTTATTTTGTATTTTTATTATTTGTCTGTATGACTTGCGCTTATGTTGTACTGACCTGGATTTTTATATTCTACCTTGTATTGTGAAGTCTGGATTTATAAAAATAATAAATTCCTCATTTATTTTTGTTCTTTTCAACATAGAATAATTAGCATTGTCTTTTGAATGCTTTTGATCATTTTGACTTGACTTGACACACAAAAAACCCACGTGCGCGCATTCGCACAGACAGACAGGCACGCACGTACACACAACACGCGCTCGCATTCTTTCTCTTTCATACACAAACACACACTCACATGTGCGCGGGCGCACACACACACTTTCTCTCTCTATCTCACACACGCTTGCTCTCTCTCTCTCTCTCTTCTCTCTCTCATACACACACCCCTCCAAACCTCCACTTACAAAACACCTACCCCATTCCTTCTCTTTCACCCCTTGCGAGTCCTCCTGACCTCATACCCGAGTTGTCGCCCTGAACGCCCCCTTTTCTGTGGGGGGGGGGGGGGGGGGGGGGGGGGGTCAGGTAATGGGGGGTGGGGTGAGGGGAGGATCTCAAGGAACAGAAAATGTGTATAGTGCAAAAATGAATTAGATCAACATGATCAAAGTGTGTGTGTGTGAGTCAGTGAGCAAATGAGATTGATTGATTGATTGATAATTTTATTTTCCCAAGGGTTACAGGTAAGTATTGACATACTTTTTTTCATCCGAACCTTGCCCTGAGGTGGGACTATCCTTGATAATCTGCATAAATAGTTTCAGTTAAACGTAAAATTGACATTAACCAAAAAAAATGTTAAAAATCTATATATATGTCATATAAGAGGGACATTTGTTTGTTTTATTCTTTTATATGGAGGATAATGAAATAAGCACTTATGCGTGTGTGTGTTTGTGTGTGTGTGTGTGTGTGGTGTGGGAGAGAGAGAGAGAGAGAGAGAGAGAGAGAGAGAGAGAGAGAGAGAGAGAGAGAGAGAGAAACTTTCTATACAAGCCACTAGAAAATCTGATGACAAAGGCGAGACAAAGTCAATCAGTTATTAAAAACAAAGAATGGGGCGGGGGGGGGGGGGGGGGGGGGGGGGAGGGAGAAGACAGATAGGTAGTAAGGCAAATAGAAAGATAGAGATACTTATTTTATTCTTTTATATCGAGGATAATGGAATAAGCACTTACGTGCCTTTTACATCCAGTCCCCGTGTGAATGTGGTTTTGTAAATTTTGTTATCTATTCCCACCGGCACACAATGGCCTACTCTTACGAAAAGCGGAACAGGATTTAACGTGTGCGCAAGATGTTCTGCGTGCGTTCGCACACGGGACCTCGGTTTATAGTCTCTTTTGAAGGACTTTTGGGGAGAGTGGAGTCTGCACTGATGTTAACTCCAGGGGAAAATATCCCCTTGAACGGGAATCGAACCCGGGTCGTCAGATTGCAGCGCAATGTTCTAACCACTAGGCTCTCCCGTCCCCCACGAGAGAGAGAGAGAGAGAGAGAGAGAGGAAGGGGAAGGGGGAGGCGGGGCAAAGAGGCACACATCCACCCGAGCTATTGGACAATGGGAGTCAAAATTTTAATAGAGAGGTTCACACACACAAATACACCCGCAATCAGATCTGCGTTTTTTGTGTGTGAAAAAGCTGCACACACACACACATCCGCAGTCAGACCTGTGTTTTGCATATACAAAGAGTTGCATAAAGCAACATGCACCCCACACCTTTCCACCCCTCCTGATGTCTATCTTACAATTCAGGTCAAACGCTCCACTGAACGTGTACATGGTCAGGCCATTCCAATAATCCCTTTTTTTAGAGGGGCGCGCCTTAAGCCACAACCTTTTTCTTCAAGGGCGGGGCAGGGGCAGTGGTTAGAGTACTGAACTCGCTCACTCACGGCACAGATTCGAGCCTCCACCCAGTCCCACGCTCGAGAAGACATTCCCCCTGGAGTTAACATCTGTACCAATCCCCTTCCCCGAAAGTCGTTTGGATGAGACTATAAACTAGGGAAACAAATACAGCTGCAGAAAAAAAAAAAAAAAAAAAAAAAGGGTGAAAGGGTGGCGCAGCGCTAAGTGGCGACGCGTTCTCCCGCTCTCCCCGGGGAGAGCAGCCCGAATTTCACGGAGAGAAATCTGCCATGACTTAAAGTGGTATGAAATAAAATCTGAGCGCTTTGGTTTGTTGCTTTACAAGATTCAGCGCTATATAAATTCCATACATTATTATTATTATTATTATAAACTAACGCACGCAAAACATCTTGCCCACTACCTTAAAACCTACTGGTAGGAACGTATGGCAAAATTAAATAAACACAACCACCAAAAGCAGATCCACATGCATACTGGTATCGTGTCCAGACATCATCTCCAGATTCGGAATGTGGCTACCTTAATTAATGGTAAGTAAACGGTCCCATGTACAAAATCTCACTAATGGTGAACCTCTTAGCTGAAGAACGCACACAGAGAATGAGAAAAAGAAAACAACACATTTTTGGGGGGTTGTTTTTTGTCCAAAGAACAGCTCCTATCCATATAATTTTTTCGAAATAGTCAGAGTTGGCTTAAAACCCTCAAAAGATCCGCATGACTTCACACCTTTGTCATGACATTCTTTTTGTTGTTGCTTATTTATCTCCCGTGACTTAGGAACACCTGTCCTGCTGTCCCCATGCCGCTCATCTTACTTTCATCAACTGCCCCCCCCCCCTCCCCTCTTGATATTCACACCACTTCAAGTAGTCACGGCAGATTTCTCTGTGTGGAATTCGGGATGTTCTTCCAGGGAGAGTGCGTCGCAAGAGCAGCGCCACCCATTATTTTTTTCCCGTCTTCAACTCTATTTTAAATTGTTTTCCTATCAGAGTGGATATAATTTTTTACAGGGACAACTCTCTAGTTGCCGTGGGTTCTTTCACGTGCTCTTAATAATTTTGTGTAACACACGGGACCTCAGTTTATCGTCTCATCCGAAAGACCAGCACCCAGACCATCACTCATGGTCTAATGGATAGCGGGAAAGCTCATTTCATCCAAGCAAGCAAAAATCCAGTCAGCATGTTTGCTTCTTTTAGCCTGCTTAAAATATGGCCAGCCTTCATCTGCAGAATTTTGCTAGTAATAACCGTTTCGATGCCGTGGTTTTATTTTAATTTGTGTGCCAAACGTATATTGTACATGGGGCCATTGTGCATCACCTCAACCTAAAGACTAGCACCCAGGTCGCTATTCAGTCTGGTGGACTTGAGGGGAAATGCAACAGGCGAGAACTACATCACTGATAACACATATTACATAGAAGAAAACCTTACGACTAAAAGTTTCGATGCAACTCAGCATGTGAAAATTGATTGTAGGGCAATACTGTTAACCCATGCGCATGGCCTTGCAGTCAAATCCCCTTTTTAAAAAAACTTTTCTCAATGAACGGAGTGGATGAGAGGTTAGCGCGATTAATCAGAGTAAAGCTTAGATTGAATTAAGTTTACGTGTTTTCTCATTTTGGGGTTTAGCATTAGAGGCTCATAAAAATACTTGTTTATATTCAACTGTCTGATTTTTGTATCTCTGTCTGTGATCTTCAGCGCTATATAAATTCCATATATTATTATTATTATCTTGATCCGTCTGCCTTGCTTTTCCGTCTGCCTCCCTGTCAATGCAAGGGAGACAAACTTCACACAAAAAAGTAACATACTTTGAGGCTAGTGATAACGCTTTTTTTGGCACCCCCTCCCTCTTTCTAATAGAGACCTCTAATATATGCTCTTTTTGGCTACCCCCCCCCCCCCCCCCCCTTACTCAAACCGTTTACATGAAATTTTAAACGATAATTATTGTTCAAAATTGTTTGGAAATGTACACCTCATTATAAGGGGATTACATCACATCTATATTCATAATTATGTGCATGCTTTTTGCAATGTATGAATTCCGTATAGACAGTTGTGGCATTACACCTGCAATAGACAAGCAGAAAATCTCATATTTGTCACATTCCGTCATTATGAGTAAACTCGTATGATAATTTTTATGTTAAAATAATATATTCGGAGAACAGTTCTTTTATTTTTGATAGAACGATATTCTAAAAAGTATTTCGTGTTTTTTTCTGTTGAAATTTTTCAAGTATATTTTGTGTTCCTTTCCTGTGTTGAACGTTTTAAATACGACTTTGTTTTCTGTGTGAAAGGAATTTCTATATCAAAAGGAACATTTAAAAAATCTTTTCTTTCTTGTGTTTAAGGGTTTTTTCTTTGGAAGAATATCTTGTGTTAAAACTATTTTTGGCGACTGTTCAAAATATTTTTTAAGAGAGTATTCTAAAAGTATAGCTTATTTTGCATTTTTTTCTGCATTAAAGAATATCTTAAACTACAACCATTTTTTCTGATAGAATAGTATGTTTAAAGACTAGAAATAATATCTTGTGTTCCTTTTCAGCTTTAAGAGAATAATCTAATTTTTCTGTGTCTAAAGAACATTTAAAAGAAACCGTTTTCCTGCGTTTTCAAAATTATTCAATGTCCTTTTT
This sequence comes from Rapana venosa, assembly GCA_028751875.1. Classification (NCBI taxonomy): domain Eukaryota; kingdom Metazoa; phylum Mollusca; class Gastropoda; order Neogastropoda; family Muricidae; genus Rapana; species Rapana venosa. The sequence goes on from CM054137.1 coordinate 8,386,634, forward strand.
TTTGGTGCTAAATGATAATTTTCGGTGTTCAGAATGCGGCTACCTTAGAGGTGGGCACAAACTGATTGCATACGCAAAATCTCACCATTGGTGAACTCGAAGCTCTAATAATAATAATAATAATAATGTATGGAATTTATATAGCGCTGAATCTTGTAAAGCAACAAATCAAAGCGCTCAGATTTTATTTCATACCACTTTAAGTCACGGCAGATTTCTCTCCGTGAAATTCGGGCTGCTCTCCCCGGGGAGAGCGGGAGAACGCGTCGCCATTTAGCGCTGCGCCACCCTTTCACCCTTTTTTTTTCTTTTCTGCAGCTGTATTCGAAGCTCTAACCGAGGAAGACAAAAAAAACCGGCTACTAATTATGGGCTGATGCTGTTGCAATGTTTCCGAGGCAGAGCTAGTACAAGACATTCACATGTAGATGTGCTGCATGCTGCTGCCAGTCACAGCAGATTAATTTCTTTGCATGAAAGATGGCCTGCTCTACCTGGGCGTCCTGAGTGCAGTGCTAGCCCACCTTTTTTTTTTTATTTAAACGTAGAGACCTCCCATACCAGAATGTTTATTCTGATGGGATGTCATCCTCAGCTGAAGAGGTTGCAGCGTCAGTGTTGATAGGGATCAGCCTGGGACATGTAGCGCCTGAAAAGAAGAGACACTGGAATGCAGACTGACCATGTTCAAGGCAAAATACACACACAGTGCACGTCTCCCCAAATGGGAAAAGAAACTCATGCCCAACACACACACCCCCTCCCCCGAGGCAAGCATGTACACGTGTGCGTGCACACACACACGAGTTTTATTACCTGAACATTGTAAATATCATATATCTCAACAGGAATCGTTTCTAATAATTTATATTGCATCAAAAAGTAAATCATACACTCAAAATAAATTCGGCACTTTCACGATTTCCTGTTTTGCTTGCTCTTTCTCTCATCTGCCCACCCCTCCCCTGTGTACAAAATCGAAATCATAAAGCACAAATGAAAAGAAAATCATTAGAAACTTACAAAAACTCTTACATTGTAATTAAAAAAAAATATTTGTGACTATATTATCCTCCAGAAAAACAACAATAAATACTTGCAGTAGTTTCAGAAAAGAGCATATAGTAAAATCTATATTTTTCTGTACAAAATTCCGGTATAAAATCCTCAATATCATTCCAGTTCAAACATTTGTAGGAGCAAATAATACGCTTGATTAAAAACACCACTGTATTTAAAACATCATACCACACCTTCAATGATAACTATATTTTCATGATTCCATGTTTTGCAGTCTCCCTTATTTGCCCTCCCCTCTCCCACATACCAAACCGAAATCATGAAGCACACAAAAAGTAACATTTACACAAGTAAATTCCACATTATGTTGTAATTTTCCTATGCAAAAGCATATACATAAAAAAAGATGTAGCCTTGGTTTCAGAACAGAGCATACAGTACAATTCACATTTTTCAGGTACGAAATATGTTTTATTTCAGTATAAACGTTTACCAGGGGCACATAATGCAGTCAGTCAAAAAAAGAAAACGCCAACCGAACACCCCCCCCCCCCCCCCACCAAACTCCACAGTTGCATTTAAATATCACGTTGCAAATTCAGTTATACACGTACTTCCATGATTTTGTGTTTTGCTGCCCTCCCCTCTCCCACACACAAAACCGAAATAATAAAGCATTTTAAACCAACAAAAAGTTTTGAACATTTACAAAAATTTCTTATTTATAGCAATTCTTCCTTTCGAAGGAACAGTATACACACAAAACGATGTTAACTATAGCATTGGTTTCCGGCACAACATTACAGTAAAATCAGAGGTAATATTTGCCAGAAGCACTGTTTTGGATCAATCAGAACAAATCTCCCAAAACAGAAATACACATAGTCTATATAACAAAAAAGTGATTTGCTGCGATCTCTCTAATGGCATTTTCGGAGGTTTTGTTCCTCTGCTAAAAAACGATCCCCGATACACCAATGGCGAGGTTTTGCGTTTACGATGGTTTCCCCACCACAAAGGAAGCCACACTCCTGCTTCGGGACATAAATGGCGATTTATCTAAACACACATTGGCTATCACATAACTGCATTTTTTGTAAAAATAATTTACCATGACCTGCTGATGATAAAACTGTTGCATACATTTTCCAACACCACACACTTTTCAATCTGCCATACTCGCTTCGGGATCAAATTCTTTAAAAAGTCTTTGTTCCTTGGCTAGATCTAGGTTCACTAAGTTTGTGGATGCGACTGTCTGCCCACCATCAGGGTAATTGTGTTCGGACCAAGGGTGAAATCATTTTGTGAACATTATTGTACAAAATTCCATTACAACCACCTTCAGTTATCTCAGAACCCAACTTTACTTTCAAAGCATGTGTTCAATCTTTCCGCTTTCAAACACAATGTCAGCACTTTTTAATGTGCAGACATACTTGAATTTATCATACATCACAGTACTTGTTCCATGTTCATTATTTTGGATTTTGTTCCCACTTTTCTTGGACTTGCATGTGTCAATTTGATCAGAACTGGATGTTCAGTACAATACTGGCGTGTTGCTGTAAAACCCGACATGGTTGCCAGTGACAGAGCAAACACTTGCCAGCACACAAGGTTTTTTTGGAATGAAACCGCTTCCATTCTGTGAACAACGTAAACATTCAGATATCACGATATAAAAGCTTGAATCAGAAATATTTTACATTGCATTTAACCATATATATTACAAATAATTTCTCGATTTCGTGACTTGCAGTCTCTCCTTTCATCTGCCCTCCCCTCTCCCACCTACAAATCCAAACTCATGAAAACTCACTAACCAAAAAAAAAATCACTGAACGTTTGAAAAATAGTACATCCTTTGTGTACCTGTACTTTCATCTGAAGGTAAAGTAAGCACACAAAAGATGTAACCACTGCGTGGGTTTCAGGCACAGTATGAGAGTGAAAACTTTTTTTCTCCAAAAGCACATCAGACAAAACAGCTCAAAAACCCTCCCAAAACTAAATGCCCCCTCCCCCAAAAAAACCCCAGCCACCAAATCCCAATGTTTCTTTGAAATTTATTATGACACTATTTAGAGGGAGGGAGATGCTTCTTGGGTTGAGCTCAGGATCACCAATGGCAAGATTTCGAGTATGCTATCGTTTGCCTATGATTAAGGTGGCTGCATACCGACATCAGGGACATTGTAAAGCAAGTCAGGTTTGCCAGGAGAACGTGATACACTGCATTTCTGTCAAATTTGCCACAACACATTATGATAAAAGCATAGCATAGATTTTCCTACACTATGAATCCTGTCCAATTCTGTCAATACTCAAAAATGTTCAAAGATCCAATTTAAAAAAATCATTCAGGTGACATTTACAGAACAAATTTGAAAAAGATCATTGAACATTTGCAAAATTGTACATTTTTTGTAACACCACTTTCCTTCGAAGATAAAATAAACACGCAAAAGGTGTCATTGCATGGGTTTCATGACACAGCATTAGAGGAAAGTCATCAAAAGTAACCAATAATTTAAAAAACCAAAACTGTAAACAATACATTCATCGTAGCACACCAAAACTGCATTTTTCCTTTTCAACATTTTCATATAGACAAATAATGGTAATTGTCTTCAGCCATTACAGCCGGGTCATCTGCACATACATTTTTTTTTCCACTGATCACTATGCCTGTGTTTTTGTTTTATATGAAAATATTTTCGGTATAGGTGTTTAAATATGGCAAAACACCACAGCCCTGTCTAACTCCTCTCGATTTAAGCAGGTTCTAATAGTTCATCGTCTACTTTACTGGCTGTCTTTTCATTGGTTCCAGAACAGTACTGGATATTTCCGGCGTTTTTGCCATCAATACCTTTTCAAGTTTTCTGTCATTTTTGCAGGTTTCACTCCGGTAAATGCCCTTGCTGCTGTTTAATAGGTGAACCAGGCATAAATTTCTGAATGGACTTGTTTCTGCGCTAAAAATGTTAAAACTGCAGTTAGCAACTCTGACGTTACTGCTTTAAAACTGAAGTTTTCTTGTATAATTTCAAATTTTAGTTTGGGTTTCATTCTTGCTTGGATGATTATCAAGAATTGAAGATATGAGACATAACGCTTATGGTCCTGAAAATCTTAGCAGTCTTTATCCTTTGAAAGTTTCGGCAGGGGTATGAAAGCTGATGTTTTAAGAACAGGCAAACGTCCCGTGTCATAATTATATATCATTAAACAGTTCATCGAGTCTAAGCCTTTGATAATTCCTGGTGCGATTTTCTCTGGGCCTGGGGCTTATTTGCTCTTAGTTTTTGACAGACTGCTCTTCTTCCGTTTTGGGGTCGTTCAGATGTAATGGCTTGGGTTTGTCCTCAACCTCTGATCATGAAACAGCTCGCCAATGTGTTCAGTTTCACCTCTTCTTGATAGATTATCAAAAAACTACTTTTCCCCTTTTTACTCTTGATGCATCTCTTCTACTCCATTGTTCTTGTAATTTTCTCTGACATCCTTATACACCTTGCTATCTCTTCTGTTATGGAGATCTTCAATATTTTGACATTTGGAATCAGCACATTTTCTTTTCACAAGATTATTCAGTCGTTTTGAACAGTCTGCTTTCCCCTAATCAAGAAATCTTTTTGCTTCAATTGTTTTTTCTTTCTATTATAGAATTTCAGAGATAGCATACAATATGGTCATACCGTACACAGAAGAAAAGCATGAATATGCAACAGAAAAACTGTGACATAAAAATGTTTTCCCACAACAAAATGATTATGCTGTCAACATCAAACATGATTTTAGGCAATTAGAATATATGAAAAAAATGAATACTTTAAAAAATATATATACCATTAAAAATACACTCATTTAATTTTTCCACAAGTCTATCACCATGCCAACAACACACGCTAACATGATTTTCAGAGCTAAAATATTTACAACAAATTTGTTCCCTTCAGTTTTTAAACGAAAGGGAAGTAAGCGACATAATTTACATTGTTCATCTTTCCATAGCAAAATTTTTCATTGATATCCCCCCCCCCCCCCCCCAAGAAAAAGTACAAAAGAACCCTTCCCCTAAAAAAAAAGAACAGTTGTAAACCAGACAACTAGCCGCTTTCTACATTTCCATAAATGAAACATTTTCCAACATGATTTCAGGACTACCATATTTTGAAACATTCAATCCTATCTTAAAACAAGCTATATCATTAAATATAGTCTTCATATTATCTTCATTACATTTTTCACTTTGCCTGGAACAGTTCCAATTTCAGGTTAATGTTACTTGAATGTACCCCTGATCCGAAACAAAGGTAAAACAGTTTAATCAACCTATCACCGCTAACAACACATTCCATATCTCGACAAATAAAATACCTATTCAGTGAATTTTAGGGCAATATTTCTAAAGTTCTGATCCGATTAAAAAACATTTTTCCGTAACAAACTAATACCAACAACACTAAATATTTTAAGGCAATTTTTCTAAATCAAACCACACAAGAACTGTGGCACCCTTTTTTAATGGTTCTCCGCTGTATGCAGATGTGGAGCGCCTTTTACTTGGCGGGGGGGGACTTCAGGTGCTCCTTTTAGTTGAGGGCGGGGGTCTTCATGGAACACCAGTTTGGAGGGGGGGGGGGGGGGGTGACCTCATTGGGGTGCCGTTTTATTTGGAGGCTGGTGCTTTATGCAACACTTTTTTTTAAGGGGCGAAGGGGGGTGAGGTAGAGTTGCGCTTCACACCTCTCTCTATTGACAAACATAGAACTTTCTTTCCCTTTTTTCTTCCTCTTCAAACCCTTCCTGTTATAAAAGAGTATCCAGTTTTCCACAAAAAAATTCTATTCTCCCGACAAGAAAAACTTTTAATCAAATTTTGATCTGATCCGATCAAAAAAAAATCCAGACACCAAAATATCCCAAAAGGAATTTAAAAAAAATTCAATTCTCCCGACAAGAAAAACTTTGAATCAAATTTCGATCTGATCGACACCCAAAAAATCTAAACAGACGCCAAAATATCTCAAAATCAATGTAGAAAATACACAAAATAACCTTCCATAACAATTCTATCATCATGTCAACATGATTTCAGGAATATTTCTAAACAAACGTGACAATCCAAGTACAGGCACTAAAGGAAATTAACCACATAATCAAAAATACTTCTCCAGCTCTTAGATTTTTTGCTTTACAAGATTCAGCGCTATATAAATTCCATACATTATCATTATTATTATTATTATTATCCTTCAAGGACTCATTATATATCCTGTCGACAAGAAAACTGATGTTAGGACCATACTATTTCCAAACAAGCCTAATCCAATACAAGTTTCACAGGAATTTTTTTTTAAAACCCATCAACTTTCTAACATCGCCACCATTTTGGGGTGTTGGTGTTGTCTAGTTATAAAATTTCAGCCCTATCTCCAGCAAATATGATTTCAGGGCTGCAGTTCCTGTGTACAATTTTTATCTGATTGGAAAAAAAGCTCAGAAAAAATCAATCAGCTATGCTCGCTTCTCTATTTTGACCGCTTTGAGCAATCCTTTATGCGAAACTTCCTGGTCCCTTTTTTCAAACAAGTACACAGTTGCACATAGTAATATTCATGTGCACACACTACATTTTCCATTCCAAAAATAAACGCAAGTAATGCCAACTCTTTGTGCTGGTTCCTGTACAGCACATAAAACCGACTGCTGTAAAATCTATGAAGGCATGCCAATGACAGACCTGTGCATAGACTTGTCTACGGCATACTGCCCTACCACGCTCACCCCACAGAATCAAATACAAGCAAATTAGGGCCTTTGAGAAAAGATTAGGCACAGGTATAATTATTCTTATGTATACTGCTATACCACACTTGTCCACCTTCTTTCCTCATTGCCACTGACCTTAACGCTCACTTCTGTCCCCACCTCAACTGTCTTTCAATGTGTGACCCCTCCTCCCCTTCCCTGCACTTCGTAGTATAAACTTCTTGTATCGGTTTTGCTTCCCTCCCTTTATACCCAAAGTCATGTTGCCGTTCCCATTTTTTCCTCTTACCCATTAACCCGTACACATATCGTAGCCTTCCTTTGTAAACCCGTAGTCTCCCCCTTTTCCCTTGAAATGTCCACCTTAGGTCCATTGACAGATAAAAGGTTATCAGACAGCCTTGCTCTCTATTTTGTATTTCTTTAATGAATCATCCCTCATCCCCACAGATCCAACAAGGTAACCTAACCCCCCCCCCCCCCTTTTTTCTCTTCAACGTTCCCCATCCTATTATCTCAAATACAAGAAAACAGCCGACTGCCTGGCTTACCTATCTCCCACACCCATCCCTGACTCCACACTATTTTTTTCAAAATGCATCTCACCCCCTTCCTCTTCAACAAAAAAAAATCATCGGACTTCCCCCTCCTTCTTTTTGCTCATTACAGAAATTTACCTAAATGACCCCCCCCCCCTCTCTCTCTCTCTCTTCCGTTTCCAGAGATTCAACTCCCAACTCTCGCCTTTGTAACACCCAATACCCTTATCTTATTTAAAGAAGAGCTATTTCTGACTGCTCTGCTCCCCTATCCCAGCATCACACCTTTAACCATCCTATAATTATAGAGATATATATATTATATAAAATGTCCCCCTAGCTCGTTTTATAACAAACAGAATCCGACTACCATGCTCCCCTATCCACATATCTTACTACACATTTTCCATCCCCTCTTTCTCACCCCCCCCCCCCCCCCAACTTTTCTTTTTTTTCCTGAAATGTCTCCAGACCTTATAGCATCAAAAGAAAATGACACCCTTGCTTCCTTATCCTCATTTCATACATCTTGAACCACCCCCTGCCCCTTTTCCACACATTTCCCCAGACCAGAACCTGCACTGTACCACCCCCTTCCCTTTCCCTGAAGTATCCTATCCCCCGCCCTCGCCAGTTTCGATGAAGAAATTTCGAGATGTCTACCATTGTGTTCTTACATCCTTGCATCCACTTGCTTTTGTTATTTTCATGCAAGGTTAAAATCTGGTTTAGTAGAAGGTTAGGGTTAAGATTTAGTATCAAGTGTCTGTGTTATATGCATGCTTGTCTGAAAGCATGTGAACACAATGGTATATAGACACATGGGCAGCATAATTACAAAATGATCAGTCCAAAGGTTATGTGTAGGACTGCTTGGAATCTGATCCAGATTATGTCCCATTTTTCAAGTCCAAAACAAACCCATGTAAGAATTTTTTTTCTGTTCCCATTATACTGGACATGCATTTTACCCCCTCCTTCCAAAAATGTCCACTTCTTCAACGCCTACCTTACCTGTCAACTATCCTCAAACATTATCCATCCTCTTTTATACTGCTCTTCAAACACCTACCCTACAATACCTAAATGCCTCCACCCTAAACACCCCATCCTCTAATATCTACCTTACAATACCTAAATACCTCCATCCTCAATGAATCCCACCAGCTCCTCCAGTTCCCTCCCCCCCCAAAAAAAACCACCCCAAACACTTCTCTGAAATCTACCCTACAATACCTAGACACCCTCCCGCCAAAAACCCAGTATCCTTCCTAAACAATTCTTCCTTTGACAATTCTTTGATGACGGTACCCCCCATCCCAACTCCTTCCTAGGCCATCCATTCTTACACATTATATATCCCTTAAACGCCACCTCAATGAAAGCTATGTAGACCTTACTCGTTGAGTTTTTTAAAATTCTTCTTAAATAAAAAAGCATCTGTCTTTATATTTTAACAGAGTAAAATATGCATACGATTCAATTTCATGTTTACATCCCTAAGACCACGAAAACCATACCAGGGCTGTCACCTCACTCCTGCCAGTAAAACTGTCAAAGGTATGTCATTGGAGGCCATCATAGATTTACTAACAGTCGTCGGAACATCAAAAATCAATCCGAGTCCAGTGTCATTTTATCCCTTACACTGCAGGTTATAGTCTCTCAGAGAGAAGATAAATCTCATTCATTATATTACATTATTCCTTGTGTTTGTAACATATTGCAAATTTTTTAAAATACATTCATCACTGCAATAAAAATACTAAAAATTGCAAGGCTTAAGAATATGGATAGGCTAGAAATTAAATACATTCACTTGTTCTGTTTGCCTTCATTTTTATACTGTTTTGTGTTAACTATTCTAAATACAATGAATAGATCAACTGTGTGAAAAAACAACCCTGAAAATGGGAGGGCAAACTTTTTATTGTTAACACTTTGGAGAAGGGGGGGGGGGGCATACAAATGAACCAGTACTAGAGTAACTTTTAGCCTAAACAACTAATTCAATAAATAAAAAATACCGACTTGATTGCATACAAATGCAAAATTCAAATGTATCATACTTCCTAATCAACCCCACTCCATTTCTTACTATGTACAAAAAGAACATATCCCAAACAGATCTTACATGTAAACATATCATAAACACATTATATCCTACAAGTATAATTTAATTTGCAGGAAATTACATCTTAAAAAGTTGTTAGTCCCAAAGAAAACAATAGCACTTAATCCCGCTGTAGAGTATACATGCATATCAAACATTCATGTTTACAAATCGTGCGTTTGTTTCGTTTTTCAAAAGGGCTGGAGTGGGGGTTGGGGGGTGACCTCTGGAAACAAATCATTAAGGACCATCTTTTTTACTTTTGCCTTTGGGGGAGGGGGTTATATTTTTTACATCTTAATTTTTACATAGTTTTGTGTTTTGGGTGCTTCATGTCTCTTTTTTAAAGGCCTGAACAAAAGTTCCTTCTCTCCATTTTCTGTTTAATTCTGTGCAGTGAACAGTTTTTATGTACCATGTCCCATTTTACATTCGTTTTCTTTGGTTATATTCAGTTACGGTGAAATGTAAACGATCAATCCTTACCGAGATGCTGGTGTACAGTTCATTACAAGTCCCTGGTATTTCTCTCTATAGTCTGTATGACCCTACTGCATTAAAATTGTTGTGATCTTCTGCTCTAAGATGCAAAGTATCTTGAGTCCAGAGCTCATGGTGAGAATTTACTGTTTCAACTCTATAGTTTTGGTGTTGAAGTCCAACTATGAAATTCTTGGAGATCTGGGGCATAGATGTATCGAGTTATAGTGTGCAACCTAATTGCAAGTCCTATTCACTGTGTTAGGTTTCTGTTTCTCTGCTGCTGCTGTGTAAGGTCATTCTGTTGCTGCTTCTGTCACAATGTTCTCTTTCTGCTGCTTTCACACCGTCCTGTTGCTGGGTTGTTCCACAATACCCTTTGGCCGATTTCTTCTTTTTTCAGAATGCCCTGGTTTTTTAAAAAAAGATTTTTTTTTTACAGAATGTCTCGTTTTCTTCAATAGTTTCTTGCCTTTAAAAAAAATGCTCTCTTGCCTTTTCCTTTTAAAAATGCTCTCTTGCTGGGTTTTTTTTAAAAAACATCTCGGTTTTTTTCATAGAAAATGTTCTCTTGCCGTTTTCTTAAAAAAATGTTTTGTTGTTTTCTTCACACTGTGCCCTTGCTGTTTTCTGTGCACTATTCTGGGTTTTATCTAAAAGTTGTTTTCTTCCATGCTTTCTTCACTGTCCTCTTGTCTTCATAATGTTGTCTCGATGTTTTCTTTACAATGTTCTCTTGCTTGTTTTCTTCACAATGTTGTCTTGTTTTCTTCACAATGTTGGCTTGTTTTCTTCACAATGTCTTTTCTTCAGTGTTGGCTTGTTTTCTTCACAATGTTGTCTTTTCTTCAATGTTGGCTTGTTTTCTTCTAAATGTCTTTTCTTCAGTGTTGGTTTGTTTTCTTCACAATATTGTGTTTTCTTCAGTGTTGGCTGTTTTCTTCACAATGTTGTCTTTTCTTCAGTGTTGGCTTGTTTTCTTCACAATGTTGTCTTTTCTTCAGTGTTGGCTTGTTTTCTTCACAATGTTGTCTTTTCTTCAGTGTTGGCTTGTTTTCTTCACAATGTTGTCTTTTCTTCAGTGTTGGCTTGTTTTCTTCAGTGTTGCTTTTTTCTTCAGTGTTGGCTTGTTTTCATTTTTCTTCAGTGTTGGCTTGTTTTCTTCACAATGTTGTCTTTTCTTCAGTGTTGGCTTGTTTTCTTCACAATATTGTCTTTTCTTCAGTGTTGACTGTTTTCTTCACAATGTTGTCTTTTCTTCAGTGTTGGCTTGTTTTCTTCACAATATTGTCTTTTCTTCAGTGTTGATGTTTTCTTCAATGTTGGCTTGTTTTCTTCATTGTTGCTCCAGTTTTCTTCCAATGTTGTCTGTTTTTTCCCATGTTGCTTTTTCTTCATGTTGCTTGTTTTCTTCCAATGTTCTGTTCTTTTCAGTGTTGGCTTGTTTTCTTCCAATGTTGTCTTTTCAGTTTGCTGTTTTCTTCATGTTGGCTTGTTTTCTTCCAATGTTGTCTTTCTTCAGTGTTGGCTTGTTTTCTTCCCAATGTTGTCTTTTCAGTGTTGGCTTGTTTTCTTCAATGTTTTCTTCAATGTTGGCTTGTTTTCTATCTTCTTCACAATTAAAAAAAGTTTTCTTCACGTGTTTTGATTTCTAATGCTTTCTAAAATGTTTTCTTCTAATGTTTCTCCACAATGTTTTCCATGTTTCTTCACAGTGTTGTTTTCCAATGTTTTTCACTGTTGCTTTCTAATGCTTTCTTCACGGTGTTTTGTAATATTTCTTCAGAATGTTTTCCAATGCTTTCTTCACAATGTTTTGTAATATTTCTTCACTGTTGTTTTCTAATGCTCAAAAATGTCAAAATTTTCATGTCATCTTGCTATTTTTCTTCATGTCATCTTTTTCTTACATCTTGTTATTTTTCTTCATAATGTCATCTTTTTCTTGCGACATCTCGCTAATTTTCTTAATATCTTTTTCTTACGACATCGTGCTATTTTTCTTCATAATGTCATCTTCATGTTTTTCTTCACAGTAGTGTCATCCAGCCGTTTCTTCAAAATGTCATGTTTTCTTCAGAACGTTTTCTTGAAACCGTTTTCTTTAGAATGTTTTCTTGAAACTTTTCTTCAGAATGTTTTCTTGAAACTTTTCTTCAGAATGTTTTCTTGAAACTGTTTTCTTTAGAATGTTTTCTTGAAACCTTTCTTCAGAATGTTTTCGTGAAACTTTTCTTCAGAACGCCTTATTACTTCCTCTGAATTGACCTTTTGTAGCTGCGTCTTTCAAAAATGTCCCGTTACTGCTGCTTCTTTCAAAACTTCCTTTTGTTGTTCCTTCAAAGTGTCCTCCTGATGCTGGTTTCTTCACGTTTCTTGTTGTGGTTGCTCTGCAATGTAATATGCTCCGTAATGGTGCTCCTGCTCATCTGTCCTCCTGTTGCTGCTGTGCACTGTTGTCCTCCTGTTGCTGCTGCTGCTGTGCACTGTTGTCTTGTTGCTGCTGTGCACTGTTGTTCCTGTTGCTGCTGTGCACTGTTGTCTTGTTGCTGCTGTGCACTGTTGTCCTCCTGTTGCTGCTGTGCACTGTTGTCTTGTTGCTGCTGTGCACTGTTGGTCTCCTGTTGCTGCTGTGCACTGTTGTCTTGTTGCGTGCTGGTGCCACCCGGGTTTGTCTCCTGTTGCTGCTGTGCACTGTTGTCCTCCTGTTGCTGCTGTGCACTGTTGTCCTCCTTGTTGCTGCTGTGCACTGTTGTCCTCCTGTTGCTGCTGTGCACTGTTGTCCTCCTGTTGCTGCTGTGCACTGTTGTCCTCCTGTTGCTGCTGTGCACTGTTGTCCTCCTGTTGCTGCTGTGCACTGTTGTCCTCCTGTTGCTGCTGTGCACTGTTGTCCTCCTGTTGCTGCTGTGCACTGTTGTCCTGTTGCTGCTGTGCACTGTTGTCTTGTTGCTGCTGTGCACTGTTGTCCTCCTGTTGCTGCTGTGCACTGTTTTGTTGCTGCTGTGCACTGTTGTCCTCCTGCTGCTGCTGTGCACTGCTGTACTGTGCACTGTTGGTCTCCTGTTGCTGCTGTGCACTGTTGTCTTGTTGCTGCTGTGCACTGTTGTCCTCCTGTTGCTGCTGTGCACTGTTGTCCTGTTGCTGCTGTGCACTGTTGTCCTCCTGTTGCTGCTGTGCACTGCTGTACTGTGCACTGTTGGTCTCTGTTTGCTGCTGTGCACTGTTGTCCCTTTTTGCTTTCTGTGGCTCTGTTGTTGTGCGTGCACGTTGTCTTGTTGCTGCTGTTCACGTTTCCCCCTTTTTTGTGCTGTGCACTGTTGTTTGTTGCTGCTGTGCCTGTTGTCCTGTTGTGCTGGGGAACTGTTTCCTGTTGCTGCTGTGCACGTTTCCTCCTGTTGCTGCTGTGCACTGTTGTCCCCCTGTGCTGTTGTGCACTGTTGTCCTTTTTGCACTTTTGGGTCTCCTGTTGCGCTGTGCACTTTTTGGCCCCTTGGTTGGCTTTTGCACGTTGGTTCCTTTGTGCTTTGCCCTTTTGTCCTCCTTCGTGCTTTTCTTTGTTCTGTTAAAATCCGGGGAAAGTAAAAAGGTAAAGAGGAGGGGAAATTAAAAAAACAGAAAAGATGAGGGGAGGAGATGGAAAAAAGAAAAAGGAGGAGGAGGGGTAAAGAAAAAAAAAACAAGGAGGCAAAAAAGAAAAAAGGGAGGGGGGGGGAGAAAAAAGAATTGCGAGGAAGGGTAAAGGAAGGGGGGGATAGAAAAAGAAAGGAAAAAAAATGGAAACGAATAAAAAAAAAGAAAGGATAATAAGAAAAAAAAAAAAGGAAAAAAAAAAAAAGGGAAAGAGGGAAACGAAAAAAAGGTCGAGGGGGGAAAAAAAAAGAAAAAAGGAGAGGAGAAAAGGATGGAAGAAAAAAAGGAACGAGCAGAGGAGAGGAGGAAAACAACAGCGAGGTGATTTTTACCTGGCCTCTATCCCCAGGCATGGGGCTGGCCCACTTACAGGTGGCATGTCATATGTTGTTTTGTTATATTGAAAAAAATTTTCAAAACGAAACACTGGCCTAAACAACAACAAAAGGGCAAAAAGAAAACAGGAACAGACATAAGGGGAAATTACGCAAAAAAAGCTAAAAAACTAAAAGGACAGACAGGCCAGAGAAAATGCAAATACTTACATACATACTGACAGAAAAAAATGAAAACAGACTAATTATACATAAGGACAGACTAAAAAAGAGAAAATGCAAATACAAACATGTACACAAGGACTGACAAACCCGTCTAACTTTTTAGTGGATAGACGTTAAAACACACACAGGATAAAATGCACGTTAAAACACAGGATAAAATGTACGTTAAAACACAGACACACAGGATAAAAGGCCCGTTAAAACACAGACACACCAGATAAAATGCAAACACAGACATATTAAGGGCATACAAACTCCAGAATCTTCAAGTACAGGCTTTACAGAATTTCCATCAACACGTCATTGAATCTGTCCTTTCCTCATTCTGTTGGTACAAAAGCCTGAATATGCAGCACAAAAATGTACTGAACAAGAATGGGGGAAAATCGTGGGCTGTGAGCGAATGAAACTGAACGATTTGTATGAATGCCGGGTGAGAGACTAAGCCAGACAGATGGTAAGTGATGGTATCATGTGCTAGCAAAATATTTCGAACTCCTCCCTTTTCAAATGCACTGCGGAGTACCCATATTTAAAACTCTGCAGTATAAAAGAAAGTTTTATTCCCACAAACAAGTGCATGACTATGAATCTACAGACCTAAATCAAATCATGTTTTTCATTTCGGGATTATGAATGCGTTTTTTTGTTTACATCCCTCATGTGCTTTTTTGTTTACATCCAGTCCCCACATTTATCTGGGATATCATGTACACAAAAAAACAAATAAAACAACACACACAATAAGAAGATAAAGAAGAAAGGGGTGGAGGGAGAGAGATGGGGAGGGAGGGGGTAGGAGGCAAGGGAGATGCAGAACTCAGATGGAAAAGGAACGGCATATTTGAAACATAGAAGCTACTTTTTTATTTTAAACGGTATTCAATATAAAAACGTATTAAGTTAATTATATGTCTTATACAACATACAGATTTATGTCATAAACATGTCTGCCCGTGTGTGAATGTGCCCACAGAGAAAATGCAAACACACAACATGTATATATATACATAAACAAAGAAAATGCAAATACAGACATATATATATATACATACACACAACAGTCGTGCAGACCAGATGACAGACATGGTCATACGCGTGACACACCCACAAACACACCGACAGACACTGATCCAAACAGTTCTCACCTGTTTACCGATATGTAGGGGGCCCAACAAAAGGGACTGCTGCCCTCCATGTTCATACCGGCATCAGCAGTTCATTGATGTAAGTGGTCGTTGTTGGAGGGGTGGGGGTGGGGGTTGGCAGGGAGGCCTTGATTGACAGTTTTCTCCTGGCTGGTTTGTCTTCGTTCATAGTAGCACTGTCATGCCAAGGCAGTCCAGCCTTCGTGTTCTCTGTCCACGTCTCTGGTCTGCCCCTGCATCCTCCTCCCTCAGATGTCTCCTGCAAGATAGCCGTGGCCAAAGAGATTGCCGGTGAAGTATTCCCTTGTCAATGTCACTTCATTTGTTGATTGACGTTTTCTGTTGTGTTCCTTCTGTGTGCTCATGGGTCTTCCTCAAGTGTTCCCTGCAGGTTATGTTCTCGGCAGAGCACCGATACGTGACATGGCGAAAGGAAGAAGGCTTCCTTCTCTTTACAACAGGCAGGTGGGGTTCCTGTGGCCCAGCTTTTGTGGCAGTACTCTGGGATTATATTGCACCTGGTAACCAAATAAACCTTTAAGCCAGAACAAGGAGGGGGAAGCAAGATTTTTGTACTTGGCTGCTATTGCACAGCTACAAGAAGTAGGCAAGAAAGTTCCACTATTTAAGTGTCACAACGATGTGATTTCAACACACTGCAATGAGTTAAGTTTACAAATCTGTGTTTAAGACCGAGCCAGAATAAATTGATACGTTTCCCATGTAACACTTTGAAAACACAGCAATATACGATGATCTTGTTCAGATTTATTTTAAAAACCTGAAAAAAGGCTCTCCTTTAACATTATACACCTCACTTTTGCTAGGCTACTTCTAAGTCTGCAACATTCAAAAGACTTCAAATTCTTTTAATGTTGACATTTCATTACAAGTTTTTCACAGCCAGTCATAAATTACAGTACCCTTTTCACAATGAGCTCACTGAGCTTCACATTAAATAAAACAAAAAAATAAGTAAACACAGGCACCCAGCTATGAATCATGTTTTTAAGTGGGTCGAACACTAGCAGTATATTTTCATGATTATGCACTTACACCGAGGTCTTGATGATGGCAGTGAAGGTTCCAGCTGAAGGCACCGGTACCAGAGAAACACCTCCCGTAGAATGCTATGTGATCAGCATGGCAACCCTGACCCTAACTTTAGAACTTCTGCAGAATAAGGGAATTGAAAAGAACTATGACAGCTGTCACTTCTCCAAGTCATTTGCCTCTAAGAAAAAAAAGAGCTGTGCACAAGGCCTGAGCCACCTGCAGTCCCAATCAAAGTCTCACGGTGTCCAGCTTTTATGAAAACTAGTCTCTCACGGGTATCCAGCATGTATGTAAGCCTTCAAGGCAGGGAGTAAACTCACAAGCCACTTCCAGACCCACAACTACACGTCTTCCAACTAACTTTTCTCACAACTACGCACCTTCCAACTAAGTTTTTCCCCACAACTACACACCTTCCAACTAAAATTTTCCCCCACAACTACACACCTTAAAACTTTTCCCCCACAACTACACACCTTAAAACTATTTTTTCCCACAACTACACACCTTCCAACTACATTTTCTCAACTACACACCTTAAGACATTTTTTCCCAAAACTACACACCTTCCAACTAAATTTTCTCACAAATACAGATGGTCTTCTAACCAAATGGCCATTTTCGTCATTGAAGTACTAAGATTATTTGTGAGCGTTGTCAGTGCCTTGAAAGATGGCGTTCTTTTGAGACAGATCACAGGCACCAAGATTGCTCCCCTTTGATTTTTTGCAATGGATTAGGTGTTATTGTTTAGGGATTATATATCTATATTTTTAATTTCATTCCTCTCGTTTTGTTTCACTTCGATTTAGTTTTGTTTGGTTTAGTTTAACCCGGTTTAGTTTTATTCACGGTTTGGTTTTAGTTTACATTTGTCCCGTTTGTTTTATGTCATTTTATTTTGGTTTGGTGTAGTTTTGTTTTGCTGGGTTTAGTTTAGTTTATATTTACTTGGGTTTAGTTTTTAAGGTTTTTGTTTTTCGGGTTATTTGATTTTAGTCTTATGCTCGCGGAGGATGTTTTAAGTTTAGTTTATTTTTGGTATATTCTATTTTAAATCCCGTTTTACTTTTTATTTTAAATCCATTTGAGTTCTTCCTCGGCGGGCAAGTTTTAAGACTCATTTTACAGTGTCAGCTTAGTTTATTACATTTTTAAAGTTTCGAGTTAATTTCATTAAGTTTTGTAGCAAGAGGTGGCAAAGCAATCTTGGTGTCCAGAGATCATCTAAAGGCAACTGACGGGTCGTCCTACAATCATGAAATAAAGCAAAAGTTGATCAGAACAGCAAAAAACCTGAAGAGTGGCTTGAATTAGTTTCCGTTTCAAGCACTTACGATCCTGTTGCTTGTATGTACTTTTTCAAGACATACCCCTGGGCTGGGTGAGGAACCAGATACTGGTCTGCAGTTCTACTTCATCTATTCAACTTAAGGTCTAACTGCAACTCTCCACAATCAATCACTGCACATATTAACAGCGTCTTTCCTTTGAAATATTTCAAGTTGTGATAATGAAGTGTTTGCATTATATTCGCCAAATCGCGATTCCACTCTCTCACCAAACGAATCATCCGCTCTTTTACTCCACCCCGAAGCTTCTGAAAACAAGACTTGAATAAAGACTGAGCATTGGGACTGTTGAATATCCTTACTCCAAAGACCATGATGAATAAACCTGTTTACATCCCAAACTATTAGCAAGAGGCTGCAGCTGTCTACACGACTGGCTTGGTGTTTTCTCTATTCCATAGGTACGCCTCCCAAAGGGATTACTGGGTCGCCATGCTGTCACATGAGCATTATGACGGCGCTGCACCCCTGTGCTGACGCACTTCATCTCGTGTTCTCTGATCAGAGGGGTCACGCCTCCTGGCCAGAATCTGATAACCAGCACATACAGAAAACCGTCACAACACATATCACTGATCTAAACAAAAAAGTATTGCAAATTATATTGTATTGCATGTGTATTGTATATCGTTCTCACTCGTGGCAAGTTTCTCTGCATGACAATTACTTTTCCTAGGAAGAGCGTGTAACATGAGAAACTCCACCCATTTATAAATATCTACTTTGTGTGCGTTTCCTTCGAGCAAGGAGTCCTTCCTGCAAAAATGTGCATACCTGGGGACGATTCTTGCTGACGTGTGCTAACTGTATGTTGCACACAGTACCCCTGTTTATCAAACCTGTGACTTCTCCCCTTCTAGACAGCTCTTTACCACTAAACCACTGATCAGCGGTACTACTCTGCCCTGGACGTGATCTTGCAACATTTGTTGGGCCATCAAAAACTCCTCTTCTCCGTGTTCCCTTTACTTAACTGGTGGGAAACATAATGCCTGGTCTCTTGTGCTTTTTGCAGAGAGGTCTTCCCACTGGCCTCAACTGACTTTCCGACTTCAGTACAGATTTTATTGTAAGGTTTGTGTTTCCGTAACCCACCGAACGCTGACATGAATTGTTGTTTAACCTGCAGATTTCATCTTCTGAATGTGTATATAAAAGGTGTCCTATAACCTATAAGGTCGTAGGGGAACGCGGCGTCTGAGACCTCACCTCTAGGGGCTAGCATATTGAGGGAGGCGCCCATCTCCTCTCCCTCACTCCTTTACCTTCCCTGACCCTAAAGAGGGATGGTACCATTTACAGCTGGGGGAACTGTACTGAAGCCAAGGCACGCAAACGGTCACCCATCCAAGTGGTAACCACGCTCGACGCTGCTTAATTTGGCTGGGGGAAAGCAAGTGCTCCGACCAGTGAGCTATCCCATCCCCAATGTGTAGGCATATATATATATATATATATATATATATATATATATATATATATACGAAGGCAAACAAGAACTGCCAGTCGGAGGCAGAACGGGATTTCACGTGTGCACAAGATGTTCTGCATGCGTTCGTACTCAGTACCTTGGTTTATAGCTCATTCCAAGGAGGGGAATAGGTACTGATAACTAGGGCAAAATCCCACCGAGCAGGAGTTTCAAACTCGCGCCGTCAGATCGCTAGCTAAACCCTCTAACCACTAGACCATCCCGCTCCCCTTACAGAGTATACTTTTGCTTGCAGACCGACTGGCCTGCAGGGATGTGTGTGAACACGCGCGCACACTCGTGTGCGTTCAACGTTTGACAGCTGCCAGTTCCTACAGCCTCTGTGGACTGACTACTGAATTCAACACTCCAGGAAATATATCTGATAGGTCACGTGAGGAGCAACAATGAAGAAAAGTTTGCCGACATAATGAGAACGGAATTAATAATAATAATAATAATAATAATGTATGGAATTTATATAGCGCTGAATCTTGTAAAGCAACAAATCAAAGCGCTCAGATTTTATTTCATACCACTTTAAGTCATGGCAGATTTCTCTCCGTGAAATTCGGGCTGCTCTCCCCGGGGAGAGCGGGAGAACGCGTCGCCACTTAGCGCTGCGCCACCCTTTCACCCTTTTTTTTTTTTTTTTTTTCTGCAGCTGTATTTGTTTCCCTATCAGAGTGGCTTTTTTCTAAGAATTTTGCCAGGGACAACTCTCTTGTTGCCGTGGGTTTTTTTACGTGCGCTAAATAATTACGTGTAACACACGGGACCTCGGTTTATCGTCTCATCCGAAAGACTAGCGCCCAGACCACCACTCATGGTCTAATGGATGGGGGGAAAATTTCCGGTCCAAACGGGGTACGAACCGCCGCACACTTCAGACCCGGACTTTTCGCTTTCTAGACAGGCGCGTTACCTCTAGACCACCGATCCACCAACGGATCTCTTTAATTATTACATTAAAACCAAAGTTTTAAAGCATAAGCATAAAAAATTCTCATGAGAAAAAACATCTAAAGATTTAAGTACATGAAAAATAAAGTTATACTGACATGAAAAGAAACATTTTAAACTTTTTAAAAAAAATTCTGAGCACTGCTTACAATTCTCACATCCAAAACAGGTTGGATCTACTTTTCAGTAAACTGCATGGCAGGTCGTTTAGTTTTACTTGGAATAGTAAATTCCCCAAGTTCAATTAAAAAATGCATTTAAATAACAACCCTTAGCCCACCTAATGGAAGCCAGGCTTGATGGCCCATTTTGAAGGGTAAAAATTTTGTCCAACCATTAAGTTTCAGAGAAGGCTGTGGAGACGGACAACTTTAACTGTAGTCTGCATAGAAATATCAGCTTTGGAGTAGACATTTCTATTTGGCAGACTAAAACTGACACCTTTTAGCAAAAAAAACCCCCCAAACCCTCGCATTTATAAATCAACATGCGTGTACTTACCTTCACACAAGGTGGACCGTGTTCACAAAGTTTAGGCGGGGCTCCGGTCTCCGTCTGTCCCTTCAACACATGCGACGCGTGTGTGCACCCCTGCATGCATTGGGGTAGGGCTAGAAATTTGACCAATCAGAGATGAAGTTGATACTCAGCGCGCCCTCTAAGCTACTAACGATTGTCTCCCTTGTTTGTAGAAAACAAAGCACACATGTTCAATCCTCTTGAAATCGGATTTTGTGTTACATCACTAGAAGATGCAAAAAGCTGACCACTGTTGAGGTTTAAAAAGAGCTTTCTAGGAAAAACTTGCACTTTTTTTGCTTAAAAAATAAACCGGTGAATATTGCCAGTGACGGCACACCTAACCGGACATCAGGGGGTTGAATATATACCTCGGGCTCAAGATGCGTGCTGCTTGCAGAAGGGAGAGAATCCCGAGAGGAGGCCGTTTTACTGTTGACACTGCAACCCTTTACACTGCTAGGAGTCGCAGAGCCGCTTTCAGCTTCTCCTCACGGGGGAACCGGATAGCCTGGTGGTGCATTCGTGATCCGCTGACCCAGGTTCGATTCTCGTTCCATGGTATTTTTACTATGGAGTTAACATCAGTGCTCACTCCACTCTCCAAAAAAGTCCTTCTATGAGACTATAAACCGAGGACCTGTGTGTAAATGCACGCAGAAATCTTGCGTACACGTTAAAACCCATTCTGCTTTTCGGAAGAGTAGGCCATTGTGTGCCCGTGGGAACAGATGACAAAATTTACAAAACTGCATACACACAGGGATTGGATTTTATAAAAAGCGCACGAGTGCTTATTCCTTTATCCTCGAAATAAAAGAATAAAATAAAAAGAAAGGGTATATGGGGGCACTGCTTCAAGCTAGCAATCAAAACGAAAATAATGCAGAATGAAATGGCTATGGCTTCTGCCCCTATAATAAACAATTGATAAAACAGTCCAGCCATATCAAACACATCACTTTTGATATACGGGCTCACGTGTCTTCTACGTATGGAATTGGATATAGCAACATTTTATTTTTCAGGGGGGGGGGGGGGGGGTGCCTTACCACTGAACCACAAACCAACAGCACAAAGTTGTGGGTAAAAATGACAATAAAGAGTTATGATTAAGTTCAACTTGCAAGACAGTAGCTATGATAATGCCCTTGACGCCACCACATGGCTTTGATATAACCCCCTTCCTTCTATTCCTTTGTCATTTATACCTTTAAACAATGGATAAGGGGGATGGGAAATTGGCAGGTTGTGATCATTGTGAAACTAGGATAAGATTAGCGGACACGATGTTTTCATTGTTTCAGTTTCAATGGTTAATGAATATCCAGGCCCTCATTCAACCGTTGGTCTTTTTTTCACTGTGTGTCTCTGTCTAGCTTTCTTTATCTGTATATCTGCTGTCTCTGTCTGTCTGTCTGTCTCCATGAGAAGCTCTCCCCAATGAATAAAAAGTTATTCCTTAAAGAAAGTGCAGCAGGCAATGACAAGAGAGTTGGACTTAAGATTCTGACGGTGCAGCCTGTCAAAGGGGACCTCACGCGTCAGCTCCAGCTTGTCTGTGAAGAGATCCCTGACAGCAGCCTCCAGCTTGTCTGTGAAGAGATCCCCGACAGCAGCCTCCAGCTTGTCTGTGAAGAGATCCCTGACAGCAGCCTCCAGCTTGTCTGTGAAGGGATCCCTGACAGCAGCCTCCAGCTTGTCTGTGAAGAGATCCCCGACAGCAGCCTCCAGCTTGTCTGAGAAGAGATCCCTGACAGCAGCCTCCAGCTTGTCTGTGAAGGGATCCCCGACAGCAGCCTCCAGCTTGTCTGTGGAGAGATCCCTGACAGCAGCCTCCAGCTTGTCTGTGAAGAGATCCCCGACAGCAGCCTCCAGCTTGTCTGTGGAGAGATCCCTGACAGCAGCCACCAGCTCCTCTGACGTCTCCTCCTCTGGCCTGGGAAGTCCTGAATGATGACGTTGTTGCACGTGGACCTGCATTCCAAGTCGTCCATCTTCCTTTCCGTTTCCCCTCACTCTCTTCTCCAGGTCAGCGTTCTTCTGCCAGAGCTCTGCGTTTTCCTCAGGAAGATTGGCACAGTTCTTCTTCTTTGAGGCCTGTGATCTCGTCTTTCAGGGTGGAGTAGCACTCCCTCAGACCCTTGACATCTTCTTTCTTTTCGCCGCAATTGTGGTCAGCGTGTCGAGCTTGGGCGTGAGGTCAGGCAACGAGGGTGGACTGACAGAACTTGATGACTCTTCCGTTTTCTGGTCCTTTGATGATTTCGAAAATTGACAGCCAATCTTTGAGTGTCACATATCTGGGTCCAGAGGCTTTGATTTCATGTCTCCACAGTACGCCCGTAGTTAACTTCCCTAGAACAAAACTGATCGGAGACATCTTAAGGTAACA
>CM054137.1:8414660-8443787 GCA_028751875.1 Rapana venosa
AGAAGAGGAAGAAAGAAAGAGAAAGACAGGGAAGAAAGCACGGAGAAAAAAGACAGAGGAAAAAGAACGGAGAATAGGACAGAGGAGAAAGAACAAGGGAAAAAGACAGAGGAAAAAAGAACGGAGAATAACAGGGGGAAGAAGGAACAGAGAATAAGAAGGGAAGAAAAAACGGGGAATAGGACAGAGGGAAAAAGAAAAAGAGAATAAGACGAGGAAGAAAGAACGGAGAATAGGACAGAGGAAGAAAGAAAAGAGAATAAGAAAGGAAGAAAGGCAGAGAATAAACAGAAAGGGAAAAAGCACGGAGAATAAGACAAGAGGAAAAAAAGCGCAGAAAAAAAGACAGAGGAAGAAAGAAAAAGGGGGAATAAGACAGAGGAAAAAAACCCAGACAATAAGAAGAGGGAAAAAAAAAACAAGAATAAGACAGAGGAAGAAAGCGCGGGAATAAGACAGAGGAAGAAAAACGGAATAAGACAGAGGAAAAAGCAAGATAAAAAACAAGGAAAAAAAAAACAGAGAAAAAGACAGAGGAAAAAAACAAGAAATAAGACAGAGAAGAAAGAACGGAGAAAAAAAAGGGCAGAGGGAAAAAAGAAAGGAGAATAGGACGAGGAAAAAGAACGGAGAATAAGACAGAGGAAGAAGGAACAGAGAATAAGACAGATGAAAAAAAAAAGGGAAAAGGACAAGAAGAAAGAAAAAGAAATAAGACAGAGGAAAAAAGCGCAGAGAATAAGACAGAGGAAAAAAGAACGGAGAATAAGACAGAGGAAGAAAAAACAAAAAAAGACAAGGAAGAAAAAAACCAGAATGAAAGAAAGAAAAAACCAGAAAAGGAGGGAGAGGGGGGAACACTCAAAGAGCCACCGAGGCAAGGAAGACCACTCAGAGGAAAAGGAAGACCACTTAGGGAAGACCACTCGGGAAAAGGCAGAGGGGAACATCAGAGGAAAGGGAAAAGGGGAAAAAAACTCGAGGAAGAAACTCAGAGGAAGAGGCAAAAAGAAAATCAGAGGAAAAACACTCAAGGGGAAGACCCCTCAGAGGAGGGGAAGACCCCTGAGGAAAACCACCAAAAAAAGAGCGAGGAGGAACACTCGAGGAAGAGGCAAAAGGGAAAAAAACCAGAGGAAGAACACTCAGAGGAAGAGGCAAAAGAAGAAAAAAAAGGAAGAAAAAACTCGAGGAAGAGGGAAAAACACCAGGGAAAAACACCGAGGAAAAGGAAAACACTCAGAGGAAGAACACCAAGGGAGAGGAAGAACATCAGAGGAAGAGGCAGAGGAAGAAAACTCAGAGGGGAAAAAACACTCAAGGATAAGGCGAAGGAAAAACCTTCAAGGAAGACGGAAAGGAAGAACATCAAGGAAGAACCTCGGGGGGAAATCAGGGAAGAAAAAAATCAGAGGGAAAAAACTAAGGAAGAAAAACCAAGAAAGAACTTTGGAAAGGACAAGGAAGAGAAAGAACACTCAGAAGAAGAGGGGAGGAAAAACCTAGGGAAGAACAGTCAAAGGAAGAAAACAAGATGAAGGCACTCGGAGGAAGAGGGAAGAAAAGAAAAATGGAGGAAGACCTCAGAGGAAAAGCACTCAGGGGAAGAACCTCAGAGGAAGAACACTCAGAAGGGGAAGAGAGGAAAACCCCAGGGGAAGAAAACCCCAGAGGAAGAACACTAGAGGAAGGGAGAGGGAAAAACTTCAGAGGAAGATCAATCAAAAAAAAGAAAAATTCAGGGAAAAAAACTAGAGGGAAGAACATCAGGCGAAAAACACTCGGAGGAAAAGGGAGGGAAGAAATTCAGAGGAAGAACACTCAAGGGGGGAGGGGGAGGGGAAAAACACTCCCAGGAAGAACACTCCGGGAAAAAAACACTGGTGGGAAAAACACTCAGGAAAGAGGGGGGGAAGAGCACTCAGAGGGAAAAATCAGAGGAGAACACTCAGAGGAGGGAAAAAAATCACGGAGGAGGGAAGGAAGAACATCAGAGGGAAAGCACTCGGGCCAAAAAAACACTCAGAGGAAGAAAAATCGGGGGAAAAAAACATTCCCAGGACGAACCCTCCGTGAAGAACACTCAGCCCAAGGGGCACTCAAACCAAAGAACACTCAGAGGAAGAACACTCAGACGAGGAACACCCAGAGGGAGAACACCCAGAGAAAGAACACTCACAGGAAGAACATTCAGAGGAGGAGAGAGAGGAAGAACACTCAGAGGAAGAACATTCCGAGGAAGAACTCTCAGCCGAAGAACACCCAGCCAAAGAACACTCAGAGGAAGAACACTCAGACGAAGAACACTCCGAGGAAGAACACTCAGCCGAAGAACACTCGGAGAAAGAACACTCAGCGAAGAACATCCGGGAAAAACCTCGGGGAAGAACACCGACGGAAAAAACATCGAGGAAGAACACGCGGGGAAAGAACACTCAGACGAAGAACACTCAGAGAAAAGAACACTCGGGGAAAAAAACCCCTCAGCAAAGAACACTCCGAGGAAAAACATTCGAGGAAGAACATCAGAGGAGGAGGAGGGAAGAACACCAGGGACGAAACCTCCGAGGAAGAACACTCAACCGAAAAACACCACCAAAAAACATCAGAAAGGAAAAACATCAGAGGAAGAACACTAGCCAAAGAACACCAAGGAAGAAACTCAGCCAAAGAACACCCGAGGAAGAAACACCAGCCGAAGAACACTCACCGAAACACTCCGAGGAAGAACACCGGGAGAAAAACACTCAACGAAGAACACTCAGGGAAGAACATCGGGAAAGAAAACTCGACGAAAAACATCGGAGGGGGAAAAAATTAGAGGAAGAACACCCGAGGAAGAACACTCCCCAGGAAAAAAAACTCGAGGAAGAAAAACTCAGAGGGGGAGGAGAGGAAGAACACCAGAGGGCGAAAAACTCGAGGGAAAACACTCAGCCCAAGAACACCCAGCAAAGAACATCAGGGAAGAACACTCAGAGGGAAGAAATGTCGAGGAAGAACACTCAGCCAAAGAACACTCAAGGAAAAAACACCAGCCAAAGAACACTCAGAGGAAAACCTCCGGGAAAAACACTCGGAGAAAAAAAAAAACTCAGAAAGAAGAACACTCAAGGAAGAAAAAACTCGGAGGAAGAAATCGGGGAAAAAAACATCAGACGAAGAAAACTCAGACAAGAAACTCAGAAGAGAACACTCCGAGGAAGAACACTGAGGAAAAAAAAATCCCCCGGAAGAACATCCGAGGAAGAACACTCAGAGGGAAAAGGAAGAACAAGCAGAGGGGGGACACCCAGCAAAGAACACTCAATAAAGAGGAGGGGAAGAACACTCAGAGGAAAACATCAGAGGGAGAACACTAGAGGGAACACTCAGGGGAGAAAACTCACAGGAGGAAAAATACAGGAAGAACATTCAGAGGAGGGGAGAGAGAAAAAACACTCGGGGAAAGAACACTCAGAGGAAGAACATCAGTCGAGGAAAAACTCACAGGAGGAACATTCAGAGGGGAAGAGAGAAAAACACTCGGAAAAGAAATCAGAGGGAAAACACTCTCGAGGAACCTCCAGGAAGAACATTCCGAGGGGAGAGAGAGAAAGAACACTGAGAAAACATCATCGAGGAACACTCCAGGAGGGAAAAAATTAGAGGAGGAAGGAGAAAAAACCTCGGAGAAAGAACATCGAGGGAAAAAACAGTCATGAGGAAAAAACTCACAGGAAGAACTTCAAGGGGGGAGAGAGAGAAAGAACACTCAGGAAAAAACATCAACGAAAACCTCAGAGAAAAACCCCTCCGAGGAAGAAAAAATCGGAAAAGAACCTCAACGAAGAAAAACCAGGGGAAGAACACTCGGAGAAAAGAACATCAGACGAAAACACTCAGAGAAAACACAGAGGGAAAAAACCTCCCGGGGAAAAAAACATCCCAGGAAGAACACCCCCAGGGAAAAACACTCCCCGGAAGAACATCAGAGGAGGAGAGAGGAAGAACCTCGAGGAAGAAAAACTCAGCCCAAGAAAAACCCAGCCCAAAAACACTCAGAGGGGGGAAAAAATGTCGAGGAAGAACACTCAGCCCAAAAAACCCAAAAAACAAAAAAAAACCCGAAAAACAAAAAGAAAACCCAAAAAAAACCCAAAAAGAAAAACCAAAAAAACCCCACAAAACCTCAGAGGGAAAAACATCGGAGAAAAAACCCCAGAGAAGAACACTCGAGAAAGAACATTTAGAAGAAGAACACTCCGAGGAAGAAAACTCCGAGGAAAAAACACTCCGAGGGAAAAACACTCAGAGGAAGAACACTCGGGAAAAAAAGAACAAACAGAGGGAAGGGGCACTCAGGAAAGAACATCAGAAAAGGGGGGGAAGAACACCGAAAGGAAAACACTCCGAGGGAAAACACTCGGGGGGAACATCAGGGGGGAGAAACCAGAGGGAGAAAACACAGGAACACTCACCAAAGGGGCATTTAGAAGGGGAGGAAAGAAACACCGGAGGAAAACACTCAGAGGGAAAAAAACCTCAGGAAAAAAGGAAAAACATTTAAAAAGGGAGAACACTCAAGGAAAAAAAAGAAAAACTCACGAGGAACACTCACAGGAGAAAAAAATTTAGAGGGGGAGAGAAGAAAAGAACACTCGGAAAAGGGAAAAAAACACTCAGGGAAGAACACTCATCGAGGAAATCAAGAAGAACATTCAGAGGGGAAAGGAAAGAACACTCAGAAAAGAACACCAACGAAGAACACTCAAAAAAAACCGAAAAGGAAAAATCAAGAAAAAAAACATCAGAAAAAAAAGAGAGAAAAAAGGGGAAAACTTTCCCGGGGAAACATCCGAGAAAAAAACACTCAGGGAAGAAAACTCAGAGGAAAAAACTCCAGGGGAAAACCCCTCCGAGGAAAAGAGAAAGAACCTCCAAAAAAAAAGAACACTCGACGAAGAAACACCAAAGGGGGGGGAAAAGAACACCCCCAAAAGAACATCAGAGGGAAAAAAACACAAAAGGGGGAAAGAAAATCCGAGGAAAAAAACACTCAGCCAAAAAACACTCAGTGGCAAAAAACACTCAAAGGGGGAAATCAAGGAAAAAACACCAGAGGAAGAGGGAGGGGAAGAACACTCAAGGAAGAACACCAGCCAAAGAACACCCAGAGAAGAACAATCAGGGGAGGAGGAGGGAAGAACATCAGGGGCAGAACACCAAAGGGGGAAACCCCTCAGAGGAAAAAAACCTCAAGGGGGAACATCAGAGGAAGAGGGGGGGAAAAGAACACTCAGGGGAAAAAACCCGAGGAAGAGGGGGGGGAAAAACACCAAGGAAGAACACTCCGGGGAAGAACCTCCGAGGACGAACCTAGAGGAGGAGGGGGGGGGGAAAAACCCTCAGAGGAAAAACACCACCCAAAGAAACTCAGGGGGGAAACTCAGGGAAAACCTCGGGGAAAAGAACCTCACCCAAAGAACACTCGGGGGAAGGACCCCCGAGGGGGAAAACGCGGGAAGGACACTCGCCAAAGACATCAGGGAAGCCCTCGAGGAGGAACACGCAGAGCAAGAACCCAAGGAAGGGGCAGGGGAAGGACACTCAGAGGAAGGCAGAAAGAACACTCAGGGGAAAAGGGGCAGAGAAGAACACCGGGGAAGAGGCAGAGGAAAAGAACACTCAGGGGAAGGGGCGAGTAAGGTGTCGACATTTTTCGAAGCTCGACAGGCCTGGCTGACAGGCAGATCCTTCAAAACTGACGTCACAGGGCCATGACTGAAGACCCTGACAGCCGACTTGAAGCCCACCATCAAGGGTGGTCCGTCCAAGACAGAGTTCAACAAGGCTTGGAGACTAAGACACGTTTTCGGCCATTACCCGCTCAAAACAAGTGAACGATTTTAACGCAGTCAAGATCTTTAGCTTCAGAACAGCTTGGGTGGGATGAGGGGAGATGGAGGGGGAAACTTCGGGGAAGTCAACAAAAAACAACAACAACAAAATCATCAACAACAACATACACACACACACGCCGCACGCCACGCGGGGCGCGCACACACCACACACACACACACACAAACCCCACACACACACACACAACACAAAAGAAACTCGCAAAAAAAATGGTGCTGGTTTTTAAAAAAAAAAAATAGTTTTAAGTGTGTGCAGTTTATATTTTTTTCTGGGTTTAAAAAAAAAAATAGAAGACTATATTTGGGCCTTCTAGTGAAACTGGGACACGTTGGGCATGTCCCAAAGGGAAAAAAGCCGGTGTACACTGTGCATAAGAGGGATTGGAAAAATGTCATGGGAAAACCAAGATGGATATAAGTGAAAAAGCAAGATGGTATAATGTGAAAAAACCCAAATGGTTTTAAAGTGTAAACGCAAAGGAACTGTCTTTTTTTTTTTTTTTAGGTTTATGAACGATCCACTTAAATTGAATGAAACGAAATTTCAAAAGAAAAGAATTATAAAATCGAACTTACATTTTTTTCACACAAGCCGTAAAAAAGTTCTCTTTTTATTTTTTTTTCTCATTTTAGTCTATTGATTTAAATGAATGTAAAGAAAAGCAGGTTGCGACATAAGAAAAAAAAAGAGTAACTCTGTATTACCACGTTCTTTTTAAGCAATAATAAAATGGGTTTTACATTTTAATTGTGAATTCGGCCCGGTAAAGACCGTTTGTGATGAATGGAGATCAGACTGAGGGTGTGTGTTTTTGGGGGGGGGGGGGGGGGGGGTGGCGGCGCGCGCGCGGTTTTTGTGTGGATGTCTTCCCCCGGGCTGGACTGATGTTAAAAAACCCCTGATGCTTATCCGTTATCTTCGAACTAAAAAAAACTTGATTATTTGCTCTCTCTCCCCTCCTCTCCTCTCCCCCCCCAAAAAAAACCCCCCAAAAAAACCCCAAAAAAAAGTTAAAAAAAAAGGGCGGTTTTTAAAAAAAATAAGTTTTAATTGGATTTGATTTTTTTTTTTTAAAAATAAAATAAAAATTTTTTTTTTTTAAATGGGGACATTGGGCCCCTGAAGGGAAAAACCTTTTAAAAGGGTTAAGGGGGTTGGTTTTGGGGGGGGGAAAAAGTGGGGGGGGGGGGAAGATGGTTTGTGGGGGGGGGGTTGTTTCGCGAGGGGGCTTTTTTTTTTTTGGTTAAAAAATTTCCATTAAATTTGAATGAAAGTAAAATTTAAAAAAAAATTTATTATCGTTACTTTTTTTTTAAAAGGTAAAAATTCCCCTTTTTTTTTTTTTTCCCTTTTTTTTTTTTTTTTTCCTTTCCTTCTTTCTTTTTCCCTTCTTTTTGCTAAATAAACTGGTTTTTTTTTTTGGGGGGGGGGGTGGGGGGGATTTTGGATGAAATGGGGGGGGGGGGGTGGGTGTTGGGGGGGGGGGGGGGGGGGGGGGGGGGGGGGGGGGGGGGGGGGGGGGGGGGGTGGGGGAAGAGGTTAAATTTTTCGAAATGGGGGGGGGGGGCCCCCCCCCCGTTTTTTTTTTTTTCCCCCCCCCCTTTTTTTTTTCCCCCCTTTTGCCTTTTTTCCCTTCTCCCCCCCCTCCCCTTTTCCGGGGGGGGGGGGGGGGGGGGGGGGGGGGGGGGGGGGGGGGGGGGGGGGGGGGGGGGGGGGGGGGGGGGGGGGGGGGGGGGGGGGGGGGGGGGAGGGGGGGGGTTTAAAAGGGGGGTTTTTTTCCCCCCCCGTTTTTTTGTTGAGACCCTTTTTTTTTCCGGGAACCCTCTCCCAACTTTAAAACCCCTTCCCTTTTTGGGGGTTTGGGGGGCCTTTGGAAAGGGGCCCCCCTTCCCCCAAAAACCCTTTTTCCCGGGGGGGGGGTGGGGGCCCAAAAATTGAAAACCAAACCCCGGGGAAAAGAAAAAAAAAAATTTTTTAACCCAAAAAAAGGGACCTTTTTCGGGTAGTGGGGGTCGGAGCACTCGCTTTCCCCCCCAAGTTAAGCAGCTTTCAGCGTGGTTACCTTGGGGGGGACCGTTTGCGCCCGGGCTTTACGTTCCCCTTACCCAGTGAAAAGGGGGCCTGCCCTTTTGGGTCAGGGAAGGTAAAGCGCGGGGGAGAGGAGAGGGGGCCCCCGCCCAAAATTTTGGGGGGGGCCCCTAGAGGGGGTGAGGTCTTGCCCTCGCTCCCTACGACCTTAAATAGGTTAGGGGCCCTTTACCTTTTACCTTTACCTCCTCCCCCCCCTTCCTCCTTTCTTCTCTCGTCTTTGTCTCGGTCTCGTCTCGTCCTCTCTCTCGTGTCGTGTGTGTGTGTGTGTGGCGTCGTCTGCTTGTCTCTTCTCTCTGGCGTCTGTCTGTCTCGGTCTCGTCTCCTGTCTCTGTCTTGTTGTGTGTTTCTGTCTTCTTTGTCTTTCTCTTCTCTCTCTCTCTCTCTTCTTCTTCAGAATGTCAAAGTAAGCCTTCAGCCAGGGAAAGGTGTTGCAGCCACAAACCAACACAGGAATAAGACCCCCCCCCCCCCCTCTCCCCCCCACCCCCCCCTGATATGGGGACAAAAATAAACCTGCAATGCAAAACGTGTGTTTGATTACTTTCTGTTGACCTGCCTGATGTTCCTGAGCTTCTGACCCTGACACTTTTGACTTGTGTGTGTGTTGTGTTTTAAAAAAATGTTTTTGGGGTTTAATTTCCACTTTTTTTTGTTTTTTAAAAAACAACGCGCGCGCGCGCCACACACACACACAAAAAAACACACCGCATTGTTTTTTTTTGGTTTTTTTTTTTTTGATTTGATAGTTTTCCATAGATTTGGTTTTTTTTTTCTATGTTTTTTGCATATACTTTTTCTTTTTTTTCTCGCTTTTTTTTTTTTTAGGTGGCTTGATGAAAAAAAAAAAAAGCCTGCTTTTTAATGTACCATTGAAAAAAAAAGTTTTTCTTTGACTTTGACTTTTACACACACACACACACACACAAACCCCAAACCCAACAAACAAACAAACGAAAAACAAAACAACCACAACACCAACAGCCAACAACAACAACCCCCTCCCCCCCACCCCCCAACACACACACACACACACACACACACCACACCCCACCCCACCCACCCCAAAACCCGTTGTTGTGGATTCCATGTCCATATATATGGCATTCGTCAGCGCCTGGGGTTTATCACAGTTCTTGATTAAACCACCGACGCTGGGGGCAACAGCAAGGTGAGAGGCTGTATGACCAGTGGCTTTCTTTCCCACTCATGGAAGAATTCCACTTTACAGCTTAGTCTTTAGTGATCGATTGTGACTCTCTGACTAGGAGGCTTGACTTGCACACTGGGGGCTAGTTGGCCTTTGGAGAACATCTCCAACGCTGACTGTCCTTATGCCCACTTGGCTGAGAGAGTGGGGATGGGCAACGCATCTCCACTATAATCAAATTTCTGCCCAATTTCCGAAACAGCAGCTGCCTCCTCTGCTGTTTTGGAGGTCATCGTCGAACACGACGGACTAGCATACACATAATATGGCATTGCGCTTGAAATTGTCTTGTTGCGATGTTTGCCTAATGTCTTAACCACTTTAATAGCAATACATTTCGTTGAATAGTTAAATCATCTCTCTCTCTCTTCTCTCTCTCTCTCTCTCTCTCTCTCTCTTCTCTCTCTCTCTCCTCTCTCTCTACTCTCTCTTCTCTTCTCTCTCTCCTCTCTCTCTCTCAGATATGATTTTTCAGTTTATCTGGACAAATGACACTCACAACCCTGCTGATTACTTTTGGTTTGCAAAAAAGAAACAGGCAACTGACTCAGGAGGAAAAAAGACATTTATTCCAAGCTGCAGCTGTTGGACACTGCCGATGTGACAGAAATCAAAGACAGAATTAGTGCTGGACTGGATGTTTTACATGTTATGTTGGATGCTATCAGTTTTTTCTGGGTTAGAAGTGACTGTGGTTGCTGTATATGTGCGTGTTGAGTGAGTGTGTGTGTGTCGTGTGTGTGCATGCGCACCCTCTTGTGCGTGCATGCGCGACGTGTTGTGTATGTGTGTTGTGTATGTGCGTGCGTGTGTGGTGTGTGCGTGCGTGTGTTTGCTGCGTGCGCTTGTGTGTGTGTTCTGCGTGTATGTGCGTCGTGCGCGATGTGTGCGTGTGTGCATGCATATGTGTGTGCTTATATGTATGTGTAGTGAAGAGATGATGGAGAGAGAAAAACAGGACGGTTAGGCATATTGTGAGTTAGGTTTTTCACGTGTTGGAAAGAGCATGAAGTTACCGGTCAGGACGGGAATGTAGGGACAACGGAAAGCCTGTCACAGACATCGGTGTTTGTAAGAATAATGTTTGTGTTGTTGAACACTCCCCCCCTCCCTTTTCCCCCATATTGCACTGGCGAAAGTGTTAGGCACCAATTCATCTGAACTCTAATGTACAACACGCGTCACCATGTCGTGGAATCCATGCCATGTCGACCCATTTGGGCTGTAGAAATGATACAACTGTATTTTCCTGAAAATACGTGTTTTGAGTGCCTAGTCCCCTACCCCCTTTCCCCCTTGTCAATGGGCTTAAACAGGTTATTTACAATAAAATATTGTATTGTCATTCAATGTCATTCTCTCTCTCTCGTCTCTCTCTCTCTCTCATCTCTCCCACCAGTCTCTCGTCCGCGCTCTCTTCGTCTCTCCTCCTCAGCTCAATTCTCATCGTCCTCTCATCTCTCTCTCTCTCCAGCTCTCATCTAGACTCTCTCTCTCTTCTCTTCTCTTTGTTGTTGTATTTGTTGTTGTTTCGTTTCTCTTTTTATCTTCTTGTTTGGTTTTTTGTATTTTTCTTTCTCTTTTGTTTGTTTGTTTTGTTTGGTTGTGGTAATTTTTTTGGGGGGAGGAGGGTGGTGGGGTGGGTGGTGGGTGGTGCTTTTTTAGGTTTTTTTTTTTTATTAGTTTGCTTTGGGTGGGGGGGGGGGGTTGTTGGGAGGGAGGGGGGGAGCTGTTTTTGAAAGGGTTATTTCCCATACATTATTTCTACTACTGTGAGACTGTAACAGTGTTGGGTTTAATTATTCAGATGTATCGCTACGGGCGGTGACCTGTATGTAAAAAAAGCACATGAGTGCTTAATCATTATCCTCGACAATAAAAAGAATTTGACATGACATTGTTCATTGGTCTCTCTCTCTCTCTCTCCTCACCTACGAAAGGAAAGGCACATCCTTAATCCGAAGTACGCAGAGACAGAACAACGTGCCTTGCGACAGTTGCACGCTCTCCAAATCATCTGTTTCTACCATTGGCTGAATGTGAACGGATAGCCGCGTGGAGCACAGTCTTCAGTGACAGTTCGCTCTTTGTCGTTTAAACTTCCATAATATTAGATAAGGCATTGCCATTGCTTGTGCATCCATGCCAATGATAGAACCTCGCGTCAAAGTCTCGTATTACCATAGACTCGCGTCAAATCCTCTGTAATACCTGGCGCTTGCTCTTTGGCCTGTATACTTTACGCAATAGAATTCAATTCATTTCAGTTCAATCCCTTCATTCAATTCAATTCATTCAACTTCTCTCTCTCTCACTCTTCTCTCTCTCTCTCATCTTTAGGTTGTGGGTGTGGTTGTTTGGGTTTTTTTTTTGGGGGGGGGGGGGGAGGGAGGGTAAGTTGGGGGGGGGGGATGATAGGGGGATGTTTTTAAGGGTTTTCTTCTATTAGTTTTCTTTCGGGGGGGGGGGGGGGGAGGGGAGGGGGGGGGGGGGGGGGGGGGGGGGGGGGGGGGGGGGGGGGAGTGGGGGGGGGGGGGGGGGGGGGGGGGGGGGGGGGGGGGGGGGGGGGGGGGGGGGGGGGGGGGGGGGGGGGGAGGGGGGGGGGGGGGGGGGGGGGGGGGGGGGGGGGGTTGGGAGGTGTTGGGGGTCTGCTTTGAAAAAGGGTTATTTCCCCCAATGTTTCGACTTGTGATACTGTATAAGTGTTGTGTTATTATTTAAATGGTAGGTCCCTACGGCGGGGACTGATGTAAAAAAGCACATGAGTGCTTTATTCATGATCCTCGAAATAAAAGAATTGGTCATTGTCGCTCGCCCTCCCTCTCTCCCCTCTCTCTCCCGGGTGTGTGATGTGAGTGTGGGTGTGTGTGGTGGTCCTGGTCTGTGTCGTCTGTCTGTTCTGTTTTTCCTTTTTCGTTTTTGATCCTTTAAAAAAAAAAGAAGTCAGGGGCGATTTTCGTTTGTTTTGCTGTGTGTGCATTTAGTATATTTTATTTATTCTTTTATACTCGAGGATAATGGATTAAGCAACTCATGTGCTTTTTCTACATCCATCCCATGGGTATTGCGGTTTTTGTTAAATTTTGTCATCTGTTCCCCCCCGGCACAACAATGCCTACTCTTATCGAAAAGCGGAAAAGACACGTGTGCGCAAGATGTTCTGCGTGCGTTCGCCATGGGGCCGTCGTTATTTTTCATCCGAGGACTTTTGGGAAGTGGAGTCTGCACATGATGTCAACTCCAGAGGAAAATCTTCTTGAATGGGATTCGAACCCGCGGTCGTCCCAGATTTGCGAGATTGTGTGTGTGTTTGGGGGGTGAGTGTGTGTGTGTGTGTGTGGTGTGGTGGGCGTGTGTGTGAAACTTCAATGTCAAAGTCAAACTTTTATATTTCCAGATGTACACGCAGTGTGTGTGTGTGTGTGTTGTGTGTTGTGTGTGGCGCGCGCGGCGCGTACGTGTAGTGTGTTTGTGTGTGTGTGTGTGTGATGCGTGCGTTCGTGTGTGTGTGTGTGTGTGTGTGTGTGCCCGCGCGCGCGCCGTGTGTGTAAAGATTAGAATGACTATTTGCCATTATTAAAGATAATCTTTGTTCAGACAAGAACTGGATGAAAAAAAAAAGTTTAAAACACATCTCTTACCCTTGAAAATAAAGGGTCAGCCATCCATCCTCCACAGCCACCCGACCCAACAATCACTCCATCCAGGTCAATCAGTTCTCGCACAAGATTGTGTGAAACAGTCGTCACAAGAGAATCTGATTAAAGTAAAGCTACCTCTCGGTACTGGTATGACCAAAGTCAATACGAAATTGACGTTCTTCGGCTTTAAATTCTCGGTCGGCAGAGGAACAGAACGTATATAAAAGCGTTGCAATGTGTGATGGGGACGGCATAACCTGGTGTTAGAGCTTCGCGCAGTAGCGAATCTGCTGACTGGGTTTAAAATCCCCTCCAAGGGGACTCCCCCACCCCCCCTCCCCCCCCCCTCACGTCAGTGCCAACACCAACCCCCCCCCCCTCCCCAAAAATAAAAGTCCTTACAGATGAGCTCACATTACGCAGAAGTTAAAACCTGTTCTGCTTTTCGAAACAGAAGGCCATAGTGTGCTGGTGGGAACATATGACAAACTTTAAAAAACAAAACAAAAAACACACACAGGGACTAGATGTTAAAAAAAAAGAAAAGAAAAGCACATACCCTTATCCTCAAAATAAAAGAATAGAAGAAAACAAAAATGAATAAATTAATTTGCAGAGATATCTTTGATTTACAGCTTAGGTTCGTTTCAGCGTCACATCTTATCTGCTGAAAGCCGGAAATGGTTCTTGTTGTCTTAGTTATCAGTGAAGCTCAGCTATTTTTAGCACAAAGTCATCACATGACACGAGCCCAACAATGGCGAGTCGGCGCTAGTTCGAAGCAGTGCAGGCGATCAAACGGTTGAAGGGAAATCGCATGGAAAACTACCGCACAACAGTGAAAAGTTGCATTTTACGGATCAAATGAAATCAAAGATGACTTCTTTGAAAGTGCTGTTCGTGTGCCGTCCTAGAAATAAAAGGTAAGATCGAGCATTGTTTTGGCGTTGCTTCGTTGCGTCACGTGTGTTCTCAAGTTTAGGTAGACATGAAACAAAGATCAATCAGACTTCAGTTCTACTTTTACGCATTATTTTATCGATTTTTTTTTGGGGGGGGAGTGGGATGGTTTGTAGAAGGGGGGTGGGAATGTTTCTGTAGAAATCATGCTATTGGCGATAACTAGGACGTTGATTTTGTTTTCTTGATCAGGTTGATGATTTTCTTTGTGTAAAAGTGACCAGAGGCAACAGAACTCTTCAAATCCCTTGTCACTGCAGTTTACGTTGGATTTTTGATCTACCCTCAAACTGTGCAGTGTATAACATGTGCAGTAATCAGGTAGTTGGGAAAGGAAAGAAATAAACACAGCTATATATAAATATATGGCCTACAAAGAACAAATGGAAACTACACTTCTGAAGTTTATCAACTGACCAAGATCCTGGGGTTGACATGCGGATTGTTCAAGGGACAGTACTTACTTTACTTAGCCCATCCTTCACCCTGGAGCACATAGGCCGCCTTTGTCCGCCAGAGTCCTGCTGTCCTGGGCAGTTCTCTCTTAGTCAAGGACAGTATAAGATTAAAAAAAAAAAAGAAAAAAAGAAAAGAAGAGAAGAGATATTTTAAACAATAGAAGATTAACTGATCACCCATGGCTCTTTGTATCTCGAATTTGTGTCTTGCCCCAGAGGACAGAATACATTACAGCAAAATAATTCTGTTCTGCATTTGATCATAAACCACATGAAGACTGTTTTGTGCTCTAATATTAATGGTCTATATTACAGAATAATTAATATGTCTTGTTTTAAAAAAAAGCCAAAATTAGAATTGTTTTGTTATATGAAGACTTTCATATTTGACATTGCAGTGTCTTTTTTCCCCCTAGGTAACATCATAATTTTTTTTCACAAAACAGGTGCTTCTTCTTCTTCTAAAAATAAATATTTAATTGGTGATTAAACACAAAGTTTGCATTTATGATTAAAAAACCCACTATTGTTCTTTAAAAAAAAAAAATTTCTCCATGATCTGTAGAAGTCATATTCAAACTGCAAAGACTTTATGAACTAGAAACATTGCAGGCTCATGCAGAAAACACCTAATAGTAATTGAGGATGAGGGGACACTATAGCCTGGTGGTTAGAACATTGCATTCACAATCAGACAGCCTGGATTCAAGTCCAGATTCAAGCCACTCACGAGACATCCATTCAAGATTATTCTTCTGGATTTAATATCAGTGCCACCTCCTCTCCCCTACAAAGTCCTTTGGATAAGACTATATAAACTGAGGTCCCATGTGCAAATGCATGCAGAATTTGAGAATATCTTGCACACATATTCAAAAACCTGTTCTGCCTTTCAAAAGAGTTGGCCATTTGTGCTGGTGAGAACAGATGACAAAATTTACAAATCATGCACATGGGGACTGGGTGTAAAAAAGCACATGAGTGCTTATTTCATGGTCCTTGAAATAAGACAACAAATGAGTTTAAACAATGTGTGTGTGTGTATGATTGTGTGTGTGTACTACTCTCTGTGTGTGTGTGTGTGTGTCACTGAGTGTGTGTGTGTGTGTCTCTCTCTCTCCTCTAATGTGTCTGTGTGCACCTGTTCATATGTTAAAAAAATCAATACAATTAGGGATCCAGTTTATTAAAAAATTCTAAAATGCAACATTGTCCAAATGTAAAAAGCAGGTTTGAACAAGTTTCACTTTCACTGCAGAAAGAAAAACAAAGTATAATAATAATTTTCAAGTTGAAGTGCTGTTTTGAATCTATTCATGGGAACCTGCACACTTTTAAAGTCTTATTTCATAATTATTAATTAATTATGTTTGTGAGTTCTTGGTGAGGCCTTACCATGTTACAGTTGGAACTGTATCAAAGATGTTTTCATATAAAAGCATGCCAATCCAGGGCCCAAAATTACTAATCAGCTTTGTGTTTTCAGTAATATAACTATAAGGCATGTTATAAGCTAATTTGCTTGTTGTTG
Source organism: Rapana venosa (assembly GCA_028751875.1). Taxonomy (NCBI): domain Eukaryota; kingdom Metazoa; phylum Mollusca; class Gastropoda; order Neogastropoda; family Muricidae; genus Rapana; species Rapana venosa. The sequence goes on from CM054137.1 coordinate 8,430,450, forward strand.
CTCTTAACTTAATTTGTTATGTATACTACATGTTTCTTTCTGAGTAAACACCTATATTAAACCAACATTGATCCGTGAAGTTGGAATGTGGCTACCTTCATGGTGGGCAAAAATGGTTGGATATGCAAAATCTCACCATTGGTGAATCTTGGAGTTCTAGCCGAGGAAAAGAACAACTCCCCCCCCCCCCCCCCCCCCCCCCCCCCCCCCCCCACATTGTGTCACAGTGCTGACTGGCTGCACACACACACGCATGTATACATGTGCAAGTTGTGATATTGTCATTGTGTATGCAGGCAGCAGCTGTTCACCTGGCAGACTAAGTTATGATGAGGCCTGCCGTGTTAGTGCACAGCCGCTTAGGCCATAATTACTACTACTGCAATGCAAATTATAGTACATACATATACACACATGTTGATCACTTGCTAGTTAGCAGAGGGAAGGTTCTCTCTGTATGTACTCTGTTTGACACTATAGACCACTCAATTCTTCTCTCCCGTCTCCAAAAAACATTTGGTATTTAAGTCCCACAGCCCTCACCTGGTTCAGTTCATACCTTACAGATCTATTCCACACAGTTGCAGTAAACAAGATTCAATCAACACCTGCCAAACTGGAATGTGGAATCCCACAGGGATAAGTTCTCAGCCCTGTTCTTTTCACTCTCTACACTGCTCCTCTTTCACATATTATAAATCGCCATCAGATCAACTATCGCTTTTATACAGATGACTCTCAGATTCTTAGCAGTGATACTCCTGAAAATCTACCTTCTCTCTTGATTAATATGTCCTACTGCCTTCAAAATATCCAAAATTGGATGATACAGAACAAGTTACACTTACACTAGTTACAGTTAAATGCAGATAAAACCAAAGCCACATTTGTAGGGACCAAACACAAACTCTCTTCCATCACAACAGCTTCAATAGAATTCGGCAATAATTATGTCTGTCCCTCTATCCACAGCTGTGAAATATCTAGGGGTCATTATGGACAACACACTCTCCATGCAAAAATTCATCACCCAAACCTGTCAGTCGTGCTACTAGTACTATCAATTATGGTGCATCAGTGCAGTTTGAAAGTACCTGTCCACTGATGCAACACCCAAACTAGTCACGTCTCTCATTCTCTCATGTCTGGAATATTGCAATTCTCTTTTGGCTGGTCTCCCAGCATCATCTATCCACTCCCTTCAACGTAATAAAACTCTGCTGCTCGACTAGTCCTCAGAAAGAAAAAATCTGAGCACATTACTCCTCTCTTGCGATCTCTCCACTGGCTGCCTGTGGCATGTGCCACAGAGAGTAAACTATAAGATCAGTACCCTCTGTTACAAATGCCTCCACAAAACAGCACCTTCCTACCTCTGTGAATGTCTTCACCTATACACTCCTTGTTCCCTCCGCTCTGCTGCAGACACCTTGTGCTTAAGAACACCGAGATTCAACCAGTCCACCGTTGGCCGTCACCCTTTCTCTGTTTCTGGTCCATTGATCTGGAATGACCTCCCTCTCTCCCTTTGCCAAAAGCCTTCTTATGAAGCTTTTAAATCCGGCCTCAAGATACATTTATTTCAAACCTAAGATTCTCCCCTCTTGTTCTATCTCATTCTTGTCCCTGTCGTCAACAGCCCAAACCCCATCACCCTGCCGAAGTGTACAACCTTTATGTGTGTGTGTGTGCGTGCGTGTGTGTGTATACATTTGAATTTGTAAGAACTATTAATTGTAACTGGCTGCATGTGAATGAGTGGGATGAACGAAAGTGCTTTGATTTGTTTTTTCAAGATATGACGCTATATAAATTCCATGTATTGTTATTATTATTATTATTATTATTACATCAACCTAGCATACAGTCTGATTGCACAAATCTTTCTCTCTTTCTCTTTCTCTGTCTCTCTGTCTGTCTCTGTCTGTCTCTTTCTCTCTCTGAGTCTCTCTCTCTCTTTCTTCCTCTCTCCTCCCCCCCCCCCCCCCCCCCCTCCCCCCCCCCCCCCCCCCCCCCCCCCCCCCCCCCCCCCCCCCCCCCCCCCCCCCCCCCCCCCCCCTCCCCCCCCCCCCCCCTCCCTCCTCTCATCCTCTCTCTCTCTCTCTCTCTCCTCTCTCTCTCTCTCTCTCTCCTTTTATTGTTTTGCTTAGTTGTAGTTGTTGTGTATCCTGATGAAGGACATATAATTTATATTTTCAGTTTTATTGGGTTTGTTGACTGTACTTGACTCTCAAGTTCCAGTGAATGTCTTATTTCAATGTCTTATTGTTGAGTGTAACAACTAAACATGTGTACCTTACTTACATTGTTACAATGTGTAGATGTTCATTTTTATGACTTTATAATTTTATTTTGCTTTCTTGATTTATTAGTTGTTTTTTGTTTTGTTTTTGTTTTTTAAAGTTTTTTTCTTAGGCTTTTACTGTGTGAGTATATCATGTATGAATAATGGGCATATTATAATGATGTATCCCTATGGGTGGGGACTGGATGTAAAAAAGCACATGGGTGCTTATTATAATATTCATTATACTCAAAACAAGGATTTGTCATTGTCATTGTCCTCTCTCTCTCTCTCTATTTCTGTGTCTGTCTGTCTGTCTGTTGTCTGTCTCAGTGTCTGTCTGTCTGTCTCTGTCTCTGTCTCTCTGTCTCTCTCTCTCTCTCTCTCGCTCTCTTTCTCTCTCTCCTCCCCTCTGTCTAATTCAGTAATTGTCTCTGTCTGTCTGTCTGTCTGTCTGTCTGTTGTCTGTCTCTCTCTCTCTCTCTCTCTCTCTCACCCACACACACACACACACACACACCACACACACACACACACACACACACACACACACACACACACACACACACACAACACAGTCTCTCTCTCTGTCTCTAAGAAAATTGTACATATATATATATAATATATATATATATATATATATATATATATATATATAATATAATAACCATTACCATAATTACCAATTTAACATGTAGGATAATTGTGGCATATTGCAAGGTTACACTACAGGTGTTTTTTGTTAATTAGATCAAGAAAGAGAGAGAGAGAGAGGGGGGGGGGGGAGGAGGGAGAGACAGAGACAGACAGACAGACAGGCAGGTAGAGAGGGGGGGAGTGAGTGAGAGGTAGATAGAGATAGTAGATAGATAGATAGGTAGAAGAGGAGAGAGAGAGAGAAGAGAGAGAGAGAGATGAGAGAGTAGGAGGAGAGAGGAGAGAGAGAGAGAGATGTAGTGTAGCATGTATGGAGCATTATGCAACTGGTGACACAGTTTTGAAGAAAACAAAAATTAAAACTGAAAAACTGGACAGAAAGTAAAGTGTATGAATAGGATGATAAGCACTTGCATGTATAGATGTATTTTTCTATGTTTGTGTTACACAATATCCATCCATACATGTGTGTGTATTGTGGGGGCTGTTCTCTGATGTGACATAGTAAGTACTGTGTGTGATGTGGTTTTGTTGTTTTATATGTCAGTGTCACACAGCTGTGATATATATTATACATTAATATGATATTGTACATGTATATTATATGTTTTTATACCAAGTGATTTCTAGGGTGTAGGTGGATGTAACTGATTGTGTCGTATGTGTGTGTGTATCATGTATGTGTATGTGTATGTGCACACATGCGCATATGTGTGTGTACGTGCCTGTGTACATATATGTGCTTTTGTATACATGTGTGTGTAACTGTATTGCATGTGTATGTGCATGCTTGTGTATGTGTGTGGACACACGTGCATGTGTGTGTATATATGCATGTGTAAGTGGGTGTTTGTGTGTGCATGCATGTATGTGTTTGTGCATGTATGTGTGTTTTAATTTTTTAATTAAAAAAAATTATTCTTTTATATCAAGTATAATGGAATAAGCACTTATCATGTACTTTTTTTACATCCAGTCCCCGTGTGTATGTGGTTTTGTAAATTTTGTCATCTGTTCCCACCGGCACATAATGGCCTACTCATACGAAAAGCAGAACAGGATTTAACATGTGCGCAAGATGTTCTGCATGCGTTCGCACACGGGGCCTCGGTTTATAGTCTCATCCGAAAGACTTGTGTATGTTTGTGTATGTGTGTGCATGTATGTGTGTATGCATGTATGTGTGTGTGCATGTATGTGTGTGCATGTATGTGTGTGTGCATGTATGTGTATGTGTGCATGTATGTGTGTGTGCATGTGTGTGTGTGTGCATGTATGTGTGTGCATGTATGAGTGTGCATGTATGTGTGTGTGCATGTATGTGTGTGTATGTATGTGTGTGTGTGTGCACATGTGTGTATGTGGGTATACATGTGTGTGTACACTGTTTACAGGGAAGATGACAGTGCCACCATCATTGCAATGGAGGGACAGAAGACCAGAATCACCAACTGCAAGGTATCATTAAATTTTATTTATTATATAAATTATGGTAACTCCTACCATCTGACTGATTAGATTTAACCGATTAATAAAAACTTCTGTATGATTTTGCTTATTACAATCTTTCATTATAAGATTATAAGACATGTTAGATGAATTTTAGGGAGGCACCGTGGTTGAGTGGTTTAGGCGGTCAACTCGTGATCCAGAGGTCGCAGGTTCGATCCCCGCTCGGCTCGGTGTTGTGTCCTTGGGAAAGACACTTTACTCCTATTTTCCTCACTCCACCCAGGTGTACAAGTGGGTACCAGTTCTGCTGGGGAAGTATCTGGCAACAGACTAGCGTCCTGTCACAGGGGTGGTGAAAAACCATCAGTTCGCTTAACGCTACAGAAACCGGGATAAGCTCCGGCTCTATGGGCCTTCTGGCTCGAAAGAACATACTACTAGATGAATTTTAGAGCACGATGCTCTGAAATATTGTTTTTACTTGATAATGAAGCTTGTTGTCTCTGTCTCTCTGTCTGTCTCTGTTCTTCACTCTCTATCTGTCTGTCTCTGTTTCTGTCTCTGTCTCTCTCTCACTGTCTCTGCATCTTGCTCTGTATCTCTGTTTAGCACTGCCTTCTCAGTCTCTGACTCTCTCAAGCCCCCCCCCCCCCCCCCCCCCCCCAGGGAGTCTCCCATTCTCTTGTTTATCTATCTATCTATCTATCTATCTATCTATCTATCTATCTATCTATCTATCTATCTATCTATCTATCTATCTTTCAACTTTAAGGGGATTGACAATATGCCTTTTAAAAAAATCTGTGCACACACTTGTATAGATGCTCGCATGCATACACATAATTACAGACAGGTAACAACTGTTTTTGAGAGAGAGACAAACAGAGACAGAGACAGACTTGAAGAGAGACACACAGAGAGACAGAGACACTCACAGAGAGAGACAGAGAAAGAGAGAGACAGAGAGAGACAAAGAGAAACTCAGAGAAAGAGAGAGAAAGAGGGAGAGAGAGAGACAGAATGAGAGAGTGAGTGAGTGAGAAAGAGAGAAGAAAAGAGTCTGATAGAAAAAGAAGAGAAAAAATCTCTTAACTTAGTGTCGACATGTATATATATATATATATATATATATATATATATATAAAACTGAGACAAAAGAGTGAGGAAAAACAAGTGCAGGTAACCAATTACAACTTCATTCTGATCATAAACTAATTTGGGTCCTAGATTCGAGGAGAAAAAAAAAATCATTACAAGATAAAACTTTGAAGGCAGCATTAGGGGAATATTTGAGTAAGGACCATGCCTTTGGCCTGACCTGACTCGAGTTTCGGCTCCTGGTTGAGCACTCTTCAGAGGTCCCGGCACTCTTTGAAACCTCACTCCTCCTTTGTGGTAGGTAACAGCAAGACACCCTCCAGAATTTATAAGTGTCTATTGCCAGCCTAAGAATAAATAGATAATTTTGTGGCCTACCACCGCTGCCAGCGAAAGATGAAAAACAGAAAGAGAAGAAAACTATGCAAAAATAATAGTGGTTAAAAAATGTTCTTTAAAAATGCGTATGAAAATAAGTGGCTAATGAATCTTTGTATATATATATATATATATATCTATATATGTATAGATATATATATACTATATATATACACTGATGAAGTGTAGGTCAAGGCAAGGCAGAGGAGCAGACATGACCTGTGCTGGTAACGGCTGGTGTTGGTGTCTGTGCTTTGTCCAGGCACCAGAAACAGGAGAGAGAGGGGACCATGCCCGCTTAGAACTGAAGCAACGAGAATTCACCTTCGACCATTCCTTCTGGTCAGTCGACCCCACCGACAGCCATTTTGTCTCTCAGAATCAGGTGGAGAGAGAGAGAGAGAGAGTGTGTGTATGATGAGTGTGTGTGTGTGTTGTGTGTGTGTGTGTGTGTGTGTGTGTGTGTATCGTGTGTGTGTGTGTGTGTGTGTGTAGTCTTTGAACTATGTCCATGCACATTGTCTGATTTGGAAGAGTGTGTGTTTGTGTGTGTGTGCACATGCATGCGTGTTTGTGTGGGTGCAAGCATGCATGTGCACATGCACACACATTCGTGTTTATGTGGGTACGTGTGTGTGTGTATGCATGTAATAGTGGAATAAGCACTTGTGTGCTTTTTTTCATCTACTGATCTAGTCCCCATGTGTATGCATATGTATGTGTGTGTGTGTGTGTGTGTGTGCAGGTTTTCGAGTCTCTTGGTCCAGAGGTGGTGGAGGCAGTGTACGAAGGCTACAACCTCTGTGTCTTCACTTACGGTCAGACCGGCTCTGGCAAAACCTTCACCATGATGGGCACACAGGTAGGGTGACACGAGCGATGGATTGAGTGAATGAGTGAATGATTGATTGAATGAATGAATGAATCATTGATTCATACACAGTTTACATATCCAACATCGCTCAGCCAAGACTTAAAAATTTTTTTATTTATATTCTTGTATATCAAGGATAATGGAATATAAGCACTTGTGTGCTTTTTTTCCCATCCAGTCCCCGTGTACATGCAGTTTTGTAAATTTTGTCATCCATTCCCACCGGCACACAATAGCCTACTCTTTTGAAAAGCAGAACAGGTTTTAACATGTGCACAAGATGTTCTGCTTGCGTTCGCACATGGGACCTTGGTTTATAGTCTCATCCGAAGGACTATTGGGGAGAGTGGAGTTGGCACTGATGTTAACTCCAGAGGAAAAATCGTCTTGAAAGAGATTTGAATCCGGGTCAGCAGATAATAATAATAATAATAATAATGTATGGAATTTAGGTCAGGTCAGTCAGAGAAGTTCTCTGCTACTGCTACTGGTATCCATGTAACCCAGTACAACCTGTCGCATGTGGGGGAGGAAACCCCAATAGAAAAAACCCAAAACATATGGAGACTTGGAGAGGAGATTGGCGCCACCAAGGAATATCCTAAGCCCACAGAAAAAACATGAAAGACAAATGCAAAGCCGAAATGATACCGGATCGGTCGAGGCCCGGGTTACCAACGACCGCGCTTTCCATTGATCAACACCAGGGTGGAAGTGACAAGTCAGCTACTGGAGTTAAAACATTACTTAAGCTCCCTAGAGAACAAATCACCATGGTACATGGAACGTCCGTACACTCTACCAGTGCGGAAAAATCAAAGAACTAGAGTATGAGCTTAGCCGATATAAATGGGACATTATTGGACTAGGAGAAGTGAGATGGACAGGATTTGGTGAGACATTGACTGAAGAAGGCAACAAGATCTGGTACAGTGGCCAAGAGAAACATCACCAACATGGAGTGGCATTTATTGTCAGAAAGGAAGTAGTGGGGTGCATTATCAGCTGTACACCGGCTTCCAGCAGGATTATCAGCACCCGGGTGTCGGCCAAGCCCAAGAACATCACCATCATACAAATCTATGCACCATCATCTGACCATACAGATGAAGAAGTAGAAGAATTTTATGAAGATCTTGAAGTGACCATTAAGAAAATACCCAAGAAGGACATCATCATCATCCAAGGGGATTTTAACGCCAAAGTAGGTCCTGACTCTTACAACCAATGGGCCGGAACAGTTGGTCAGTTTGGAACTGGGGAGACCAACGACAGGGGACTACGTCTGCTGGAGTTTGCCTGCACCCACAGACTTACCATTGCCAATACCCTCTATCCCCACAAGCAGTCAAGGAGGACAACCTGGCATGCGCCAAACGGCAAGATCATAACCAAATAGATTTTATCTTAACACCACGGCGCTTCAAACCCCAGCATCAACAGAGCCAGAACAAGAACATACCCTGGAGCTGACATAGGCAGCGACCCGACCTTGTGCTGCTGGTATTCAAAATGAAGCTGAAGAAAAACAAACACCCTGCAAACCCAGGTATCAAATTTGACGTGGACAAACTGAAAGATCCAGATGTCGAGGAGGTCTTCCAAGCTAAGCTTGGCGGACGTTTTGCGGCATTAACCCTCCTGGACAATGACATCAATGACCTCACCAACAACTTCAATGAGGCAGTCCGAGAAACAGCAGAGGAGGTACTCGGTCGTCAGAGGAATAAACACCAGCCATGGACTACCAATGACATCTTGGACCTCTGCGATACAAGAAGAGCACTGAAACCAACCAGGTCTTCCAACCCTAAAGAATACCGGGAGGCCAACAATCTCGTGAAGAAGTCAATGTTAAAGGCCAGAGAGAAGTGGATCAGTGATCAATGTGATGAGATCGAAAAAAACATGAAAGTGGGCAACAGTAAAAAGGCATACGACACCCTGAAGAAACTCACAAAACCACTTCAAACCAAATCATCAGTCATTGAAGACAGCTCCGGAAACCTCCTCACAGAAAGCTCAGCTGCATTGAAGAGGTGGTCTGAATATTGTCAAGAACTTACAACTACCCAATACAACCTGACAAGAGCATAATAGAAGAGAAAGCAGCAACATCAAGAGCACCCTCGCCATTACCTATACTGAGGGAAGAAGTGGAAGAAGCCATCCGCAGCTTACCAGTAGGAAAGTCCCCAGGAGCAGACAATATACCAGCAGAGCTGCTCAAGCATGGTGGCGAAACAGTCATCACATATGTTACAGCTATCTGTCAGAAGATTTGGGAGACAAAACAGTGGCCAACAGAATGGACACAATCACTCATCATACCCTGCCAAGAAGGGGAATTTACGCCAATCCCAAAAATCTATAGAACAATCACCTCATCAGCCAGCCAGCAAGATCATGCTCAAGTTATTTTGAATCGACTCAAGAAGGGGGCAGAAGAACACCTTGCAGAGGAACAAGCTGGGTTCGGGGCAGGCAGGAGCACAATCGAACAGATTTTTAACTGCCACATCATGATGGAAAAACATCTCCAACATCAGAGAGACCTGTTCCACAACTTCATCGACTTCAAGAAGGCTTTTGACAGAGTATGGCACGAAGGCCTGTGGCAGGTCCTCAGAATGTTTGGCATTGAAGAAGGACTAGTGCAATCCATCCAAGCACTATACAAACACTGCAAGCAGTGCAGTCCTTCTGAGCAATCAGGTCGGAGACTACTTCAAAACCACAGTTGGGGTCCGACAAGGATGCCTGTTATCTCCAGTCCTGTTCAATTGTTCTTGGAAACATCATGAGAGAGACCCTCCATGACTTCCACTCTACCATCTCCATTGGCGGCAGACCCTCAACAACTTACGGTTTGCGATGACATTGACCTCATGGGCGGAAGTAACACAGAGCTGCAAGATCTTACGACCAGACTTGAGAAACAGAGCTGGAGCATATGGGATGGAGGTGAGCTCGGAGAAAAGTAAAGTACTTGTGAACAGCACGAGCAATGCCACCCCTAAAATTTACATGAACGGCCAACAACTGGAGGGGGTAGATGCTTTTAAATACCTCGGCGCTACACTCACAAAGGACGGGCGATCGACGACAGAAATCAAAGTCAGAATAGCCATGGCTACATCTTCCATGACAAAACTCACCACCATATGGAAAAGTAAAGGATCAGTTTCCCAATCAAACTAAAGTCTACAAAGCCCTAATTCAGTCAATTCTGCTGTACGGAAGTGAAACCCGGGGCATTGACTGCTGAAACAGCAAAGCGAATCCAGTCATTCGAAACAAAATGCCATAGAAAACTACTGGGCATATCTTGGAGAGAACGAAAGACCAATGAATTTGTCAAGAGTCAAATAACCAGCTGGCAGGTCCACAGGAACCCTTCTCACCATCGTCAAGAAGAAAAGCTGACATGGTTCGGCCACGTCACCCCCCACAACACTCTGCCCAAAACAGTACTGCAGGGAACACTCGAAGGTGGCAGAAGGAGGGGAAGACAGAACAAGTCATGGATGGACAACATCAGAGAATGGACCAGGATGAATGACTCGGCACTACTGCGCAGAGCCGAGGACCGAGATGGATGGAGGAGGCTTACCACGGCATCGTCTTTCATGTCTCCCCCACGACCGCCAAGGTCACGGGTCTGATGATGATGATGATGGAATTTATATAGCGCTGAATCTTGTAAAGCAACAAATCAAAGCGCTCAGATTTCATTTCATACCACTTTAAGTCACGGCAGATTTCTCTCCGTATTGTATTGTATTCAGGCTGCTCTCCCCGGGGAGAGCGGGAGAGCGCGTCGCCACAAGCGCAGCGCCACCCTTTTTTTTTTTTTCATGTCTGCAACTGTATTTGTTTCCCTATCAGAGTGGCTTTTTTCTAAGAATTTTGCCAGGGACAACTCTCTTGTTGCCGTGGGTTCTTTTACGTGCGCTAAATAATTACGAATACATCACTCTAACCACCAGGCTATCCCGTCCCCTCATCCCTGAGTTAGTGAGTGAGTGAATGAATGAATGAATGAATGAGTGAAGGAAGGAATGAATGAATGATTGGATGAATCATTGATTCATACACAGTGTACATATCCAACATCGCTCAGCCAAAACTTCTTTTTTTATTTTATTTTATTCTTTTATATCAAGGATAATGGAATAAGTACTTATGTGCTTTTTTACATCCAGTCCCTGTGTGTATGTGGTTTTGTAAATTCTTAATTCCGCCACCTGTTCCCATGGCACACACTGGACTACTCTTATGAAAAGCGGAACAGGATTTAACGTGTGCGCAAGATGTTCTGCGTGCATTCGCACACAGGGCCTTGGTTTATAGTCTCGTCTGAAGGACTTTAAAATTCAGTTCTAAATTCAGTGCCAGTGTGGTCAGTTCCTTCTGTGATTATGGGCACCAGCTGGCTCCAGCTGGGCTGGGCTGGAATAGAAAGCAGCTGAGAGCAGCTGACAGTGGGGAGGGGGTCACTGACAGCTGTGCCTAGAGCACGTAAAATCCTCTAGGTACCCAGTTGGCAAGCTTACACTTGTAAACATGATTGTGAACAAATGAATGGTTTTGGGCTTTGTTTGTTTGTTTTTAAAGATGTTTAGTTCTTTGGGACATATCCCCAAAGATGGAATACAGCTACCTTCTTGGATGACCCCCCCAATAATAGATTTGAAAACAAATGATGCATGCACATTGGTGTCATGTTTAGATATCATCCCGAAGTCAGAATGTGGCTACCTTAATGGTGGACAAAACAGTTGCATTTATAAGCAAACATCTCACCTAAGCCAACCTTGGAGCTCAAGGTGAGCAGTGAAAAAAAAGTGAAGGAACTTTGAAAAAGAACCTCTACCCCCCATCCCGTTTTGAAGAAAAAGAAAGAAAAAAGGTGTTTCTTCAAGGCTTTGAAGATGAAATTTGAGAAACAGAGGAGTGACTCACTGTCTCCAGTGGTGTCGGTGACTGCACCACTGCAGGTGATGCTGTGTGTGTGTGTGTGTGTGGTGTGTGTGTTGTTTGTGTGTGTGTGTTTGTGTGTGTGTGGGTGTGTGTGTGTGGTGAGTGGTGTGTGTGTGGTGAGTGGTGTGTGGGTGTGTGTGTGTGTGTATGGTGTGTGTGTGTGGTTGGTGTGTTTGTGTGGTGTGTGTTTGTGTGTGTGTGTGTGTGTGTGTGTGTGCACACGCACCTGTATGTTTTGTGTGAGCATGTGTGTGTGTGTGTGTGTGTGTGTGTGTGTGTGTGCATTTTGTGTGAGCATGTATGTGTGTGTGTGTGTGTGTGTGTGAACTCAAGGTCTCTGTCATGTGATTACACAAGCACTTAATTTATGAACTTGCTGAGCTTGGAAAACAAAAACAAAAACACACACACACACACAGTCTGGATTTTGTATAGCTTATTTTCTACTTGTTAGTTACTGGATATGCTTTTTGTGTAGGTACTTACATTACAAGAGATCATTATTATTGCTATAAATAACAGGCAACAGTGTACGAGTTCATTTATTTTGACGTTATCTTCTTCATCGGCATAGGCTTTGTGTTTTTTTCCTTTGTCATTTGCTTTGAAAGGTGATTTTGTTAAATTTGATTGTGTTAGTTCTTCAGTTTAACGTCCTTCCAGGAAAACGAGTGGTATCAGATGATATTGTTAGTGTGTGTTGTGTGTGGGGTGGGGGGGGGTGGAGGTGGTAGTGTATATGTGTGTGTGTGTTGTTGTTGTTGGATTTTATGTCTGTTCACTCAAAGTGATAGACGCGCACGTGTGTGTGTGGTGTGTGTGTACGTGTGTGTGTGTTTGAGTGTGTGTGTGTGCGCGCATGTGTGCATGCACACCCACATGGATGTTTGTGTGTGTGTGGTTGATTGTGTGTATATGTGTTCATGTAGAGCTAAGTAGTTTTATATTCCAATGGACCTGTCATGGGATTTTTTATTTTATTGAAGGAGAAGAATGGGGGGGGGGGGGGGGGGGGAGGTTTACAATCGTAAAATTGTGGGAATTTACTCTGTTTGAATACAAACCCTGCTGTATTTTCAGTCCAAGGGAAACATAGAGTTTCAGGTGTCACCTTTCCATTCGTGGGGATGCCAGGGGCCTGTTGTTATAAATAGCATCCCCACCTTCTGAAAATCATGTGCTAGGAATTCCCTTTTTTCTATCCCTCTCTTTGTTACTGCCTTGATCCTTTTCTTCCTGTCACTTCCTTCTTGTCTATTTTCTGCCTTCTTGGTCCATTCTCCTGCCTTTTTCCAGAAAGACTTAAAAGGTAGCAAATCTTTCCCATGCCGAAGTCGGATGCGCTGGGCCTGTCTTGTTTCTTAATGAGTGCAGCGCATTTTCGCTCATAAGACAAAGAACAATAGTTGCTGTTTGAGCGTTTGACAAGCAGAAGAAGGGTGACCTTTACATTGTGATTTGTGTGTGTGTGCAGAGTGATCCTGGCTTTATTCCCAGATTTTGTGAGGTAAGTTTGGGAATTTTTTTGATTGTTGTCTGGTTATATAGTTTGCTAAACATACACACAAGCATGATTTCTGTATATGCTGTTTTTGAAAATTTTGGCATTTTC